>JAIVFJ010000014.1:412500-490000 GCA_025765615.1 Zopfochytrium polystomum | reverse complement strand
CTAGATCCAGCACTTAATGAATGGGGCTAGGAATAATGGAATCCATTGGCAAAATCCAGCAGATATAAATAGGGCGGCTTGAACGCTGGGTAATAGCTTCACGCTGCGCTACATAGCTACCACTCTGGACACTCCTTTACAAGACAAGTTACTCGCTGTCCCTCGTCGCTCTCCAATTTGAAACAACTGATGCGCTTAGAGCAATTAATTTGGCTGCATATCGAGAAGCTTTCGAGCGAACTTAACTGCATGAAGATTGAGTGCTTTGGTGCATTTGTAGATTATCCTTCGTTTTTGATGGTTGGGCCAAACACTGTGTGGCAGTGGTGAATGACATTTCAGGTAAATGGTTGGGTTGGCTAAACGGTTGAAAAATTTGTGAAGTGCAGTATATGTGTCCTGCAGTGTCTTTATTACTTGTTCCAAGAACCTTCAAAGGCTGTTCTCAAGAAACTGCATGAGAAACAGATGATAAGCAGGAGCAATCAGCCAGATATGAGGTCTTTCTGAGTGAACTGATTTCTGCCTGACAAGCTCAGTGGTGATGATGATTTGAAAACCATACTTTGCTTTGGCACAATTTCCTCCTGATTGCGAGGATCTCATGGTCTTTGGCCGAAGCCAAGTGAGTATAACAAGCGTTTGCGTGTTGCAATGTGAAACGGTGTGGAAAGGAGGGGTTTTTTTTAGTTGTTTTATTTTATTTTTTTTTTCTCGTGAAGAAAGTATCGTTCCCGGAGCGCAAAACGCTCCCTCTTGAAACAAAACGGAGTGCGAACTGCCCTCCCAACCACCGCCCCCCATACCAGACACGTGCACACGTATGGCTCTTAGACAGCCATCGCTCCAGTGATAATGTCGATCTGGGTTTGGGGGAAATCTCTTCAGTCAACAAAACGGAGGCCAGGGCTACGAAACACGACAGCCCATTGGGGGGGCCGGTGACGGGCAAGGAACAATTCCACGGATGTGGACAGGGGAAACGGACTTACCAGCTCGTTTGTAATCGAGGCCTGGCGACCACGGTTGTACGTGAGAGTGAGCTTCTGGATCATCTCGCCGGCGTTTTTTAGTCGCATTCTCCATGGCCTGGCGCTTGGACGCCATCTCGCTGGCAAAGCCCTCCGAAATGGCCCAGTAGAGGTTGTTGGCAAACGTAAACTCCTCCAAGTTCTTCAAGACTTCGTTGTCAACTTCGTAGGCGTTGATCTTGGCTAGAGAAACATGATTGGGAAAGGGCGTAATCAGTTGAATGATTGCGGAGCTCCCCTCAATCTGAATTCCACGCAAGTCCAAGCAAATTTACTAACGAGAGTTGGAGATAGCCTCGAAGTTGTAAACGGGCATAATCGTGGTCTCGAAGGCAATGACTGACTTGAATTTGTTGTAGAAGATCTTGTAGCCGGTGGTGTCAAGCTCGGCACTGGTCTTCAGGAGCTCGTCCGCAATGGTGGCGGCCTCGAGCCAGGTCGGCATGTTCTTGGTTACTTGGTCGAACGAGATCGCAATGTTGGAGCGGTACTCGCGCTGAATTTGGTTGCGCGCTTTCATCCCAAGGACTGCAATCGAAGCCTGCTTGTTCGTGGCAACGTATCGCTTCACGCCCTTTGAGATGGATGAGTGGATACCGCCGCAGAGACCACGGTCCGATGACACGGCAACAACAACAGGGGGCTTTGCCTCCTCGGGGTCAGTGGTTTCCGCGTGCTTGTAAATGGCTTTTGTGGTTCAATCACGATGCAAAGGGAAAGCACATTGACGATCAGCGAAAGTGAACGTTCCTCCCGGCAAAGAGTGGTGTACCTGCAGCAGAAGCGCCGTACACGCGAGCAGACTCCATGGCCCTCTGGGCCTTGGTCACCTTAGTTGAGGCAATCATCTTCATCGACTTCGTGATTTTCTCAATGTTCGAGATCGACTTCAGACGTAGCTGAACTGTTTGCAGGAACAATCACATAAAGAGGACGATGGTCAATGGAGGAAAGCAACCGATTTGGTTTGATGGCGTCGGCGCGTTCAGTAGATCGGAAATCGATTCGGCGCGACCAAACAACTGACACACGAAGGTATTGCTGACTTACTCTCTTTCAAGGTGGCATAGTTCCGCGCCTGGCCAAGTCTGCGGTGGGAATAGAGGATGAACAATACATGGTTGAGTGTACGTGTTTGGCGATGGGTTACGTTGGGGGATGAAGAGCAAGATGTCAGGAAGGAGCGCGATCGGAGAAGCGCGTGTAAGCAAGTGACGGTGTTCCCGAGATCACATCGCACGCCACGTCGAGCGGGATAAGCCGATTGTCGAAGCGGAATCCGCTCAAGTGGATCTGGACACCAAGGAAAAACGGGGGGCAGTTGCGTAACCGCCGATCGAACGTACCCAATAGCGACGACGGACGGAGCAGCCCGGAAGGAAGCGGCGGCGGGCCGGGCGATGGAAGTGGCAGAAGCGAACAGCATCGTTTCTTTGTCCCTGTTTTCTTTTCTTCCTCCTCCTTTTTTTCTCCTTCTCTCTTTTTGAATAAGCGCCGCTTGCCTCGCTCCTGTCTCTGCCCCATTCCTGCCCTCTGCTTTTGTTCCCAACTCAACAACCCCGCCTACATTGGGTTGCACCACCTCACCCCGCAAGAGAAGCAAGTATCCACCACTATTTTTCAACAGAGAATGAGATCTCTCGAATGCAGAACAACTTAGACTCGCTCTGTATTCCTCTCATTTCACTGCTTTTTGCTGCTAGAATCGCTGCCCCCAAGAGTCTTCGTTATAATGGCTTTGCCTGCGTTCAAGCTGGCCGCTTTCGCAGACGTCGCTGATTTCTCTGAAAGGGGTTACATAAATTTGAATAAGCAAAAAGCCATCAACACAAGAACGACAATAGAAATCAAATTCCACCAGGACGGAAACTCACCGGCGACTTCACCAGCCTTCTTTCTAGCGGCGTCCTCCCTCTGCTTTCGGATAATGGCCAGGCGCGCCAGGTCGTTCCTTGCCTGCTCTGTCTTTCCTTCCATCTGCAGCTTCATGTAGTGTTCTTTAGCTCGTTCCTTTTCGATCGCTTCCCGCTCTCTCCGGCTCAGCTGCGGCGCAGCGCTCGCAGCGTTGGACGATTTCAAGTCACTCGGCTTGAGCACCTTGTTCGCTGCTTTGTTCGGGTTCTCCAAGAGTCCATCGTCATCGCTTTCCTCCTCGACGTCATCGTATAGCGGGTCCACTTTGACCTCTCCAATGTTCCGGATCACCTTGTGGCCTTCCACCTTGCCAACCACAGCGTTGACAATGTCATGGTCGTCGTCCGAGTCTGAATCCGCGGCAGCCTTCTTCGCTTTTGCTGACTGCTTGGGAGAGGCGCGGGCGGGTGGAACGGCATCGTCGCCGCTGTCCGAGGTCTCCTCGGCGGACGAGTTGTCGCTGGTGCTGCGCTCACGATCGATTTCCTCGGGCTCGGTGAAACGACGAGGTCCTCCACGTTTGGTCTGCACGAAATGGAATTAGCATAAAAAGGAGACGATCAATAGCGGCTGGGTGGGGCGGCAGGGAGCAGGGGAATAAGGAATCCAATCGCATTACACTTCAGTCGATGGGAGCAGCCGTTCACAAATGACGTAAGGAATGAGATCCAATTTCTCGTCTCCCGCATATTCGCACATCATGCGCCAACACTAGGTTGTTCGTAGAAGGTGGGACAGATTGAAGCAGTAGTGGGCACAGCGCGGGTCGGGTGTTTCGCGGTAGAAACGACTGCAACCACGAAAAGTCGCAAGTTGGACGGGGGAGGGAGCACAGGGTACGATGACGGTGGTGGTCGAGGCGAGTGGGAGGGGGAAGGTGTGTTGGATGATGATGGGTTGTTGCGTCTGTCGCTTCGGTTGCTTGCCCACCCGACGACCCTCCAAAAACCCCACCTTGTTCAGCTTGCCCTTCTTTGCAGGGGCGGCGCCGCCCCGACTTGCCCTTTCGACCGCTCATTTCCTTTTCTCTCTTCTTCTTTTTTTTTTTTTGTTTTTTTATTTTTTTATTATTTTTTTTTTTTTGTTCTCTTTGGGAGAGAGAGATTGACTGTTTTAAAATGTGGTGAATTTTTTATGCGCTGACTTGCCCTCCAACAAAGGCGCGACAATTTCCTTCCTCCCCCGCCCTCATCAAAGCACTCCTCAAGGTCCTCGCGGCGGTGGTGCAGCCCGCGCGCGCCCCCCAAATCCTAAGTCCTTCAGAGGCTGGTTGGTCAGTGGCTTCCAGAGACACGCATCGCAGAGGCACATACGATCCGAGGACGACTCTCTTCTCGTGACCCAACAGCACTTCGGCATTGCTCCCCACTGGTCCCTCCCCCCTTTCCTTCGGATCGCCCCACCACCCAGACCCGGAAGAAGCATGATGGCTGTAAACAGAACGTCCTCACACCGGCAGCCCATCGCCTATCCCCGCTCCGCAGGCGCGTCCACCAGCCATTACAGCACAAACTCATCTTTTCGCAACATAACCAGTGCTGGAACGGGTGGAGCCGGAGGCGGGGGAGGCGCCGGCGGAGGCGCCGGGCCCCCCTCGAGCTTGTTTTCCCGCCTTTCCACTCGCAACAGCAACGGCCCAGGCCCCCGCGCTCCATCCGGTGGCTGGACTCCCGGTCGAGCCCTCGGCTCAAGCCCTGCCCAGGGCGGCATAAACTCTGCCGAAACGTCCTTCAGCACCTTGATGGCTTCCTTCAACCCACCAGGTACCAACAGCAGCAGGAGGCACGGCGGGCCGAAATCCAGGGGGGGCTCAAAGTGGAATCCCGGGAGGGTGGAGCCGGCTTTGGACAATGCATCCCGCATCGGAGTGGGCGGTCGGAACGGCCGCGGCGGCGACACGGGTGGCGGGGGGAAGGAGAAAGGAATGAACGACGTCACCTCCATGTACTCGACAAACATTCGCGAAAAGCTCAGGGACATTGGCCATCCTCTTCGCGGTCCGATTCTCACAGAACTCTCAATTCATTACGTTATATTTTTCATAGTGCTCACTCTCGCCAACCAGACTATATGGGCTCCCAACATTCACTTCTTCATGGCCTATTCGTACGCTATTCTCGTTTTTGCCACTCTGCAGATATCTCGGGTGGTCTCTTCAATCACGCCTCACAGCATTGTGCCGCTTTACTTGTCCTTGCTCCCATACGCGAATCTCCTCATCATTTCAAGGGAGGCCCACATGGTCGTGATGATCTTGTGGTTTGTTTCGCTCATGCTCATATTTTTGCAAACGGGACATGACGATCTCCAAATGCATCTGGTGGTGTACGCTTCGGTTCGTGTTCTTTCGTCTATAAAGAGCTGGAGCGACTTTCCCGACGCCTCTTCTTTTTTTGACACTCTGATACGCCTCTTGATCAGATCGCTCTAGGAATCTACATCGCGTCACTTTTTGCAATGGCTGCCTTTTACACACCCACTTGTGCGTCATTTTGGTGCGGAATCAGGCTCTCCGACCCCATCAATTGGAAGTACGAGAGTGCGCTCGTGGCGGCTTGCATCGTCGTTCTTATTAAAGTTATCCTACTGGAGCGATTTATCAAAATGAATGCGTCGACTTTGCTGGACCGCGACACCTACATGAACCAATTGTACCTCGCAAATGTAGATCTCAAACGCCAACTAAGGCGCGCTCGAAACGACGAGGAGGTCGACCTTGAAGCACCGCTCACTAGGGCCATTCAAATTTTAAAGGATATTAAGGAGACCGAGGATGTCGACGAGGAAACCCAAGCAGAAGTTGATTTCATTATTCAGCTACTTGCTTCCGACCAACTATTCAATCCTGACCTATTCAAGGAAGGTGCCAATGGCGGAGACACCGACGTTAAAAACTGGCTTAATGACATGCTCATGCCGACCAATGCGTCGAATGCTCCAAAATCTGGAGCAACTGCCAGCAACAACGAAACAAGCACTCCGACCTCGATCGCGTCGACTGCTGCCCTTCCAATCAACTCAAATGGAATCGGGTCGCCCATATCACCAACGACAACTAACTTCGCTTCACCAACCTCTGCCGCAACTGCCACCAACGACCTGCCAGCCTCGCACCGTGCATCCCTCGTTCCCATCGTGTCTTCGCATATGGTCGTTGGCGGGTTGACGACCGAGTCTTCAATGCCGTCGCTACTGCACCCTGGGCATCACTCGCACTCCAGCAGTCACCGTGAAGTCACATTTTCACCCGACGTTGACCACTTGCTCACCAGCACGGACGCCAAAGTCTTTGCTCTGCTCGATGCTCACATCGAAGACCCGACCTTTGACGTGTTTGAGGCCGACCGCGCGTCCGGCGGCCGCGGTCTCTACTACATGGGATGGTACGTCATGCGGCGGCACGGGATGTTCACCGCGGCGGCGGCGCCCGGCAGCGGTGGCATCGCCGGACCGGTCGCGCTGCCCGAAGGTAAGTTCCGCCGCTGGCTCGCTCACATCGAAGAGGGCTACCGCCCGACCAACCCTTACCACAACGCCATGCACGCCGCCGACGTCACCCACGCGATGCACTACTATGTGACGCGGCCGCGCCTCTGGCAGTTCCTGACGTGGGAGGAGCGACTCGCGGGCCTCCTCGCGCCCATCATCCACGACTACATGCACCCTGGAGTCAACAACGCTTTCCTCATTGCCACCATGCACCCGCTGGCCGTCCGCTACAACGACCAAGCCGTCCTCGAGCACTTTCACTGCGCGACCGTGTTCGAAACGATGGCGTCCGACCCGTCCATGGACATTCTCGCGCCGCTGTCGGTGGACTCGCGAAAGGCTGTTCGAGAACTGGTGGTGTCCATGGTGCTTGCGACGGACATGGCCATGCACTTTGACTGGATCGGCAAGTTTAAAACAAAGCTCAACGGGAGCGGGTTCAACTGCGAGGTCAAGCTGGACCGCAAGACGCTGCTCAATGTAGCAATCAAGTGTGCCGATGTGAATAATCCGACGAAAACGATAGAGTTGTCCAAGAAGTGGACGGATATGATTATGGAAGAGTTTTTCATGCAAGGAGACGAAGAAAAAAGGCTGGGCCTGCCC
Source organism: Zopfochytrium polystomum (assembly GCA_025765615.1). Lineage (NCBI taxonomy): Eukaryota > Fungi > Chytridiomycota > Chytridiomycetes > Chytridiales > Chytridiaceae > Zopfochytrium > Zopfochytrium polystomum. Next base: position 482,960 of record JAIVFJ010000014.1, on the reverse strand, counting down.
ATTTCGATGATGAACAACCGAGAGTCTACTGATGTGCCAAAGTGCCAGATTGTAAGTCTTCACTTTCTGTCATATTCCAACCACTTCACGATAACTTTAATGTTCCAAAATCGTTACCAGGGATTCATTGACTTTATCGTTTTCCCTCTGTTTGAAGCATGGTCCTGCTTCATGCTTGAAGACGTCAAAGTCCAAATGGAAAACATTCTGGCCAACAAAGCGTATTGGAAGGCGCTCGCGGACGCCGCCGCCGGAGTCCCGCCTCCGACGCAGCCGCCACCGCCACAGCCGGCTTCCGCGTCTGGGTCGGCGTCGCAGAGTCCCCAGCCGATACTGTTGCCCCCCGTCGGACCGGCGTCGGTGTCCGTGTTCCCGCCCGTGTCGCTGCCGCAGCTCGCAGCGCCCGATGGTCCGTCCGAGGATGAAGATTTGTCGATGTGAAAGCACAGTGTTACGACGCACCGACTGGTAGGGGACGAAGAGCAGGCGTCGGGGCGGTGCGTGGCGCTGAGAGTGGTGCGGCGAGAAGTTCGCTGGCGTTGCAGCTTTGAATTTTTTTTTTTTTTTTTTTTCGTTTCTTTCTTGCCGTTTCCTGAGGCACAAAAACTTCTGGTTTTTTGAAACTCCGATAGCCCCTCCGGAGATGTGCACTCTGACGTCATTTGCCGTCTGCATGATTGTGCGTGCTCTTACATTGCCTTCGACTCGATTTTTGCACGGTGAGCAATTTCTAGAAAGGTACGCTTGGGCGATGCTCCAACGTCAATACCTCTCGTAGTGTCCTCGTAGATGGTTTCGATGGGAGGCGGGTTCGATGAGAAGGACACCAGCTTACGCGGTTTGGTAAATAAGTCATTGGCAAGAAGTGTCCATCCAGTACTCGGCGGTTCGTGTTTGCCTGCTCTCCCCTAAGTGTCTTGTTTGAGAGCGATCGGGAAATGGTTGATGCTGGAGAGGGTGCTAAAGGGGGCTGGGCAAGAAAACAGTTCAAGAGATTTTGGAATTTTCTCCTGTCACCCTTAATTTGGCCGCACAGAGACTACGCGCCACAGGGCGGTTTTGATTCCTTCGAAGGCCGGCGATTCCATTGATCCACCCCGGACGACATCCTGTGGTATGAGGCATTCCTGTAACTGTGTTCGATGACGTTTGTTCCTGAACAAAAGGCCTCGTCAGGGACTCGTATGCCGCCGAAAGCATCGCCCATTTCGGGTGATGCTTTCATACGCAGCATCGCTGCGATCGTTCGCACTTCCCAAGCCTCGACTCAATCGAAACACCCATCTCCGACGCCGCAATCCCCCGCGCCAACCGCGCCCACCCCTGCTGCTGAAACGAGCGCTTCCGGAGGGGTCGTATCCAGCGTATTCTACCTCGTTGGCGCGAGCGGCCCTAGCACCTCTTCCAAGCAGCCGCCGTTTTCGATCCGACTCACATCGGACGCTTTTGCGATCGATCCACCTCACCTTGCCTACCTCCAATCACGCTTCCTAAATTCCCCCGTCGTCAACGCCTACCTCCACGGCACGGCGTCAGATCTAAGTGACGCGATCGCAGCGTCAAAATCCTCATCAACCCCAGATTCCGGAACGCCGCCCGCAACTCCAGCCCCTGGTGCTGGTCCTTCTCCGCCCTCAGCCTCTCCAGTCGCTTCAAACGCACCTCCCACTGCTTCCTCGACAAGTGTTTTCTCTATGCTGTGGGGCATTGCAGGAGGAGCCACGCCTACCGCTAATAAGCCAATCGCGGAAGAGGTCCTCTCTGTCGATGAAGATCTGCTAGCAATCTACCAGTTTTTCGAAGGGCTGACGTCGTTGAAGCTGGCACCTTCTCCTAATCCAACTCGCATATTGGAAATGGAAGTGGCATCCCCCGAGTCTCCCTCAACTCCTACTGTGAGCTTACGCATGTTCAAATCCCTCTCGGCGCTGGCGCTTATCAAGGAACCACTATCAAATGTTCTGGACTGGCAGTGCATGGGTGATCTCTTGCGCGTTTTAGTAATCGAAGAGAGCATACAGCCGCCAGGTTTGGCAGCCACGGAGGAAGCTGCTGATTTCCTCGATCATCTGACGGCATCGACTGTGCAGAGCAAGTCGCAGACGAAGTCCAAGTTGAAAACCTTGAGGCCCGCGTTCATCTGTCTCACGCACATGTCTCTCACCAATAACGGACTTTCATCACTACCCGCTTCATTCAGTCAGGTTTTTCCTGCGCTCACGCACCTTGACCTCTCATCGAATAAGTTCTCCTCGATACCTTACCAGCTCGCGCTTATACCGAGCCTCGCCGGACTTGATTTACGGTCAAATAAGCTGGTGGACACCACTATTGCAGGCGATCAAGGCCCTGCGATCAAGCAGCCGCTTGTTTTCAAGTCTTTGACGACTCTAACCTGCCGGAAAAACCTAATCGAAGTACTCTCAGGAGTCGAAAAAATGCCGGCTCTGACGGAAGCGGACTTTGGGGAGAATAGCATAGCCGAGGTTTTCGAAGTGAGTCGGTTGGCAATACTCGAGCATCTTACATCCCTTTCGGTTGATAACAATCCAATCTCCAAACTGGTAAGTGATAGAGTGATCTGTCTGACTAGCCATTTCTCAACTGCAATATCAGGAAAACCATCGAATCAACATATTCACATACTTCAAAGCACAAGCCATGAACCTTACGCTGGACGGGTCGCTTCCGTCCGCCGCAGAGAAAAAGACGATACAGGCCGGACTCACCATTGCAGCGGTGGTTACAACAGCCAATACGAAGGTTACGACTTCAAAAACTGTGGCCAAAGTGCGCGCAAAAACGGAGGCGGCAAAAGGGACGATTGGGACCTCTGATTCGCCTGCAGCGCTAGAAACATTGAAGAAGAAAAAAAAGAAGGCGGTCAAAAAAGCGGAGCCAGGACCGGACTCTGGCAACGTTGCGGAAGCTGCTCCCTCAGTTACCACCCCTGAAGTTCAAACAAGCGAAACGCCCTCGTCAGAAAACGCTCCCGAAAGTACAGCAAAACCACTCGCCGCTGAGACAATGTCGGTTGAAACTGAGCCGCGCGCATCCATTGAGCCGCATGATGCAGGGGACGCAGGAGTTCGGGATTTGGCACCGCAAAGTTACGTCTCTCCTTCGACTATGGACAGCCCTGAATTTTTGGTATTGAAGCCAGAGTCAGAACCATCCACCTCTCTGACGTCCAAACAAGCTGAGGTGTCTTCACCCCTGTCAAGCCCAAGTTTCGTTCCTCAGGAGCCTCTTAAAAGTGCTGCGTCCTCCATTTACTTTGATGCGGTCCCAGACTCCCCAGCTCCACATGCACTTCATCCCCCACCATTGCCCCCAAGAGATCCAATGAGAGCCTCCCTCGACATTCCTCGATCCAGAATGAATAGGCTTGCTACTCTAGGAAACGCATCTGATTCCCCAAGCTCTTCCGCGTCCGATGACGGGGCGACTGCTGGGAAGAAAGGACTTCATCGTCCTCCACCGGTTCGCAAGAGCTCCATGCCGCAATTGGCATCAGCAGGGCTCCTCTCCTCACGATCGGATGACGGAATTACGACATCCATGAAATCCCTCGATTCCCCGGTTGTTTTGCTCCCCAAGCGTGCTCAAGAAAGTCACCATCGCCACCACGTACATACTTCATCTGCGTCGCCTCCGCAAAGCCGTTCTGAGCTGTCCATACCGATCGCGGAACCCGCTAAGCGGGCACGGTCCATGTCTCCAGATTTTAGCGTGAACGACTTGAAGAAGGACGGTGGGGAGGCTTGGATGAATCGGCTGAAAGAAATGCAGCAACGAGAGCGCCGCGCTCAAGCCGCAGCGTCGGCTGCGGCCGCCGCTGCGGCAGCAGCGGCGGAGGCAGCCCGTATAGCGCGGGAGGCTGCTGAAATGGCGATGCGGGGAGGCGTTGACGACTTCTTACCCCCGGAAGACCATCTACGACATCGTGATGCGTTTGAGATCGCCGGCGACGATGAAGTGCGACAACGCGTTGAGCGCGGAGGCTCAGCAGAAAGTGTGCCGGGACGTTTCGTTGGCGGTGCACAGACAACCCCCGCCACACTGCCCCGGGTAGGAGGTGAAGCTGTAGGGCCGTACCGGCGCGTTTATGCTTTTGGCAAATCGGAACACGGAGTCTCCCCATCGCGAGCGAACGGGAGCGGTGACTCTGCGGGCAGGCAAACAACCGTTGGGCGGACGGTGCACATTCAGTTTGCAACATCGTCAAGCTCGTCACAATCCACTAACTCCGGAAGTGGAGGCGGTGGAACGTCACTTTTCGCTCTGCATGAACGTCGAATATCAGCTGGAGATGTAGAGACAGGAGGCGCTGCGGACACTCTTAATCTGAACGTGAAGAAGTCGCCCACCAAGACATCACAGCTTCCTTTGCTTGCGTTCGGCGGAGAGCGGCGGCCATCCAATGTCTCACCAGGCTCTACATCAAGTGTACTCTCGTCGGTCGGTTCCCCTTTGGCTGCTGTGGACAGCATGTCCAGTGACGGAGGCCGAGAAGAGGGACAGCAGAAGGATTCGTTTTCGCCAAAGCTCATTCTCTCACGGCCTGTCGGAACGGCCTCGGTCACATATCGGCGTCCAGCTCCGAGTTCCAGAGAATCTCGATCTTCGGGCCGCAGCGATTACACGGCCCCGAGCGCTTCTTCGACCTTTTACAGACCAGCAACTCTTGCGACTCCAGCATCACTTGTGGGCAGGGCAATGTCTCTTTTCAGCGGGGACGCTCCATCCGTGTTCAGTGGCATCAGTTCTCTCGTTTCTGTCGGAGCACCTGGAGCGACGATGGGCATGCCATCGTCCGTGGGTGCCGTTTACCCTCAAGCTCCGACTCTTCCCTTTCTTACAATGACCAACAGCCTCCAGCTCTTTCTCAAATTCAAAATCTTTCCTTCCGATGCTGAACGCATTCTCTCGTGGGTACAGGGGTCCGTCGTCACTCAGCTTCCCGCGCGCTTCGTCGATTTGCAGAAACAGCATTCCCAGCTCCGGCGGAGATCAAAAGGCTTTGCCCGAATGGCATTTTCTTCTGACCGAGAGAAGCTAACCCCGCAGCAGCTAAATCTGAGCCAACCGACCCAGCGCGCCGCTTACCTCCTCATCACCGATTCCGCGATCTACATATTCCATCCGACGTTTCCCATGCCACGCAATCCCTTTATACCAGGAACAGCAGCGTCGGCTGCGTCAGCCGCTGCCGTGTCTGACTATATGACGGACGTGATTTCCCAGGTGCGCTACGAGGATCCGGCGCTGTCACTGAAGCTATGGCGGCGTATACCCATCACCACAATTGCTCGTGTCGATGTCGGTCCCAACCGCCAGTATCTGGGCGTTCATTACGTGGACCCACCAAACCTGGGAACTATTGGGGAGGCTGGAACCGGTAGTCTTTCTGGCGGCGTAGGGTTGGGGTTACTTGGTGGAACTGGAGGAAAGACGCTCCCCATCGCCGCAAGCTTTGATACAGCGGTTTTCGCCGTCATCAAATCCCTCACTGTCATGACGCGAGACAAGGTTTCAACTCAGAAAATTCTGGACGCTCTGGTTGTGGCCACGCCATCCACCTTATCAGCAGGCCCTGCAGCATCCGGTTCTCCTGTGCAGAGCCCTTCAGCGGGACTCACCATTGTCACAAATGCGATACCGCAAGCACGACCGCCTAACGCGGCTGATCCAGGGGACCGTCGCCTTGTTTCGGTGAATGCTGAATCGACCTGGAATTATCGCGGGCTCCGAGATTCTGTTTGGCTTCGGAACGAGGGAGAATCTGGAAGCGGCTCGGTAGTGTGGAGAACCGTCGGGGTGGGTAACCTGAACTGGCGGCGCATCGTATTTGCTGGAGCGTCTGCTGCGTCAGAGTCCGTCGCCGGGCCATCCTCCGCGTCGTCGTCTTGGCTTGAAAATATCGCCTCGAAAATGTCTGCCGCCTCTTCTAGCGCAATGCGAACGCTGACACGATACCCAACGAGGCTAGGCGCGTCGTCGCCTGAAGCGCCGAGCGATTCTCCAACCAGCTCCGAACAGCCCAGTCGGATTGCTGAACCTCAACCTGAACTTCAAAATCGGAGCCGGGTGGATGCGCCAACTTCAGCACTGACGGTGGGAATAGATGATGTCGATCCTGCCACACAGGACGCCGCCGACATTTCCGATGGACAACCAAACCTGTACCTCATGGTTGGTTGGATATGCCCCGCGTTTCGCAAGTCGGCGAGCGGCCGTGGCGAGGACGAAATTGCCTCAATAACTGTTCAAAGTTTGACACTTACGGCCACCCGAGACTACATTTACCTTGCGTCTGAGCGTCTTGACGTGTGGCCGCCTCCCCTGTTCCCGCCCGAGACATTGGAGTTTGCTGCATCGGTGAACCAAAAGGTTTTGGACAGTGCTATCGATGCCGTGCGCCACTTAACCGTCGCAGCCGGACCACAGCAGCAGGAGGCTATTGTGCCAGGCGAAAATGGAGGTATCGTCCCGTCGAGTCCGGCTTCGACGACACCCACAGTTTCCATGGACAAGGGCATGACGACAGACGTTGTTCCGCACTGGTCACCGCCGCTGAGAGTCGGTCGAGTGCGGGACTTGAAGCGCTGCGAGCGGTGGCGGACGTGGCGGTGGGCTGTGGGCCACGTTACACAGATGGGAACCGCCAGCGAAGTGGAGAGGGAGGCGGCCGCCTTGGTGCAAAACGGCGCGGTCGGCACGTTGGCCCGAGTTCCTGCTGCTGGCAAACTTTCCGGTGCGCGCGGTGCCTGGCTCTGCTCTGGCGCAGAGTACCCGATGGCGGGCGTGACCAGCGGCGCAGAAGAAACAGAGGAGCAGCGCAAGTGGCGCAAGCTTGGCGTCGGAGCCGGAAACGCAGCTGGGTGGGTGTGGTGGGTCAGAGTCGTGTTTTCCGCCCCAGGCGCGACGACAGATGGTGCGCCAGTTCCGCTGCAAACTTTTGCGGCAAGCGAGGCGGACCCGGAAGCCACCCCCACGCCGGCTCCTTCGATCCCCACGACCGCAACTGCGACGGCGAGCGAAGCCGAGCACTGGTGGGACCTTCTCTTTTCAACGATGGATGCCGCAAACGAGTTCCTCGAGTACGTTCGCGACGTCCGCGGAGTTCGCGAGGACGGCGACGACGACGGTGACTTTATGATGCCCATGTCGCCCACTTCGCTGGGCGGCGCCGGGCCGGGCGGACGTCGCCACGGCAGTGGCACCGGCACCGACGGGCTCGACGACGACGGCGACGAAGAGTACCCCGATCGGCGGCTTCTCCAGAACGGGACGAGAGACGGGGTGGTGCTTGTAATTGGTGATGACTGAGATGCTTGGCGGACAAACAGTTCGAGAAAAAAAAGGCTGAGGGAAAAGAAAAATCACAAAACTGGATACCTCGAGACGCGTTGCGCTTGATTGAGCGATGCTAAGAAGCGTTTCTCCAGCATTCTGCCATTGCAACTCCCCTCCCCTCCTTCTCTTTACCGACCCCACCCTTGCGATTGTGGAATGACCCTCGTATTTCTTTTTGTCGTTTGATGGGAAACCAGTTTTCTTCCATTTCCTTTTTTCACTTTTTATTCTTCCTTGCCAGTGACCCTCCCCATATTCCCCTTACATTCGCCCCTCCCGCTCAACTCTTCCGCTCACCCTCAATCAGTGGGACGGCGGACTCGCAGCAGTCGACGCCCTCTTTCGAACGATTGGTGTTCTCCAACCCCCCGCTCGGTCATTTGGCGCTATTCCTCAGCACACCGTCTCTTCTTTTGTCGTTGTTGTTGTTGTTGTTGTTGTTGTTGTTGTTGTTGTTTTGTGGTTCTTCTTGCTTGTTTCTGGTCGCCAGGCCGCTGTTTTCAGTTACTCATTCGTATCGTCAGACCCAATTCCCACCCTTACTTTTTTTCCTCCTCGTTTCTTTATGTTCGCAGGGTTTTCTTCCGCTTCCACCCAATCCTTTTTTGTCTGCTTCTCGATGGCGGCCTCCGACATTTTGCGCGTCTCCCCCCCCCCCCCCCTCTCTTACTGTAACGCTCTGTCTTCTGCGGTCTTCTACCCCCAGGGGGCGTCCTTTGCGAGCGCACTTGAAAAAAAAAAACTGTGCCCACGACTTGTTTTCTTCCCATTTTTGCTCTGGGCGAAAAAGCACTGGCGGAGAAGAAAGAAGGGGGAGGAAGGCGGATACCAGAGTTCCCGCTTTAAGAGAAAAGAAGGAGCAGAAAAGAAGGAACGAAAAAAAGAAGAACGCAGAGGGAAAACGGAAAGCAGCCGATAATCGGTGGGGGGAAAGAGAAGTGAATGTGGGTCGAACAGGAAGGGTGGAAAGGACAGAGCGTCAAGAGGAATGGTTGTGTCTGAGCAGAGTGGGGGCACCACTGAAAAAATTTGCGAGTCTTTGCGTCGACCAACTGTCGGAGGACGACCGTGGCAGAGCTGAAGACGTGATTTTGTTTCTTCGAGACGAGGAGGAAGGGAGAGGGGACGACTACCGCGTCGGCAACAGTTTCCGACAAAGACGACGATGCATGGCGAGGCGTGGTCGCCCCATGCTAGCCGTGGAGCGATGGGAAGCGCCGGCGTCCGAGGACGAAGGCGGCAGCTGTGGCGGCGAGGAGGACGAGTTGGTGGTGGAGAGTGAGGAAGGTGAGGATGATGGAGAGGGTGAGGAGGATGAGGAGAATGAGGAGGACGAGGAGGAGCAAGATGACGGTGCCGCCGCTGCGGCCGACGGTCCCCCTGCCCGTCCGACGACAATGACAAAGACAAGGGCAGCTACAACGTCAACGCCCACTATCACCTCGGCCGCCGCCGCCGCGCACATTTCCCACGCGCTTCGACGCGTGTGTATTAGCTTGTCGGAGAAGTAAGAGGAGGAGGGAGAGGAGGAGGATGAGGAGGAGGAGCAGCTGCACGAGGAGCCAGAAGCCGCCGCCGCACCGCCGCCGCCGTCTTTGTCGGAGACGAGCGTCTCTGCCTTCCTCGACCACTGGATGGCCTTGGCGGCGGAGGGCGGCGAGTGAACCGGGGGTGTGCCTTCTGTGTTTGTTTGGGTTCCACCACATCGCCAACGTCCATGCCGGTGTCCGCATGGACCTCACTTCCTGAACTGCCACCACCTCCGCAGGTACCGCCGCCCCTGCGAAGCGTCTGGCTGCCGTCCCAGCTCCCCACCCACCCTCCTTCTGCGCCATCAGATCCTCCCGCGTAACAATGAAAGGCTTGGTACTTCGGCGGCCACACCCGCCGACGACGCCGACGACGAAGCAGGCAGCGCCGGCGACAGCTGCGGCGACGCGCCCGCCGACCTTGGCTGCTCGCCCAACATTGCTAGGAAGCGGTCGCACCCGAGGTCCAGCGTGACCGCGGCGCGACTCGCGGCCTCCAGCTCGCTCCGCGCGCTCTCAGACAGCCGCTTCGTCGCGCGTACCTGCTGGCCGCCGGTTAAGTGCCCTGCCGCTACCGCTGCCGATTCCGTGGGTCGGGTATTCGCTGCGGTTGTCGTGGCCGCCGCCGGGTCGGTGAACGGTGGCAGCGACCAAGTGGTTTTGCTTTCGAGCCCGCCGGCGGCCGTGGGGGTTTAGTCGTGGACAGGTCCGTGCCCTCCGCAGTTGGGCTGGAGTACGAGGAGCAGAGGGAGGATGAGGCAGCAGACGAGAAATGGGGCAGGCCGGGTGCATCAGCGTTTTTGGTGACGTCGGCTACACCGGCGGCGGGGGCAACCCCAGAGGAATCGGCAGCTGGCGCTTCAGGGCTTTTTTCGAAAGTGGTAACGTTGGCGCTGTTGCGCCGATGCTACCGCCGCCGCCGCCGCGTTCGGTGGGGCGGTTCACGTGGTGTCGGTGCTGGAGGCTGCTAGGTTTCTCGTTACGATGGGAGCGGTCGAGGTTCCGGGACGGGTGCGGGCCTGATCCCGATTGGTTTAGTCCGACACTCGAGGTTGCCGCCGCAGCTGCTTCTCTTTCGCTTGGATATGCGCAGCTCGACTAAGGAGAACGCCGCAGAGATGCGGTAGTGAAGATCCAGCCTCGCCGCTGACGTGTTCTTTCCCTTATCTTTCCCTTGTCCGTGGTGCTCCGCTGGCTTACTAGAGGATGACCACGATGATGGCTTTACAGGCAGCGGCGGTGGAGCGCGGTTAGCCAGTGTAACGTGCCCGTTGGCTAAAGCCTCCACGACCATCGACATGGTGATGCCGTGGTCTCGGTAGCTGCCGCGGAACCTATGGTTGTGGTGGTGGTCGCCGGTGTGGGCACGACGGTTCTCGATCCAAAGATGCGGCCGCTTTGGCCCCGGCGGCCTGGCGTGGTCGTAGTTGCTTTCTGCGAGGTGCCGCGCTCCACGACCTCGATGGCCGCTGCAGGTGCGTTGCGAGAGGTGGGGGCTGCGGCTCGCTGCTTGACTCCCACCGTTACGAATTGAGCACACTCAATCCACTGCAGGTTGATGACTTGGCTGGGAAGGATAGGATGTCGAAGTACGTCTCTTTCACCTCAAGGACTTTGACGACAGCCCGAACTAAGATTTTGTCCTCCCGTGAAAACGAATCGAAAGCTCCGTAGAGCGACTTTGGGCCTCCAATTTGGGCCTTTTCTTCCAATGACTAGAGAATACATCCACCCTGTCAAGGAACTGCTCAACAAGTTTGGTCAGACCATGCATCTAGGCCGTAGAATACACAAGGAGATGAGTCTACCTTCAAGACCAGTGCTGATTCGGATCAGGCTCCAAAAGTTGATGGGGTGTCCAGAAACTTTTGTGCGAGCCCCCCCTCCCCCCCTGGTAGAAATTACCCAAATGCAAGTGCCCCTGAAAGGCTCGGGGCTCGGTCATGACAGGATTAAGGAGAACTGAGGATCGGCGTATTTTCAGTTATATCCGCAAACTGAGCTCGTCCTGGGATAGGATGGGGATAAGGAGAATTTGCTTCACCAGCGTGCCGTTATATTTAGGATGCAGTTAGGATACGGTGAAGAAACCACGGCTCAGTTACAGATAAAGATTAGTTGCAACTTGCACCGTTTAGATAGAGTTAAGATGGGTTGAGATTGGAAGCAGTTTCGGTAAAGCCAGTTTTATCCTATCCTATCCACCGATCCTTAACGAGAACCTGCTCTGAAAACTCTAATTTGAAATTACAAAAATCCGAAAGTCCCAGCCAAGTTACACATTTTCGGTTCAAATCCCAGTTGAACCTTACCCATGGAAATGCAGAGTACAGTGGAGGAAAGTCTTCATAATATTAACACCTTGTTGAAACAGACTAGAACAAATTCGCACCTTTCGCAACCATATCCGAAGTTTCTAACCTCTACCAGGTTTGGGAATTTCCCCTATACCCTAACCGGGAACTCTCTCTCGCTCTCACTCTCTTGCGAGCACCGAGCCAACGTGCAAACGAATGATCACTGTGGAGCTACGTGCAAATAGGAGATGATTTTGTTTAATAATTTAAAAATATTTTACATGGACAATTCGAGGGTCGCCCCGACGGCGACATCGGCCTTTGGGTCGGCGTCGGCTTCGGCGTCCGGGTCGACGCTGGCCTTGGCGGCGGGCTCGTCGGCAGCAGACGCCCGCCCTCCTCCTGCAGCTCCCGCGAGCGGCCGGCGCCGCTCTTCACTCTTTGGACGCGTCGTCCTTACTGAAGCGGCAGCACCAGGAACGGGACCTGCACGACAAATGCCGACCGATTGGAGCGATGACATCGACGACAGCGCGAGATCGCCAATAGGAGAGAGAGGAGCAGACGCCGCGAAAGCCGTCGCAGGAGCTTCAGGAGTGGACGGCATGCCCCCGGGCGCCCACCGCGGCCTGGCCGCGTCGTCCTCGTCGTCGTCTTGGACTCTCTCTGCGGCCGGATCGGCGCGCTTCTTCTCCTCGGCTACGACCGCTGCAGCCGCAGGTTCCTCGAATATGCCGCTGCCGCTATCCCAGCAGCGGCTCGGGGTCGCCGTTTCCGCCACCGGTTCACCACCAGCGGGGCCGTCGGCCGCGACCTCGGCCGGTGCAGCCGCCGCGCGCAAGAAGACGCCCTGGCGGAACCACCAGAACCTCGTCAATAACGTGTACCCTGGTGGAGGCGGTGGCTCATCCCTCGTGTCAACCCGCCACCGAGCAGCCGCCGGCAAAGGCAGTCGCCTGGCACCAGCGACAGTATCTGGTGTGAGTGGCAACGACAGTGGAGAATCAACTCCGCATGATCAACACCATCACCAGTTGCTGCAACAACAGGGCTCGACCGCCAGCATTCCAGCTTCCGTGTTCGACGAAGTTGTTGAGGATGTAGCGGACGCGGACGGTGACGGTTCCAAACCCAAGCCTAGCGCGCTGTCGCTGCTGACCTTCTACGCAACGTCCAAGCCGCATAAACTCGTCAAGATTGGCCTTTGCCTCAAAAAACGAGTGGAAAAGGCTGTGGACGTGGCGCGCTGCAATACCGGGTATGTGGCTTCGTGTCTGCTTTTGCGAAAACCAGCGGAATTGCTACCCTTCGAATCTTATCTAACGGAGTTGCCTCAATAATAACTATATTTACGCCACAAAACGCCAACATCTGTTATGACAACAACTTCGACAACGAATCACCGATGACAGAGACGTTAAAGTTACGTTCAAGATCATTGAGGCGCTGACGGACGCCTGCTCCATCCAGATCAACATTATGGCTGCAGACATCCTCCGCATCCTCCTGCTCGTGTTTGAGCACCTCGCGTGGGACCTAGGCGTCGTGGAGAGGGCTGCCATCACGGTGAGCTTCAACCCACTGATAAAGCGGACGGAGAGTGAGAAAAAGCGCGAGACAACCTGGAGGAGCTGAATTCACCGCCTTCCCTTCCAGAAAACATTAACCTAATCAACGTGTGTTGACACTCCCCTCCCAGTTTGCCAAATTTGCGAGCGTCCAAGGCGTTGGAGTTATCCTGGACCCTGAGTGCAAGTCCCTACTTGACGCCATCACCCTCAAGTTCTGTCTGTTTGCTCGTAACAATGGAATGGACCCCCGGCAGAGGCAGAGGTACTTTCCACATAGAGGAACCACCTCCACGCCTCTGTGCCCTTGCTCGCCGGATTGATGTACAACAAGCGCACGTATTACACAGCTAACACCCTCCATCTCGGCAAATTTTCCATGCATGCCGCCCAACAGGTTGAGAATAATAGGCCTCCAGTCGCTAGGCATCACCATTGTTTTGCGACGCGCTAGCCTCAGTCACAGCCTGGAAATCCTAGAAGCGATCGTCCTCAACCTGCGTGAGTGTCTCACGGGATCGGCCGCCCTGGCTGCATCGCACGGGCAAATCACCACAGCCAAAACCAACTTCAGCTCCGTTCCACCATCTCTCGAGCGGGTTCGCACAGCCGCCAACGACTGCCTCAAGCGCCTACTCACCCACGGTGCAACATCAACCACCATGGCCGCTGCCGGCGCCGCTGCAGCCGGCGCCGCCTCGCCCACGACCCCCACCTCAGGCGCCTCAGAGAAGCACCGCTACAAGAAGCAGTCGAAGCGGACCGCCGCGGCTGCCGCCTCCCCAACGACGTCCTCCCCGACCTCCGCACTACCCCCGGCGGCGGCGACGACCGGGACAACCGCAACGCAGCATCACGCGCACCAGCGACTGGACCACCAAAGTCTGATCGACGCACTCATCGACGCGGTGCTGAGGCAGCCGCATGCTCGGGATGCTGCAGGAGCCTCGGGAGCGGCACCAACGGCGGCGCGCGCATCGCCTCCGCCGCCGACACACGCGCTGCTCCTGCGCGTGTTTGGCACGCTGGTTGAGTGTTTGCCGCCGCTGATGCACGCGTCGGTGGTGGCGGGAGTTTCGCGGCGTGTCGTCGACGCCGCGACAGCCGCGTCGGCGGCGGGCGAGGATGCGGGGGATGGGGGTAGCACCGCGACGGACGCCGTTGTGGGTTTGCTGAAGGTGCTTGCACGGCTTGCGGGGGGCGACGGCGATAGAGCGGAAGATGGCGGGGAGGATGTCGACGGAGGAGGAGGAGGAGGCAGGCATGGTGAACCCAAGGCGCGCGAGAAGGAGGGGACCGACGCCGCGGCGGGGGCGGTGAGCCTCGAGCTCAACAGCGTTCTGAACGCGGTGGTTTTTGCTGTGTCGAAGTGCGGGGGCTGCAGCGAATGCCGCAAATTCCTCGCGCAATGGCGACCGAGGCGGAAGTGGCGGAGGCGCGGGGATTGCGGCTGCGGCGGTGGAGGTGATAGAGGCCATCGCTCGCAGCGCGACACACCCGTACCTCATCAACGACATTCTCGTTTTCCTTGCAGACGAAGCGGCGGCCGCGGTGGCGGTGGGCGCTGGCAGTGGTGGCAGTGGTCAGGGATCGTCCTCCATGGGGTCCATCGCGTGGAAGAAAAACAGCGGACGGAGCAGCGTCGGCGGAGTAGGCACTGTTGATGTCGCGTCAGCCCCGACAGGTGCTGGCAGCGTGCAAAGCGCCAGCCAATCGGGAGGAGCGACGGCACAGGTTCTGCTCGCATGCTTCGTCGCGTGCTTGCAGGTCCGCGGCGGAATGGTAGTTCGCCGAGTCGGCGCGAGCCACTTTGACAGCGGGTCCGGATCAGGAACGAGAATGTTGGGAGGCACGGGGAGATCAGCTCCTATAGCAGGACTGCCATGGTCGGACCTCGTAACGACGCTTTGCCCTTTCCTGGATCATGAAAGCCCAGACGTAAGGCTCCGCTCCGCCCAGGCGATTTCCCTCCTCTTTCTCCAGGAGGCGCAAGAGCATCCCCCTGCGGCGGCCGATGACTTGGAGGTCGGTCACGACGCAGTGACCGCGACCGTGGCGACGGCTATTGCCGTTGACGGCGCCACTGTCGTGCAAGGGCGAAAAGGATCTTTGGCAACAACCACGAGTGCCGCCGCTGCTTCTGGTTCCGCCGGCGGTTTCGACTTGCCATCAAATCAGAACATGCAGCGCAACGGCAGCATCAAGTCGCGGCGGACGTCGGCAAGGCCTGGGTCACTGCGGGGCGGGGTTGCAACGCTATCGTCCGAGGCTGCGGACGCCATAGCTCTATTCCAGCTAAGCGGCAGGGCAGGGCGGATGTGCGCCGCGCAGTGGGCATTGCCGGATGATATTGCATCGTCCTTTGCTCTTGCAACCGCGGCCACGAATATGGCCGGCCTTTGCGTGTTGGGAGATTTCGTTGCCTCGTTCTTGAAGGCACAGGTACGATGCAGGGAATGCGAGTTTTATTCATAGCATTCAAAGCATTTTTTTGCCATATTTAACCGATTTTTTTTATCACTGGTGGTTCCATCCTT
Organism: Zopfochytrium polystomum; assembly: GCA_025765615.1. Taxonomy (NCBI): domain Eukaryota; kingdom Fungi; phylum Chytridiomycota; class Chytridiomycetes; order Chytridiales; family Chytridiaceae; genus Zopfochytrium; species Zopfochytrium polystomum. The sequence continues at coordinate 467,670 of JAIVFJ010000014.1, read as the reverse complement.
CATAACTCTCTCCCTCTAGGACTCCCTCGCTGCGCGACAGGAAGATCACTCGTGGCTCCGCCAACGGTTGACTCTTGGTCTTCGCAAGTACCTTGCATGGGCTGGAGCGTCCTTCCGCTCACCCGTGGTGGCCGACCTCGCGCGGCAGGGCCTCGCGCGACAGGAACCGCAAAAAGAACCATCACCATCTCCAGAGGGCGTGGGGCAGGACTCACTAGAGCGCAGCGCCACCCGCGCCGAATCCGGCAACGCGACGTCTGCGCATTCTTTGACGGACCTGCTGCACTCATTTCTCGCCGCGCGTCTGCCGCATCCAGGGGCAGCGCCAACTCAGTACAACCACCCACCCAGCTGGCCCGCCGAATGGCGGCCCGAGGCAGCGGCGTTCCCGATGGCGGAGGCATTGGCGCCGGTCCCCGACGTGGTCGAGGTTGAGGCTTCTGCGGTAGCGGCGGCAGCGACGGCACGAAAGGCGGTGCGAGGGGACGCGGGAGGCCTCAGCGGCGGTGGTGTGGAGACTTACGCGAACGATACGCCGGGTGCGGGCTCTCTATTGAGCATCGAAAGCTTGAGCAAGAGCCAGGGAGCTCTGGCAGAGGGTCGCAAGGCATCGGTCAAGGGGTCGTCGTCGGGGAGCAGGAAGGGCATTACTCGCAGCGCGACTACCGTATCATCGCTGGTTCGTGGGCATCCTTAGCTCTCAAGTCCCAAACCCTTCCCCAGACTCAACTACATTTCTTTTGACTATCTTCACTGTAGCAGAGACTACGGCCGACTACGGGCGAGAAGAAAGGCGGGAGCGTGCTACTGGAGGCAGTCGAGGGTAAGATGGAAATTAAAATGTCCATATCGAAGCTCTCGCTTACAAGCAATCTTCTATTGCAACCTCGCCCAGACAAACCGTCAACCCCAACGCCAAGCGACGCAGCCTCCTCCGCACCTCGCACGCCGTCCGTAACGACCGCCGCCACGGTGCGCCAGATGATCAAATCCCTCTCTCTCTCTTCACGCCCTCATAGCCGCGCCGCATCGGCCCTTTCGCACTCGGCCGCAGCTGCGCCGCCTCTGGCGCCGCCGTCCGCCGTCGCGGGCACCGCGTACCGCGAGCCCGCGCTGCACCACCACCGGCAGTTTTCAAGCCCAACGCCATGGGCTGCGGCGGCTGCGGCAGGGACGGCTGCGGCAGGGACGGGGACTGTGACGGGGGCAGGCTCTGGTGGCATGAGGACGGCGACGGTTGCAACGGCGGCGCACCAGCTTCAACCCGGCCACCACCGGCGCACGCCCAGTGCAGCGGAATCGGCGCACCCGGCACGGGGGGCGGTTCTAACCGGCGGCGCCGGGCGCGAAGCCACCGCGCACACACCGACTTTGGTTCCGTTGGCTAGCGGTGATGGCGGGGGCGGCGGCCGCGGCGGCGATTCGACCGCAACAGCAGACGCGCAGCTCGAGCAGCGCGAGGCCGCGAATAGCGGCTGCGCAGGTAATTCTGGTGCGAGTCCAAGGCCGCAGACGCGGACTGCAGACGCCATGGGCGGCGTCGCGCTGAAGCGAAAAGCTACGGCAGGGGCGGCGGTGACGCTGTCGGCCTCGTTTCGGACTGGGAGCGGTGGCAGCAGAGGCGGGAAGGGCATGGTGCAAGAGATCCGCAGCCGCAAAGCGGCGTCGTGGTCGTTCATTGGCGAGGAGCGGGATCACGGGGGCGCGTCAACGGCGGACAGCCGGCTGGCCGTGTTTGCCGAGAGGTACGAGGAGGACGGCGACGGCGAAGACGACGTTCTTGGAAGGGACGAGAGTTCGCGCGCAAAAGCGACCGCGGGCACCAGAAAAATGTCGGAGGGGATCACTGCCGCCAGCGGGCGAAGCTGGTACTAACGGGCGTAAGGGGGTTGTTTGGGCCTGAGGGTGCCCGGCAAAAGGCTATTTTATTCAGTCAGGAGAGGGCGAGTAGGCAGCAGAAAGAGACTTGAGGCTGTTGAAGTAGAAGCAATTTTATTACTAGTTGTAGTTTGGGAGCGACCGAATAAACGAGTTCAAGTGCGTTCTGAAAAGCTCGTTCCGGATCACTCCACCGTGCTTGACCAGGGGGTTCTGAGTGTATGGAGTTAACGTGAATATTGGGTCAGGTTCGCACACACTAGACGAGTCCTCGTCTCACTTTGACAACATATTCCACGTATATGTCCGAATATATTTGCCGCAGGGTTTCGCGCATGTTATCGCTGGCAGGGTCGGTGGTGAGGACGAATCGTAGGCACGACGGCGTTTCGAAGTAGTGGAGCTTGTAGGTGCTGGTTTTGTACGACAGGAAACCCTCGCTGTGAAGGAGTTATTAACAAAACCACCAGCCGGGCCAGGAAGTGCGCGCATCCACACAACGGCAAAAGCACACTCAACGAATTCTTGCGCGGTAGCAGCTTCGAGACCATGTTCTTCAGCGAGAACACGACGCCGTAGACTAGTTTCGCCTCCTCTGCGATCGCGTACGGATCGCCCTGCTGCGCCGCTGCCGCTGCGGCTGATGACGATGGGTTGCCGGCCCCGACCAACCCCCCGCCACCGCCACCTCCCCCACCCTCGGCGGCGGTGGAAGCAGCGGCAGTGGAGGCGGTGGCAGCGGCAGCGGCTGTCGCCGGGTCGACGATGTTGTTGTAGCCGGCTGGTGCGGGGGCGGCACTGCCGCCTGGCGGTGGTGGCGAGCCTCCGCCGGCGCCGGCGACGCGTTTCCACGACGAGTGGTAGATGCACTCGCAGTGCCTATTGAAAATGTACAATGTGTAGATGGCCATCGCGAGGGAAGTCGCCTGCGTTGTTTGGGACGAGTGAGGGAGGGAGGGAGGCAAAAGAAGGATCGGAGGCCTGATCGCCGCGCGAGGTAGAGGACGCGGCGCGGGGCGGCGCTTGCGAGGTGGGTCGTTCACTGAGGAGGATCGCGCGAAACGAATCAGCAAACAGAAAAAAACGATCTCGCAGCAACGAGCCGGCCTTCTCCTAAGAGACACCGCACCTCCACCACACCCGCACGCACGCCCGCCCCACACGCCCCGCCCGTCCGCACGCACGCAGATCTCATTGAACGAGCGCCCGATGCCTGCCACTGACGTCTTGGTTGGTACACGCGACGTGTGTCGGGCCTGCGCATGGGATGGAAGGCGCCACGGCCAGGGCCGTTTTCCGCATCTTCTTCTTCTTCGCCACCCTGAACTGCCCGTCGACTTTCTCTACATTGATCTGCCCAGGCAGTTGAAGCCATAGAAGAGGAAGACGGCCACACACCGAATACGAAGATCGCTAACCAACTGGCCGTTTGTACTTTTGTTCCTCTTCACCTCCCGCCGCCCGTCGCCTCCGTCGCCACCATTCTTAACGCAGGGATATCTGTACGCGGTAACCGTTGCCATCGGGTTCGTCGTTATCGTCGAATCGAATCGGCGCTAAGTCTTACTTCACTTTTTGATTTCGCCGATCCCTCAGCGCACGACCGGTACTAACTTGACTTTCATACCGTTTATCCCCTGCTTTCTTTCTTCACCGTTGCCTTTTCGCACTTGCCAGCGGGACTGTGGGTTACGTGCGCCAAAACAGCACGGCCTCCCTGACGGCAGGTCTCGTGTTCGGCGCGCTCCTCGCGCTGGCAGCATTCCGCGTTAGCCAGAACCCTCGCAATGTTGGGTGAGGAGTTTCGGGCATCGTTTGTTGATCTTTTCTTTTGCACCGTCGCTTGCTAGCCTGCTTAGGCGGGAAAAGGACTGTGACTAATTGACATTTGTCAATCCAAAAATGCCATCGCCGCCGAATACCGTTGCAACGAAACAAAACGCGACCTCTACTCCGGGTGACGGGCGTTCGCACAGACTTAGCATCGCGTTAAGCGCCGCACTGTCCCTCGTGATGGGCTCGCGCTTCGCGAAATCCGGCAAGCTGTGAGTTGTTCATGATTTCTTTTGAGTGCATCAAAACCTATCAACGCAATTGCCATCCCTCCCCTGTGGTTCTTTCATTCCAAATCAATCATCCCACTCTTGACCTTGCGCTTCTTATATGTAACAACTGCGGGTTTCTCAGCGTGCCGGCCGGCCTCGTCACCATCATCAGCGTTGCGTTTTTGATTCGGTACAGCCTGCGGTTCGCGCGGAAGCGATAATCTCGCCGATTTTCGCGTTACCAAACGGGATTTCTTCTTTTAAACTCTTTTCTTCTCTTCCCCACCTCGTCTTTCCAACGCGCTGGAATCTGCGCTCTCTTCTCGCTTTTCGTTAGGCTACCTTATTTCTTTTTCCTTTTCACTCTACCATCCCTGGTTCCGTGAATTCCCTCACGCCGATTCTGCTCACCGACTGCGACTGCCCTCCCAATCCCAGGATCAGCATCACTTTTTTTCTTAGTACTTTTCGCTCGCCCATGTGACGACTTTCTGCCTCCTTCAGAAGTGTCCTTCTACTCCCTTGTTTGTTGAGATCAGAGAGACAGGAGAGAGGATAAGGTAATCCCACTTGCGGCCTATGGCTAGTTCGCCAGTAAAAGCCGATAGGGCGGAATTAAGAATGCCAGAAATAGTTTTTCAATTCAATTGAAAGAGGAGAGAGAGCGAGTGAGAGAGAGAGAGCGAGTGAGAGAGAGAGAGCGAGAGAGCGAGAGAGAGAGAGAGAGAGCGAGAGAGAGAGAGAGAGAGCGAGAGAGAGAGAGGAGAGAGAGAGAGAGAGAGAGAGAGAGAGAGAGAGAGAGAGAGAGAGAGAGAGAGAGAGAGAAATGAACGCGTTCGTGTGATTGAGGCAATTTACAAAACTATGCTGTTGTTGCGCCTCGAAAGTTCCGAAAATAACACAACGAAACTACACTTGACTCTTCTGATCAAAACTTTCCTTCTCGCCTGCGAAGAGCGCCTGAGAGCAGCTTTCACCCGACGAGATTAGCCTCGGATTCACCTTTAATTTTTCCCGCTCGGCTATCCCTGGCTTCGATGGGCAAGACCCGCCAGCAACGCAAGCAGGACGAGCACAACCTGTACGTCCTCCAACGGCTGCTGGCCCTGCCTGAAAACCAGTTTTGCGCGGACTGTAACGATAAAGGTGAGAAAGCGGCTTGAACCCCTCGCTGTTCGACGCTCGAGCACCCTCAACCTCCCTACCTATGCCAGTTTTATTCTCCCATCCATTTCTTTCTGCACTGCTTTCCAACCTATCTCGCTCTCTCTCTCTCTCTCTTCCTCTCTCGCTCTCTCGCTCTCACACACACACACACACTCTCTCTCACCTTAAGATGCTTTCTGTTTTGGAGAGTGAGAGAGAGAGACATAGCCAAGCACATTTCACGCACTTCGTTCGCGCACAAAAATCCTTACACACACACACACACACACACACACACACACACACGCACACACGCACAGGTCCGAGATGGGCCTCCGTCAACCTCGGCGTGTTCCTCTGTATTCGCTGCGCGGGGCTGCACCGTAACCTCGGCACGCACGTCAGCGTGGTCAAGTCGGTGACGCTCGACTCGTGGACGCAGGAGCACCTCGACACGATGGCGACGTGGGGCAACCGCCGGGCCAACGCGCGCTTCCTCGCAAACGGCCTGCAGCCGCACCCGCCGGCCCACAGCAACTCGGAGATGGAGCGGTACATCCGAAACAAGTACGAGCGCCGCGCGTACGCGAACGGTGGCGGCGGCAGCGGAGGCGGCGGCGGCAGTAACAGTGCGGCGGGGCAGGGCGGCACGAGGCACGCCGGCCACAACAACCACCGCCAGGTGACGGCGGAAGACCAAGCGGCGCTGGCGCGGCCGATCCGCGCGCTAGCGGCGATGGGCTTTACGGACGCGACGGCGTGCGCGGCAGCGCTGAAGGCCGCGCACGGCAGTATCGACGGTGCCGTAGAGCTGCTGGTGTCTGGCGGCGGCGGCGGCAGCGGCGGCAGCGGCAGCGGCGTCAGTTCGCACCACCACCACCACCATCACGCGTCGTCGTCGTCGACATCCCGCGACGACCCGGCGGCGACGGCGCGGCGGGCGGCGGTGGCTTCGCTTCGGGCGATGGGGTTCGAGAGCGAAGCGGCGTGCCGTGAGGCGCTGGCGCGCACGCGCGGCGACGTGGAGGCCGCCGCGAACCTGCTCGCCGAGTCCTCGGCCCCCGTCGCGCTGCCGAAGCCGCCCCAGCGACAGCCGGCATCGGATCGGTCGCGGGCCGGGTCGGCGCGGCCACAGCAGGCCCCACACCCACTGCAGCAGCAGCAGGCGCAGACGCACGGCGGCCGCCCGACCTCGGGGGCGCCGCTGACGCAGAGCGACGTGCTCAAGGCGTTTGGCGTGAACCCGCCCGCCGGCGGTGGCGGCGGCGGCGAGGCGGAGGCGGCGGACCCGTTCGGGCTATTTTTCTCGGCGCCCGCCGTCGCACCGACGCCGACGCCGACGCCGGCCGCGGTCGCCGTCGGTGCCGGCGATAAGGCGTTCGAGCTGCAGATGCTGGAGCAGCAGCAGCAGCAGCTTGCACTGCAGCGCCAGCTGCAGGAGCAGCAGGCCATGCAGCAGCAACTGAACATGCAGGCTACTCACCAGAACGCCTTTGTCCTGCAACAGCATCAGCAGCAGCAACAACAGCAACTGCAGCAGCAGTTCGCTTTGCAGCAGCAGCAACAGCAGCTCCTCCTCCTGCAGCAGCAGCAGCAGCAGCAACCGCCACCAAAGCTGCCGTTCCAACAACCCCTCCCCGCGGCGGCGCTTCCGCAGCAGCAGCAGCAGCAGCACGCGCAGCAGCCGCCACCCAACCCCTTCGCGCCATTTGCCCAGACGACTGGCACCCCCTTCGGCGCGCCCGCGCCGCTTTTGCCGCAACCTCTCCAACCGTCCGTCGTGCCCGACGCACCCAATCCGTTCGCCGTCGCCGCCACTACAACCACAACCACCACCGCCCCCGCCGCCGCAGCCGCCGCGGCGCAGCTGGCGGGCCGCGGCGACCCGATGGCCGGTATCAGCCCGCTGCGCACCGCGGCGCCGGCCGGCGGTGGCGGCGGCGGCGGCAGCGGGAGCGCGGCGTTCCAGGCGCTGGACCCGCTGTTCCGCGGCGCCAGCAGCAGCACGGCGGCGGCTGCCACCGCGGCCGCAGCCGCGCCGCCGCCGCCGGCGTCGCCGATGGTCGCGTGGAGCAGCCCTGGCGCGGGTGCGGTCGCGGCGACAGCGCCGGCGTCGGCGGCGGACCGCAACGCGATTCTTTCGCTGTACCAGCGAACCGCAGGGGTTGCGGCGGCGGCGGGCGGCGGGATCGGTGCGTCGGGGATGTACGTGCTTGCGAGCGGCGGTGGCGGCGCGGCCGGCGTTGGCGGAGCGGTGTTTGGAGTGCAGCCGACGCAACAGCAGCAGCAGGCGGCCGCGTTTGCGGCGGTGGCCGGTAGCGGAATGGTAAGAGAGAGGGGGAGTGAGTGAGTGAGCGCGCGTGTGTGTGCGTTTGTGTGTGTTACACCCTTTTCTGGATTATGACAGTGTATACTCAACGTTCGAAATTTGGATTCGGTCAGGCACCGCCTCAGGCGCAGTTCATGGTTCCTCGGCACCTTAACCAGAGCGGCGGAATGATGCCTCTGCAGCTACCGGCTGGTCAACAACTGCCGCCGCAGCAGCCGCAGCCGCAGCCGCTACTGCAAGGACAGCAGGCCGGCGTGTTTCCGTATCAACGAGCCGCTGGCATACAACAGCCTTTCGCTCAAAATGCCCAGTTCGTGCTCCAAGGAGGAAATGGCGGAGGGACGAATCCTTTTGCGTGAGTTGAATCGAAGCAGTGGGGGAGAGATGGGAGGGAAATGATAGCAACGCGCTCGGGGGGCTTCTTCGAAAACATAGTATTATTATACCATCGCCCTCATAATTATGGAAACAGAAGAGGCGAGGGTTGGGGGGGGAGAGGCGGGGTTGGGAAAATCGTCAAGACCAGGAGGAGTATCAGTGCGGGTGCGGTGAGGGAGATTGAGATTAATGGTCGAGCACCTTGCAGTGCTTGTCAAAAGACTCCTTGTTCACTGCAAACTCCTTCAAGCACTGGGCCTCCAAAAAGTGCATGTCCCCAGGAATCACCATCGAGTGCAGCGGCCCGCCCAGGTCGGCCTCCAACAGCTCTTCCAACGTGCCGCTGACAATCTTTTGATCGTCGGAACCAACGCGCGAGAGCCCGACGGCGATGGTGGTGCGCGTGCAAACTGGTCAAGGTCGGAAAAAAGAACGAAAGAAGTAAGGGAGCATATTTGTAGTTTTAGGAAGGTCGCGTCCCTTCGTCCACAACGAATGTCACGCTCCAGCCTCTCTCTCTCTCTCCCATGCAGTTACCGTTCTCCTTTCTGTTCTCTTCGATTTCAAGCAGTTGCTCCACTGCTTGGCTGACGAGCATGTAACGTGGCGGCTCGTAAATCTTTCGCCCTCTGCATTATCGGGGTTGCCAAAAAAAAAAAAAAAAAAAAAAAAAAAAGAGCAGGTAGGATCAGCAGGGGAAAGCTCACGAGCCCAAACACGCCGTGCAACCCCACAGTAGTTGCATCTCCACAAACAGTACCTTGCGAGGTTCTCCCAGGACTGCTCCTTGACTTTGATATCTGGTGATCAATCGGAGATGAAAAAAAATTTTAAAAAAAGTAAGCGAGTTGGCGAACAACCAATGACCATCGAAATCGAAGCTGGCGCGCACACTGTGGGTGGTTCCAACGCACCCAGGAGGCACAGCGTGTGCAGGCCCATCTTTCTGTTTGCGACAATCTTGTCGTAAAAGCTGTCTGGGCGCCACGAGTCGTTCCAAAAGACGATGGAGATGGCCTGGCCGTAGTTGTACAGCTGCAGCCCGCAGCAGCCGACGGCGTTCATGATGGAAGCGTTGTGCACCGACTTTACGGGGATGCCCAGCTCTTTTGCACGGGTGACGAGGTCCGTGTGGGTGGTTGCACTTTAAATTTTCGAGGGAGGAGTTTTAGTCGCGCCAGCGAGGCAATAGGCAATCACGAGAAAGAAACGAAAGGAAAGATGAGCGATAGCAATGAATTCTCGGCCCGCGCCCTTGCCTCCAGCCGCCAAGACGCACCCGTACGGATCCCCGACGACCAGGAAGGCGACGTCGACCTTGTCGGCGTCCTTGAGGATGGCGTCCGAGTCCGACTCGACCATCTCCCTGTCCGCCACGATGATCGGCTTTCCGTAGAACGCTTCCTGGTGGTGGACGAGGCGATGATACCGGATATGAGATCACCAACAGGAGAGCAAGCAACGCATGCACAGCCTATCCAAAGCACCAGCAAATGCAAGCACGCCCCGCGCCACACGCGCCACACCACACGCATACAATACCAGGCGGTCCTTGCCGACGGACAGGATGCTCGTGTATGCCTCGAGGTAGATGCGGTCGCACGCGCGGACGGCCTCGAGGCCGCGCACGGTGATGTCCTTCTCGTCGCCGAGGCCGAGGCCGATCACGTAGAGGACCATGTCAGAGTGTTTGTCCCCTGGCCTGTCGTCAGCCTCACTTTCTTTCTTTCGTTCTTTCTTTTTCTGTGTGGAGCAGCAGCAGCCGACGAGGAACTTGCTTTTTGCCAGCAAATGCAAGCAAATTTCAAGCACCAGGCAAGCACTAGCAACTGCAATCACCGTTTTATTATTATTATTATTGTTGTTGTTGTTGTTATTATTGTTATTATTGTTATTCTTTATTTTTATTTTTCTTTTTATTTTTTTAAGTGGGAGGGTGCGTGACCAACATGAGTAAGAAATCCAAAAAATAAATCCAAAACAAAAAACTGAAGTCCTGGTTTGTATGACGAAACATTAGTCCCTCCCTGTCGGTTCGGTGGTGGTAGTAACCACAGCACTTAAAGTGCCTATCAATCAGCTGGCAGATAGGGGAAAGGAGAAAGATGGAATGGAAGGAACAAAGGAGTCTGAAGAAGAAAAAAAAAAACAAAAAAAATTAAAGTGTCTTCCGTTGTTAGTAGTCCGGTGTCTGTCTGTCTGTCTTTCTGTCTTTCTGTCTGAGAAGATAATTAGTAACGTAAACAAACCCAAGAAATGGCGCCGGCCGACGCCGCCGCCGCCGCCGCCGACACAGTCGAGATCTTTGTCGACTTCCGCGACGAGACGTACGAGCTGTTCTTGAGCTTGTCCGCCCTCGAGGCCGCCTCGCCGTCGGACGTCCCCGCCTTCGTCGAAGATCTGGTGAGTGAGCGAGACAGAGAGAGAGAGAGAGAGAGAGAGAGAGAGAGAGAGAGAGGGAGGGAGAGAGAGAGAGGCGAGAGTGATCGATCGCTCTTACCAAAAATATAACTACCCGCCTAGCTCCGCACAGAGTCGGGATGCGACATTCCCGCAGCCTCCCTCACCTTCCACTACTCCCTGCCAAAGTTCCCAACGCGCAAGCTCACGCTGGCGCGCACAGCCGGAACCTTTCGCCGACTGGTCGCAAAGGGCGAATGGACAGGCGAGCTGACGGCCGTGGAGAAACCTGAAGCTTCCGTCGTTGCGCCATCGGCCGCCGCCGCCGCCGATTACCTTGATCCCCACTTGGCCGCGGGACCGCCGGGGATGCGGCGCTCGTTCACGCCCCCACCCGCGTACGACATGCAACCGATCGCTGCCGCCGCCCCATCATCGGCCATGACCAGGCCAAAGTCATACGATCTCATGTTTTCATACCAGTGAGACGCGAGGATTGCAACCGGAAGCCGTATTAAAAAATTGCTTTGCACAGGTGGGGAAGCCAGGAGCTCGTTCGGCGGTTATACCAGGCGCTTGAGGGCGAGTTCTCGATTTGGATGGATCTTAGGGAAATGGAGGGCAACATTTTTGACTCGATGGCGGCGGGCGTCGCAAAGAGCTCGGTGATTGTGGTCTTCGCGTCCGACGCTTACGAGGTGCGCAGAGTCGTCGGAAGTCGCGTTTGACACAATTCTTCTGACCGCATTTTTCCCGGGCCGCTCCTGCTCTCTGTTGACAGAAATCCAGCAACTGCAAACTGGAGCTGCAGCACGCAGCGCAGCGCAGCAAGAAGATACTTCCTGTCCTGGTGCCGAAGAACGTTCCCCTCAGTTCTAGGGACGATGATAGTTGGATGTGGCTGATTCTCGCCGGCAAACTCTACGTGGATCTGTCCAAAGAGCCCCTTGAGGACAACGACTTTGCTGAGGGTGTGGCTTCCATCAAGAAGCAGCTCTCCAAGCTGCTGGGGGTCAGCACAAAGTCAGATGCTGCTGTGGAAATCCCTCGCGTGGAAGCACAGCCTGCGTCCAATCTCGCACTGACAGAGTGGCTGCAACCCGTAGACTTTGGAGAGGATAAGACGGCGTACCGTCGCGCTTACGTCTCTGGCACTAGACAGTGGCTTGTCACGGAGGTGCGAACGTGGGTCGCCGACTCGTCGACAAAGTTTCTGTGGCTGAACGGAGAAGCTGGCGTGGGAAAGTCAATCATGGCGTGGCTTGTGTCTGAGAACCTCCCGAGCGGCTGGTCCGTCGCCTCCATCTTCTTCTGCCGTCATAACGACAGCGCAAAGAATAAGGCATCCAAAGTCCTAGCGACCCTCGCGTACGACCTAGCGCTTCGATTCCGGCCATTTGCTGACCATCTGGAGGCCGAATTGGTCAACGACATGGATCGTCGCAAGAGCGGCCAGACTTCTATACTGCAATCCATCAGCGACACGTTCAATGTGCTCATAAAGCAAGGGCTCGAGATTGTTGCGAGGAGTGTTGCGAGTCCTCCAAACCTTGTAGTCATCATTGATGCATTGGACGAGTGCGGTGAGTACAACAGCACCGACCGACAGGCTCTATTGTCTCTTTTGCGCAACGACTTTTGCCACCTGCCCTCCTTCATCAAAGTCTTTGTGACTGGGCGACCGGAACCCGACATCACAGCGTCCTTCCGCAGCCTCAACACGAAGCGCCTGAGCCCAAGCAGCGCAGACAATGACATTGACCTCAGGGTCTTTATACGCAGCCGACTCCACAAACATTTTGAGCAACGAGAGTTTGACCTGGTGGAGTGCACTGCCACGCTCGCCCACAAGTCGAACGGCGTGTTTGTGTGGACGAGGTTGGCCTGCGACGAAATTGACCGCAAGGTCGACTTGGCCAACGCCCCCGGAACAAATGGCGGCACAATCGGAACCGCTTCAAATTCGGCTGACATTGCGCAAGAAGTTGCGCAGAGCCTAGGCGAAGGAATGGATAGCATTTTCGAACTGCTGTTGAAGGACGCGTACAGCGCGAACGCCTCTACGGCCGATTTTATCAATGTGATTGGCGCTGTTTGCGTTGCAAAGGAGCCACTGTCGCTGACGGCGCTCGCTCGACTTCTAGGCGTGGACGATGCGCTTGTGGGACGCGTTGTGTTGCGGAACCGTTACCCTCGTCACGGTCAGCGACAAGGGCTTTGTGTCGACCCTCCACAAGAGCGTGAAAGATTATCTGTCGGACCCGCTCCGTGCGACGGATAAGCGGTTCTTCATTGACACCTCCCTGCACGAAAAGCTTCTTGCCCGCCACTGTTTAGAGGAAATGCTGCTCGCTTTGAAAGTGGATATGATTGGCCTAACAAATCCGGGTGCAGATATGACAGCTGCACCAGAGTTCCAGCGCCGCGTCTATGAGGCAGTAACATCTGATCTGTCGCACGCGTGTCGCTTCTGGGACGCTTACCTCGACGCTGCGCTGTCCACTTCGTCGGACCAAGGCGAGGCGCTCCTCACGCTGCTGGACCAATTTTGCAGCGAAAAGCTTCTCATGTGGATCGAAGTCATGTCCCTCCTCGGCAAGATACGGGACACGTCTGCCGCCGTCCGCCGGGTCTTGGGGCGCCTCAGCGAGCTGGAGCGATCGCCCACACTGGCGCGGGCTTGCACGCCGTTCACCAAGGAGCTGCTTCGCGATGTGCAACGGCTGGTCCCGTACTTTTACTCTGCGATTTCTTACAACGCTCTGCAAGTGTATCGGTCCGCCTTGCCGTTTTCCCCGACCGAGTCGACTGTCCGGCGGGCTTTTTACTCCAATGATGCACTCCGCCGCGAAATCCCGTTTCGCTTGCCGACCGTCTCGGGCACCGTGGATCGGCACTGGACCGCGCTGCTAGCGTCGGTCGACATGGGGAGCGGCGTGAGGGCGCTGTCGTGGTCGCCGTCAGGAATCAACGTCGCAGCGGGGCTTGACAATGGCCGGATCGCCTTTCTGGATGTCGAGACCGACTGCGTCGTGACGACCATCCCTGCGCACGCAACAAAAGTGACTGCGCTCAATTACTCTGTCGAGGGTCTCATTGTCTCGGCGTCGTTCGACGATCAGATGGCGAAAGTGTGGGACCCTGCGACAGGCGCGAACCGGCTAGAGTTGAAGGGACACACGCTCGGGATTCACACTGCCGTGTTCTCGCCGGACGGAGCTATCGTTGCGACTGGTTCCAGGGACAAAACCATCCGATTGTGGGACGCCGCGAAGGGCGAGACCATCAAAACGCTGGAGGGACACAACCAGTCTGTGATGAAAGTATCGTTTTCTCCTGATGGAACGAAACTCGCGTCCGGTGGACACGATGGAACTGTTCGAGTGTGGACCGTCTCGACCGGAGAATGCCTCCTTGAGATCGTGGCGGACGATTACTCTGTCCGCGAGGTCGTCTTTTCGCCCGACGGCCGATGGCTTGTGACAGCTGGCTCGGAGATTTCGATCTGGGACGCGCACTCTGGCGCGTTCAAACGGTCCATGTCCGATCACAGGTTTACGGTCACTTCCCTATGCTTCTCACCCGACATGCGCCTGTTGGCGTCAGGCGCGGAGGACACCAGCGTCAGAGTTTGGGACTGGACGACGGGCCAGTGCTTGCAGGTTCTGGACGGACACGCAGAAATGGTCACGTCTGTGGTGTTTGCGCCCGACGGCAGCTCGTTTGCCACCGGCGCGTGGGACAAGACGCTGCGGGTGTACGACGCCACGGACCTTGTCGCGGAGGGCGGAGGCGCAGAAGCGAACGAGCGGCACCGAGCGGCGGTGAGCGCCGTGTGCGTATCGCCAGACGAGACAGCGGTAGCGTCGGGGTCGTACGACTTTACCGCGCGGATCTGGGACGTCGCCAACGGCGGTGCAGAGTCCACGCTGCTCGCCGACCACATCGGCGACGTCATCGCCGTGTGCTTTTCGCCCGACGGCCGGACCCTCGTGACGGGATCCACGGACAAAACGATCCGCGTCTGGACCGTGGCGTCGGGCGAGCGGCGCGCCGTGCTGGAGGGCCACGCGTCGGGCATCGACGCGCTGTGCTTCTCGCCGGACGGCACTTATGTCGCGTCCGGCTCGCGCGACAAGACCGTCCGCGTGTGGCTGGTCCCCGCCGCCGCCGCCGATGCCTCCGCGGCGGGGAGCAGCAGCAGCACGACCCCAACGTGCCGCCACGTGCTCACGGGCCACACCAACAGCGTCCTCGCGGTCGCGTACTCCCGCGACGGCGCCCTGCTCGCGTCGGCGTCGTCGATCGAGGACGGCGTCACGGTCTGGGACGCGGCGTCCGGCGCGTGCACGTGGCGGATCCTCGTGAAGGTGCCGTTTGTGTACCGCCTGTGGTTTGACGGCGCGCTGCGGGTGCCGCCGCCGCTGCAATCTTCTGCCGCAGGAGAACATCGCTCCGGTGACGCCGCCGCGCCCGCCGCCGCCCTCCCGCGGCTCGTGTTTTTCGACTGCACCGCCCTCGAGCTGTACTCGTGGCGCGCAGAGCAGCGCCCGCCGCCAAGCGACGGCAACACAACCTTGCTGAAGGCCGTCTTTGACAAGCACCAGCCGTCTGCCGCCTCGGCGCCCTCCTCGTCCTCATCGCCATCCTCCTCCTCCTCCTCGTCCTCGTCCTCCTCGCGCCCGCTGTCGACGCGCTTCTTTTTTGTCGACTCCGCCGGGTGGATCGTCAGCATCGACGGTACCGGGGCGATCCGCAGGGTTGCGTGGCTGCCTGTGCCTTGGCGGCCGTGGGAGTTTCGGCGGGTGGTCTGCGCCGGCAGCGCGGAGCGCGTGTGCGTTGGCACGCGGTCGGGGTACGTGCTGACGTTTGGGAACCTTTGAAAGTCGTGTACTTTTACTTTTTACTTTTTTTTTTTTTTTTTTTTTTTTCTTCTTTCATCTTCTTCGCATATGGCGCTTATTCTTTTTTCTTCCTTTTTCTCCTTTCCATTCGTTCGTGACCTGTACAATGTAGCTTAGCTCTTGGCACACCGCCGCAGACCCGCAATAAAAAATTCAAACGAGGGAGAACCGACAAAAGAAACAAAAAAAAAAAAAAAAGTGGGAGAGAGAGAGAGAAAGAGAAAAGAAAACCAAATGGAAAGCCGTGCGTGGCGCGGATCGGAAAGCTCTCCCCCCCCCACATGAAACGTTTCCTGCGCAACTGCGCAAAGGGAAAAGGCAAATTAAGCGCGTCGAAAGGAAAGGGGCCACCGACTATAACAACAATAACAATGATAATATGGTGGTGGCGGTTTGCCGGTGAATGAGACACCACAAACAGAAAGGGCCGGCTCGGAACTTGACGCAAAAGGAAAAAAATTTATTTCCTGTTTTGGTTTTCGCGAGAAGAAAATGATTGCAACGGGGGGGCGCGCTCCCGCCGCCGCCGCCGCCTTTGCAGCAGCCATCATCCTCGCCGTCGCTGACGCAGACCGAGTCCTCGCACAGCAGGCAAGAGGACGTGCTTGGGGCTAGCCTTACTTACCCAGGCATCCACACACACACACACACACACACACTCTCTCTCTCTCTCTCTCTCTCTCTCTCTCTCTCTCTCTCTACCGCGCAAACACTCACAAACCACCCACCCACCTCCCGTTAGGCCCGCTCCTGCGACACCATCGCCCAGTCCTTCCAGGCCGGCAACGCCGCGACCCTTGGCGACTACAACGACTGGTTGGCGTGGTCGTGCGCCCAGTACTACCCGGCCACGCCGGCGTCCGCCGGCAAGACGTGCGACTCGATCATTTCCTGGTTCGCCGCGGGCAAACCGCTATGGTGGCAGGACTACGTCGACTGGTGCACCTACCAGTGCAACATCTAGTTGAGCATCATAGCGTTTTTGTTATTGTCGTCGTCGTTGTTGTTCTCTTTTTGCAACCCCTAAAGGGAACCTTATTTAACCCCAAAAAACCGAAGCTACCCCTGCGGACTCGGCCGCACGTGCGACTCGATCGCGTGCTACTTCAACCAGGGGTACCTGCCGTCGGGCCAGGACCTGTCCGACTGGTCGCACTGGTCGTGCGCGTCGTACTACCCGAGCAGCAACCCGTCCGGCGCCGCCACCTGCGACTCGATCCAGAACGCGTGCCTCGCCGGCTTGCAGGGCGTCTCGTACCAGGACAAGCTCAACTGGCTGGACTGGCAGTGCAACACTTGGTTCGCGCCATTGTTTCCTTTTTTTCTCCATAAAACGGCCAAATTTTAACTCTCCTTTTTTTTTTTTATACGCACCAAGGTACCCCAACGGCCTCTGCTCGAACGGCGCCGGCGGCAGCAGCCAAGTGGCGGCCGCCGCTGCCGCCGCCGACATCGCCGTTGCGCAGAGGGCGGTCGCGCAGGCGGGGCTGGGCGAGGCGATCGGGGCGTCGTCGTCGGCTGCCGCAATCGCCGCGTCGCTCAGGGCCCTGGCGGCCTCCGTGCAGGCGGCCATCGCCGCCGCGGTCGTGGCGGAGATCGCCCAGCAGGTGCAGGCGCTGGTGCAGCAGGGCGGCGCGCCGCAGTCCGTCGCGGATTCCGTAAACGGGTCCAACGCAAGGGCAAAGAACGCGGAAGGCGACGCAAAGAGCCTGGCCGACCGCGCGCAGCAGGCCGCCCAGGAAAAGCGGAACGAGGGATTGTGAGGAAGGGAGGAGAGAGGAGGCAGTGAGGCTAGGAGGGATGGAGGGAGGGGGACGGCTGCGAGGGGTCGGTCGTGTGCGTCCGCAACTTCGCGCGAAAAGCAGGAAGACGGGACTTTGTGCGCTGAGCGACTCTCATTATTCTTTCCATTTACTTTTTTTCTCACTACGGTCTGTCTGCGGTCAACTGAGAAGAAGAAATACGAGAAACTGTTTCACCTCAAAGCGGCCGCGAGCAGGAAACATCCAAACACTCCCCGGCAAGCCATCTTCCAGCGCACTCCTCGATCTCGCGCCGTCTTTGGAGGGTTCCGGCAGCATTCCCATCCACAACCGCGTGGTCGCCGCAGCTCCGCGCAGCATCCGCACCGCCGGCGGACGACACACCCACCGGCACCTCGACGTCCTCCCCACAGCCGGTGCCCGCAACGAGCCCCTCAAACACGCCGGACCCGCCGCTGTCGCTACCGCTGCCGCCGCGTCCGGACCGCGTCCGTTGCAGGGCCGCCCACCACGGCCGATCCAAAGCCCCGCTGCTCGTCCCGCTGCCGCTGCGACGCGGTCTTCCGGGTCCCCGGCCACTCCGCTTGCGACGGAGTGGCGGCGGGTCCTGGCGCCCGGACACGCGCCGCTCGGCGGACGACGCCGCGTGCACCCCTCGAGCGCTCTCCCGCGTTGCCTCCTTCTCGTCGTCAGAGTCGATGACGAGCACGACGGACGGTGTCACAGCCGGCGGAACGCCGTCCGCCGCGGCGGCTGCGGAGCCAGTGGTGCTTCGGGGAAGCGACTCGTAAATTCGATCTATGGGTTGCGGATAAAGTTCAGATGACGACGACGACGACGACATACGAGTTTTTTCCTCCTTCTCGGGGGTTCTTTTCTATGGGGGTTGCGGCGCGCAAGTGCCTCTGGCCACAAAAATCTTACGTTCGTCCTGTTCAGATCCAGAGTCGATTTGCTCTGCGGGCGAGGCTCCCGCTGCACCGGGGTCAAGATCCCTCCGGCTGCGCCTTCTTTTTACTCCTCTTGGCGCGCTGTCCGCGCTTTCCCCGTCGCTGCTTCCAACGTCGATGGGGCTGACTCCTCGCCGCCGAACCTTGCCGCGCGACGACCCGAACAGTTTCGACTGCGGCATCGGCTCGTCGTCGTCCGTTTCGGGCGCGAACACTGTCACGTCACCCGAACCTTCAGGCGCGTATACAGTCATGTCAGCTGACGCAAACGGGTCCTGCTCTCCCCGGGGCGTTGGTTGCGAGTCTTTGCCAATCAGAGCATCAGGGTCGCTTGTTGGTAAAGTGGTGGGCAGAACGGGCGGCGAGGCTGGTGGGAGGACAGGTGTCGACGTGCGGCAGTGCATGGCTGCGAACGACGCCGCAATCTCTGTCGACTCGGTTTCGCTTTCGCTCTGTCCCAGCACGTCGCTGCAGTCAGAGAGGAGGCCTGATTCTACGTACTCATCGACGACCTCCACGTCGCTGCCGACCGACATCATCTCAAGCAGACAGTCCGGCGTCCCAGCGCCGAGGCAGTCGGACGGGTCAGCGCTGGGGCTTCTACCCTTTTGCGGGCCGGGAAAGTCCTTCTCTGTAATAGCTGCGTCGGAGTCAAGAATCTGAGCGGGTCCATAACAAATAGTGTCGTCGATCTCAATGGTGCAATCGGCATCCTTGGCGTCCAAGTCTTCCTCAACCATGGGATCCCAGCTAATCATCCGTGCCAGCTCCGAAGCAGCCGATTCGACTCGAGGTGGAGAGTGCCCCAGCTTGATTGTGCTCCCCGCGATGCGGCTGTCCAGCCGATCAGGCGCTTTGGCTGTCGTCGCTGATTCGCAATAGGTGTCTTCATCCACGTTGGCAAGGAACTCTTCGAGTCCAGGCACCGAGCTCCCCCCAACACATCCATAGACTCTTTGAGGTCGGAGGAGTGCCACAAAGGCTGTGATTTCCGACTTGGATGCGTGCATAGAGAACAAAGCGTGCTGGATGGTGGCCCGAAAACCCGCCATCGCGTAAAACCATCGAAGACGGGACGTAAGAAGTTTAAAGTCAGAAAAGCGCGAAAGGGAGTTTTGATGAGTGGCACGGGGCGGAAATGGCGCTGTCACAAATTAAAAAGGACTCACCACTCGCCTGCAGCTCGACCCTACGCCCTTCCTCTTCCAACTCTCAAACGCCCCGTTCTCAGATCGCACAACGCAAATGTCCCTTGCGCCGGCACGCCAGCCCGGCGCTCCGCCCATTCTGACCACCCAGAGCTTGCCCAGGTTGTCGGCCCGCTTGCACGCGCCGCACCACGTCTCGCAAGCGTGGACTCGTGAAGTAAACGACTCTGCCCTACCGGTGACCGCAAACTGTGCGACGGTATTGAACGCTCGGATGGTCGTATTGTACGAATGAAAGGGCAGGGAAGTCTCTGGTTCGCTTGAACGTGCTGCTGCTTCGTAAAGAATAGCTCGAGACATGGGCATGTGGATCTGTGATTGTTTCTCGCCTGTCAGAGAAGGAAGCAAAAAGAAATCTCCAAAAATAACTTGCCTTGGAGCCCAAGGCATGTGCCACTGCCACCCAAACTTCCTCATACCCCATACATCGACTCTCGAGGGAAATAACCGCATCAGGTGGGAGGCTTTGTACCAGTTCGACTACTGCTGCAATGGACTTGTCCTTTTCGAGTCACTTCGTCAGCCTGGGCCATGGCAAAAAAAACTCACTTCTACCTTTGGTGGAAAATAAGCGTATCTTTCGCTGAAAAACGTCGTATCGAGGTAGACAGTGTCGATTCGAGCTGAAATATCTGAAGAATTGGGCTGGGATCCGAGGGACGAAGTCAGTGCCTGGGGGAAAAGGAAGGCGGATTCCGACAGATGGTTGATGACGGTTTCGGTTGGTCGAAAGTCGCCTATGAGATTATTAGTCGAGAGTATCAAAGTATTTTATTCTTCGTACCGGTGTACAACACGCGAACAAGCTTTTCCTGCCGCGCGTGTGATCCCTTGATTTGAGACGCTGTTTTCGACCTTCCTTCTATGAGAAACCTTCGCGATCGAGTATTAATACATAAGGACAGTAATGAGAATCGATCGCACATGCAGGATCCAGGGCAGTGGTTGGCAGGTAACAGGGTTATAGTGACAGTGTTTCCGTCGCCAAGATTGACTTGAGGCAGAAGGTTGTACGTCAGCAAAAACAAAATACCTGTGGACGACAATCAAGGTCGCCCTTACCTTCAGTCGGCTCTTCTAAATTGAGTGGTCGCTGGGGGAATAGGATAACGGTAAGAAAATGAGTCCTCCGGGCACCAATTCAATGTTTCGCTTGCCAGATTTGCATTCCCACGGAGCCATCCGAATCTCGGCTCCTGGTTCATGATCGCAGCATCGTGCTCCTCACCGCAAAGCCTGCCTTCACTATTGCCGACATCTGCAAGGACTTCTTCAGCAGTTTCGTCTTCGATCGCGCTTTTCGGTCTTGACCTGTGCCTGGTCTTTACCCGGAGGCTCGGCAGGATGGAGGCGGTCGCCACACTGCAGATGAGAGGCGCTGGGAGGGGCTCAACTAGTCCTCGCAAGTGATCTTGGGTTTGTCAATACGAGCGGATGAACAACACGGAAAGGGGTCAGCTATCGGGCGGGGTGATTACCGTACCTGTGTGGCAGTGGGAAAGTAGGTAAAGGGCGACGCCGTCTCGGGTTGTGAAGTTGTCGGCGGCGATTGACGGAAACTAGAGAGCACATACGGGAGGGAGAAGGGAGGTGTCTATGTAAGCCCACAAGGTAGCAGGTTGCAATGGTCGATAGCGCGTTGGCTCCGACACGCGATCGACCGCCCCTCCATCGTGCCGCCCTTCACCTCCAGCAGTCTGCCGTGGAAGGTCGACATCCCAGATTTCCGTTTGTCTTTGTCCGAAAGATAAGGTGTATTGTCCGAAAACGTCGCCACTGACAAGTCCTGGAGAGTGAAGTTTCTTGGCTTCTTCAGCTGGGCTTGAAAATTTTTGAACGCCGCTGCCCGCCTGCCTGCGTGAGGACGCGACGCCAAAGCACCTCTGCAAACTTCGCCCGCTCAATCTCAGGCTTGGGGCGAATTTCTCGACACTACTCTCTTGCCTTTGCCATTTGGTGGCTGCTTGCAAGCAGGACAGTTTTCCCGCTCTCATCGCTCCGCCCAAAGCCACGCAACTCGCCGTCGGCATATCACCTGGCTCAGAACAGATCCTCGCATCACCGTCCTCGCTGAGCGACCCATCAGCGACCGCAGTTCGCCCCGAGAGATACCGCTGGCGTGAGATCGTTTGGTGGAGGATAAACGTGCGCCCGCCCTCCCATCGACTTCACGATTCCCAACGATGCCGTCCACGCCGCCTTCCGAAGATCCGCTCGTCCGTCCGCAGGCTCGCCGCGAAGGCTCAGCATCCACCACCCGCCCAGCGTCACAAGGACCAGCCGCCCCGCGAGAGGACTCGACCTCCACACCCCGACTTCGTCACCGCCACACTGCTTTGCTCGGCTCGCCACTCGCGGCGGCGGCGGCGGCGGCAGTGGACCAGCCCCAAACTCCGCCGCGCGACGGGCGACAGCACCCAAGCATCCCGTCGACGCGGATGGCAAGGGCGGAAATCAGCCGCCGCGCGGCGGCAGCAAGGGCAACCAGAGCCGACGTACCCTCAGGAGACCGGCGGCGGCTGAGCGAGACGTGGTCGTTTGCACTGTCGCCGCTGCCGCTCGCCGACGCACCCGCCGCGGGACCGGAGCGACGCAGCAGCAGCGCCAACAGGGCCGCGGCAGCGGTGGCTGCGGTAGCGACTGCAGCGGCATCCGCGCACGCGGCGGCGTCGCGGCCCAGGAGCAGCGCGCAGGAGCGACTCGAGGCGTTCCGCGAGATGCGCAACCGGCTCAACTTTGGCGCGGGGATCGACGCAGACGGCGGGGCAGCCGCGACCGCCGCGGCGTGCGTGGTGTGCCTCGAGCCGTACCCGCAGATGCAGTCGCTGTGTTGCGCGCAGGTGTACCATGTCGGCTGCATGTTTCAGTGGATCAAGGACAAGCGGCGGTGCCCGACGTGCCGCTGCGGGATGCCCATCAAGCCGCCGTACCCGCCGCCGCCCGCGCACGCAGTGTTTGCCGTCAAGGGGTGCCAAACGACGAGGAGGGCGTGCCAGAGGAATGTGGGCGTCGGCACCGCCGATGAGGATTCGATGACGGACTGTGCCATGTCGCTGGCGACGACGGCTGCGGAAGGCCCCGCAGGCGAGGCAGGACTGGGATCCGAAGCGCAACCTTTGGCTGCTGCCCTGCTGCCGAGTCGCATCGCGCTACCGCTGATGGGCGCCGCGCTGCCCTTTGTCGTCTCTGTCGCGCTTCTTTGCCTCCTTTGGACTGCTCTTGACTCGCGGGAGGCGTTGACTTCCATGGAGGTTGCCGTTGCGTGATCTCCTTGCCAAGCATGACTTCCCCTCCATCCCCGAACAACGAGCCGCAAGTGTAGATTGAACTATTTTATTTTTTTTATTCTTTGGCCCCCGTTTTGCTTCCGTCGGTATTCTGTTCCTCCGTCTTTCTACGTTGGTCATCTTTGGCACGTCATTTTTATCGCGATATTCACCACTCAGTGATCGTCGGTTGCAATTTGGTGAGAAAAGAGTCAAATCACGGGTGAAGGCTCGGGGCAGTGTACGAGCGGTTTCATCTAACCCATCTCGTTCTATAAATACATTATTACTTACATGCGCTATTCGCTGTGTGCTTGTACCACATGTAATAAGGAGGCAAACGGAAATTGTCAGGCCTCAACGCGGATCCATCCACAACACGGAAACAGAAGAAAACTCACGTCGATGGCATCCACGGTTTGCACCGACGACGGCGTCGCGCTCAGCGCCGAGCTCGCGGCCCTCATGGCCACCGTCGCTATGCACACCCACCGCGTCAGCTTATGCAAGCGCCGGCGTCCAC
This sequence comes from Zopfochytrium polystomum, assembly GCA_025765615.1. Classification (NCBI taxonomy): domain Eukaryota; kingdom Fungi; phylum Chytridiomycota; class Chytridiomycetes; order Chytridiales; family Chytridiaceae; genus Zopfochytrium; species Zopfochytrium polystomum. Next base: position 444,880 of record JAIVFJ010000014.1, on the reverse strand, counting down.
CCGCAGCGCGCAACGGCGGCCTCCCCGGCTCGGTCGCCGGCGTTGGCGTCTCCACGGACATCAGCTGCGGCACGTCCGGCGACGCCGCCCCTTCGCCGCTGTTGCCGCCGCCGCCGGCACCGCAGCACCCGCTGCAAAGCGCCGAGCTGCTCGACCACATCTTCTCGTTCCTTCACAATCCGACCCACGCGCACACGCACCACCACCTCGCCCCCGCGCTCTCGGTCAACACGCTCTGGCACGCGGTCGGGACGCGGCGGCTGTGGGGCGGGCTGCGGTTTGTGCACAGTCTGGCCCGGTTCGCGCGGTTCGCGCGCGACTTTGTCGACCTCGACCACCCGCAGACGCGCCTGCGGTACCTGGTGCTGAGGAAGCGGGCGCTGTGGTGCGAGAAGGGGCCCGAGGCGTTTTTGAGGGAGATGGTGCGTGACGTGGACGAGACGGTTGTCTGGTGGGCGGCGGGCGTGCTTGCGGACGAGGAGGAGGCGGCGGCGGCGGCGGAAGCGGTGGGTGGGGATGGCCGTGGTGGTGGCGGCGGTGATGGTGGTGGTGATGGTGGGATGGGGTTGGGGTCACCTGCGGCGGTGGACAGCGGGACGACGGCGGCTTCCGGTGGCAGGTTCTGGCTGCGGAGCGAGGCGACCAGGCCTTCGACGTCGTGGGATGTGGCGATGGAGCTGGGGCGGCGGCTCCTGCTGCGGGCGGTCATGGGGTTCTGCGACGACGACGACGAGAGCGCTGTGGAGCGAGGAGGCAGCGGCCAACGCGACGGTGTGGGGTACGCGCGGTTCGCGGAGGCGGCGGCGGCGGCGGCGCTCGACTCGTTGCGGAAACGGCGCGGCAGCTGTGGGTCCGGCGGCGCGGTGAAGCTGATCGAGCCGTCGCCTCCGCCGCCCGTCGAGTGCGAAATTACGGTGGTACCGACGTACGCGTTCGGCGGCAAGAAATTTATCTGCAAGTCGACCGCCCCGCCTTCGTCGTCGTCGGCCGCATCGCAAAGGCCGACACCAGGATCGCGCAATTCTACCCCGTCGTCGTCATACTCCACGTCCTCCGCGTACAGCACGGGCGCCACACCTCAAGATCATCGCGCTCATCGGCCTCGCATCGACACGGCGTTTGTACTTGAGCTTGTCCGCTCCCTCTCGCCGCAGGTGCTGGTGAGCACGCTGCCCCTCGCGTCGCGGCCGAGCCCGCCGTTGGCCCCGCGGCTGGTGCACGCGCCGGCGCTTCGGGCGCTGCACCTGCACGCGATCCAGGGGCTCACAGACGCGCTGCTGGTCCCGGTCCTGGAGGGTCTTCCGAGCCTCGTGTGGCTGTCCGTGTTCCACTGCTACGACATTTCGGACAAGTCGGTTCACGCGGCGGTCGTCAGCTGTAAGAGGCTGGCCCACGTCCGGACGGTGGGGTGCAAGAAAATCTCGGACGCGTCGGCCATCACGCTGGCGCTGTACGGCGCAAAGACGCTAGTTACTTGGGACGCGTCAGAGTGCCCTCTCATCTCGGAACTCGGGGTGGAGCGCGTTTTCGGGCGGTGCAGGCGGCTGGCATCTTTGGGCGTCGGCCGATTCGGCGTGGACGTACGGCAGCAAGGGCAGCCTCCAGACCTCGTTGCGGCCGCTCTGGTTCGCGGCGCAGAGAAAGTGAAGGAAGTAGGGCACAACGAGTACGATGAGGGTGTGGCCGATGAAAACGAGGAGGCTGAGGAGGACGCTGATGGGCTTGTGGCGGTAGATGAAGCTGCTGATACCCCACCACGCGTTTTGAGAGAGTTAAGCCTCTCTGGATGGGCTGTGACGGACGCCGGGATGCGGCTGCTTCTGGAGCCACCGGAGGCCGCTGCCTCTGCTGGTTCAAGTGCAGCACGCGAAGGGCACGCAGCTGCCCAAATAGGTATTTTATCTCGCGTTAGGAGGCTGGCGGTCAATTTCTGTCCCATCACGGAGGCGTCTATCAGACTGATTGAGGAAATGTGCAAGGACATCAAAGTGTTGGAGATCAAGGTAATAAGCTGCTTTTGGGAGGGCTGGGGGGGGGGGGGGGGGTCTTGGAGAAGGGCGTATCTGAAGAGATGCTGATAATCTTGCCCCGTACTTCACTCATCCTGCCGCACCTCTCCACTTTGATGCGTTGGTTTCGACTGTCCACTTGGCGTGTCTCTCTCCAAACAAGGGTTGTTATCTTGTCCGTACTGTCGAGCCTGTCCGACAGCTACTGAGACGCGGTGTTAGAGTGGAGTTGTCGACGGAACTGGCTGCCCAGCTCAACAGATAGCCAGTGTGTGTGAGCTCGCAAGAAGAAAAAAAAAAAAAAAGAAAAAAAAAAGGAAAAAGGAAAAAAAAAGAGAAAAAAAAACGGTTGGAATAGGATTGAAAGGGGGTGTGTGGAGGTGGAGGCGAGGGTGAAGCCGAGAAATACAGCTATGCGAGTTGCAAGGTAACGGGGCAGTGTGTGCAGAAACCAAAAACACAACTGACTGACGAAAATAGAAGAGAGACAGGGGGGAGCGAGCCATTTCGACTTCTTTTTTTTTTTTTTTTTTTTTTTTTTTTTGAGTCAAATATGAATTGAGTCCGGCTTGATTCTGACTGGGAATCAAGTGGGTCAAGGTGGGTCATGTTGCACTGAAGCCTCTAATCCAGATTTTATCCGGAGTTTCTCCATTCTGCATACGTAACCCGACCAACCCACTTGATTCCAAGTCAGAATCAAGTCGGACCCAATTCATATTTGACTCAAACAAAAAAAAAAAAAAAAAAAAAAAAGAAGTCGAAAAGGACTTGGAAACAAGTTGGTTCCCCTAAGTTTTTGGGTTATTCCTGTAAACGGGGAGCTCAAACAAGGCCAAAATTCGGGTGGCGTGAGATTTGGGGGCCCCTGCAAGCGGGCACCACTTCCTTCTTGAGCACCACCACCACCTTCCGCACACCAAGGTCGATCGAATTGGCTCTGGGCAGACTGTCGTCCTCCCCGTGGACACTGACCGGCCCAGCCTCAACATCCTCGTCTGTCTAAACTGCTATTTACGGATTCGACCACCACTCCCGCTCGCAGCCCTTTTCCTGCGATCGTTGGACGGGTCGGTTCCCACCAAGTCCCGGTTTCTCGGCAGGCTCCAGCACGCGCTTGGCCGTTCTTACTCCAGCAAGTCCTTCTGGGTCGGCGGCATCACCTTCCTGGCCTCCCAGGGCGGCCCTGCTGCGGCACGCCTGGCAACTCTTCATTCGCGACCGACCGTTGCTCGCCCGAGTCGGCGCTAATCCTCCCTCGCCCCGGGACGCCGACTTGCGTTGTGGGGGCGGTGCACTCCGCTGTCGTCCAACGGGATGGGTCCCTGTGTCGCACTTTTCATATTAAAATATTGCTTGCCACGCCGCCGCGCATCCTCCCCAAAAAGCTGAAAGAAAATGGCCAAAAAAAAAAAAAAAAGGAAAAAAAAAAAAAAAAGTTGTCCAAACAAACAGCAGCCAAACAACCCTGCTCGGGAGACAAAACAAACACAACACTCTGATTGACAGACTGACTGACAGGGAGACAGACATGCCGACAGGGACAGAGACAGAGACAGAGAAAGAGACAGAGAAACCGAAAAAAGCAATATACACATAGAGCTTGTCCGCCTGGCTGGGCGTCGCTTGCGTCGCTCCCTCCCCGTCTTAGGCCCATCTCTCTCTCTCTCTCTCTCTCTCTCTCTCTCTCTCTCTCGCTAAATACGTCAGGTCAAGAAAGGGTTCGCTCTCGCTGCCCCTTACCTCGAAGCGCCCACCCCAGGTGGTCTCGTCGCTTGTCGTCGTTGTCGTCTTTGGTGGGGCGCACTACTCGGTTGGGGGCTGCCTTCTTCTCGGATCCGCTTCTGCCGTCCCTCCATCCCCCCTCGACTCCATCCAGCCCAGAGCCCAACGCCCACACCAACACACCCCCAACACTTCCACTGCCGCTGCTGCTGCTGGTCCCGCAGCGGCACGGCTGGTCTTCGGTGGCCCTGAGCGTTATCGTGTTGATCGGAGAGTTCTCCATCCATCCACCACATCGGCATGGCGGTGCAGCAACAGCATGTCGCACGAGGCTTTTCGGTTCCCGACGCCACCGCTCTTCTGGAGGCAACTGCCTCCGTCGGCCCCGTTCCCCACAGTGCCATCTTCACGGAACCCCTCGCCTCGCCAACATTACCTTCGCCATCGTCATTGCTCTCGCATTCTCCCACTTCCCAATCTCCGCCAGCAATGCTGGGTCCGACAGCACCTGAGGACTTGCCGAGTCCGACCACCGATCCCTCGGGACCGACCCAGGAGGATCTGGGTTCCAACAAGGAGCCCCGCTCACCGTCGCGACTGATCCTTGGTGACGAAGTCATCGACGAATTCATCGACTACGACCTCGTATATGCCCGCCACACTTTTGTCGCGAGCCTGGAGGGCCAAGTGTGCGTTTTCAAAAGCGATTCTCTCGAGCTGCTCGACGACACGAACTCGTACTGGTGGTTGGTCAAGTGCATCAAAACGGACGAGATTGGATATATCCCAGCGGAAAACATAGAGACGCCGCATGAGCGCCTGGCTCGCCTCAACAGTTTTCGAAACGTGCAGCTGGCCCTCCCTTCAAAGTCAGACCTGCATAACGTGCCATTGCCGTTGATTCCCCGTCGGAATATTCGCTTCAACGAAGTTCCCTCTGTTTGCGAGGACTACGACAAGGACTACTACGATTCCGATGACGCTGAAGAAGAGGAAACTGTCGACGGCGAGCCGCCTATTGACAGCACTGACGATGCGATTTCTCCCACGGCGCAATCTAAAGCGGTTTTCGTTAAATCGGAGAGCCCTTCTCTCGATCGCCAATCCGTTTCGTCTGATCCCCCATACACCTCACCCGTTGGCAAATCCAGACGCGTGAGCAGCATGACCCTCGGTCAAAATCTGTTTCAGGTCCGTTTGCTTCTTGTGCACAATTTTTTATCGTAACGCATTACCTGTAGAAGTTCATCAGACGCTCGGGATCCAAAGTGGATAGAGCCGATCGAAATCGTCTGAGTCTCGTTGTATCGGACAGTCTGGACCGAACGCGAGGGAAGCAGGCCGGGACCGTCCTGCCGAGCTCTTCTGTCCACAGCAAAGTTCTTCCGAATTCCGTTCAGTCCCCAAACGGCAGCCTGACTTCACCTGCCGGTTCTCCTGCCAGTTCACCCCTCCCATCGAAAGCAGCTAGTCCGGAATCGGCGGTGCGGTTTCAGTTTTCATGCATATTAGTTGCTAACCTTTTGCCCCAGGCTTTGAATGTTTTGCGAATTTACGCCGGAAACGTGGATCTGAAAGCCACTTTCAAAACGGTTTCGCTCTCCAAAACTATGTCGGCGATCGATCTGTTGGAGCAGGCCTTGCGCCGGTTTCGCGTAACGGGCACGGTTGAGGAGTACTACCTTTCCGTGATTCACATGGATTCGTGTAAGTAATTTCACTCTTGTGAAAGCTAGCTAACTGTAAAATTGCTTGAAAGTGGAGAGACGGTTTACAGACACCGAAAATGTTTCTGAAACACTAGAAATGTTGCGGCAAAAGCATTTGCCGGGCGTCGGCTTCAACAGCTCCTCTAAAATGGCAGCAGGACCTACCTCACCTATTCACGCCAGCGATGATAACTTTATCAAGGTTATTATCAACAAGAAGCTTAACCTGTACGAAAAGAAATACCACCTCGTCCGCATTTTCATTTGTGATGAACAAGACCCTCTCGTTCGCACTTACAAGACCCTCGGCATCAGTCCTGATGCCACCGTGAGAGACATTATTGGAATCGCCGTCAAAAAGTTTAAACTGAATGCCAATGAGCCTGGCTTTACGCTTACTTCTCTATTTGGGGACAAAGGCAAGCCACCAGAAAGGTTGCTCTTCCAAGCTAACCAAGAGTTCGAAAAACAGAGGTAGTTCGGCAAGATGACGAAAATATAAGCGACATTCTGGCAGCAATATCGCAAGGTGCCCCAGAAGACATTGGCTTTCTGCTGGGGAAGTTACCAACCGGAGTTCCTGAGTCAGACGGTCAAAGTGAACTGGCTGTGGGTGATATCGAGGAGTCGCCGTCTCTCAACTCTGTTTCAACTATGAAGGCTAGTCCTCCGGAGAATGGCCAATCGCAACTCGAAATTGGAACTGAAATTGGAACTGAGAAAGACCCGAGCATTTCACCACTCGCTTCGCCTCACATGGTGCCAGAGTCGGCCACAAGCCCGTCGAATTCCACAGTGAATGAGGGTGACCGTGCTCTACATCTGGAAATGCAAGAGAAAGGACATCGGCAGCCGCATTATGACAAAGACTCACCCACCGGCAGTTCAGAGAAGCAGTCTTTTGGCGCGATGGAGGCCTTTTTGGAGGAGATTATGAAGGAGCATTTGGACCTTCCCACAATGGAGAAGTTAGAGGGGGCACTTATCAAAGCGCAAAGCCCCTCCAAGGTCGGCCACCAGTCGCTGCATGAGTCCATTCGATCACTTGGCCGTCATCAGTCCTCTTTACCGCGAACAGACACTCCAGACTCGTCGGTTCCTTCGCTTACCCCCTCCTCCGCTCCATCGACCCTACTGCGTTCGCAGCAGTCGTTGAAAGACGTCTACTCAGATCTTGAAAGAGATCTGGAGGGTCTCGCAATGGCATCGGCAGCCTCCCCAACCAACGCACGCCGCATGTCAACCGCCACATCACACTCGCCACGCCATCATTCCCCCTCACCGCTGTCCCTTCAGGATGCACGATCCGACACCCTTCAGCAAGGCACTGAGGAACGCGTCACGCCGCCACCCAACCACATTGACCAAGCCACACAACACCGTCGAACGCCATCAGGGTCTACGCGCTCGTCAACCGTCATAGCGCCCGGTTCGGCTGGATCCCCGTCCAACTATCCGCTTACCCTAGCCAAGCAAGTGGCCGAAGTCGCTTACAGTGCTCTCCCGCCTTCGGCCAGGCCGTCGCGGCGTCTTTCGCGCAATTCCTCGGTGAACGAAAGCATACTCTCTCTCCGCCGAGCGAGCTTTGCGAGCAAAAGTGCCTTCGGCGAATTCGACCCCGCTTTGGATCGGTTTGTGGAGGTGGACGCCGTTCTGACTGCGCTAGAGAAGGTTTGTTGCTCCTCACCGAGCAAATATCGTGTACCTGTCCGAGATGCTGACAACCTCTTCCCCGAAAACAGGATCTGGACTTGATTTGTGCGAAAGCCGTCAGCCTGTTAATAGACGATAGCGGGAAGTCGCATTCGTGATGAATGATTGCATTTGTTTCTCTTCTTTTTCTCCCACTTTTTTGTCTTTTCTTTTTGCCTTTTTTTCCCGAATCCCTCGTATCCCTTACCCCCTTTCCTTTCCTTCCCACCCCTGCAACAAACCCACTACTAGAACTGTACATGTTGTTGAGATTACCATGGTAATAAATGAAGCCATTCCATCTTGCACTGCATGTACGGCATGAGCAGGTTTTTTTTATTATTTTTTTTTTTATTCGTTCGTTGGTTGGTCTTGACGTGTTCGGATCACGCATGGACCACCAGCAGCAACCGCAGCAGCGGAAGCAACCGCGGCAGCAGCAGCAGCAGCAGCAGCAGCAACAGCAACGGCAGCAACGGCCGGCGCGGTGGACATCGCGCGCCGCCCTCAACGATGAGCACATCCTGAAAGCCCTGTTCCGCATCATCAGCAGCCCGCACCGCCACCAGGAAAACCCCGTCGACGCGGTCGGCATCGTCGACCACTTGTACAGCACCACCGACAGCAACAGCTGCGTCAGCAACAACAACAACAACAACAACAACAACAACAACAACAGCGACAGCAACAACTTACTCCAGCCGCTGCCCGTCTTCGGCACCCACGAGCCGCCTGTCTGCTCCGCTGCCCACAGGCACTGCTGCGCCCGCGAGCACGCTGCCTGGCGGGACCGCTTGCTGAATTGGTCCGCCTCGTCGCCGCCGTCGCCGTCGTCGAAACTCACGCATCCACCGCAGCCGCCAGACGACTCGGTCGCCTACGCCGCGCACGTGCCGCCGGCCGCCGCGCGCGAGGAGCTGATCTTCCTCTCGGTCAGCCGGACGTGGCGCTCCGTCGGCCTGCGCCGGCTGCGCGGCGGCTGGGCGGCGCTCGACGTGTGGTCGTTCACGGCAACGTCCCTGGCCGTGGCAGGGGGGTCATGGCGGCCGACGCCGTGGGCCGAGGCCTCGGCCGCGTTCTGGCTGGGCAGCAACGAGCGCGCGCCGTTCGCCATGGCGCGCGGGCTGACCATCTTCCTCGACGACCCGGCCCGCGTCGCCGCGGTCTCCCACCTGCTCGGTTGGAACCCGGCCGAGGTGGCGGGCTGCCCTTGGAGGGTGCGCCGGCTGATGCTGTCTCTGGAGCACTCGTCCACTACAGAGAACCTGCTGCACCTTGCCGGTCGGCGGGAGCTGCAGTCCGCGCCGTCCATGCTGGACGGCGTCTGGGCGCGGCTGCTGATGGTACTGGTTCCGCGGATCGTGCGCGGCGACGACCCCAAGGCGCTGTCGCGCCTCAAGGCGATCCGTGTGCCAAACAGCGGCTTTGCGCCGCTGTTGGATGCCCTCGACGGCGCCGAGACGAAGCTGACCGGTCTCCGAGACATTGCCATCGACTGCACCAATTTTACCAGACCGCTCCGGCGAGCCGTCGCGCGCATCGTCAGCCAGTGCAGATTGCGACTGGAAATTCTCGTGCTGGACGGCTTTGACGAGCTGCTCCTTGAGGAGCTGTTCATGGGCATGCCCGAGGGCACCTGGAAACTATCTTTTCCCAGGTGTGAGACGTTTCCCTTGTTTCGGGTTCGCCCCTCATCTCCTTACCCGCTCACATACGACCGTTGCAGATTACGCAAGCTGATGATCGGCCTCAGCAGCGGCGACTTTGCGCTCCCAGACAACTTTCCCTTTTCGACACCGAGCCTCGTGCAATTCCGCAGCAACGGCGCCCGCGAACTCGAAATGAACTACGCGTGGCGGAGAGCGCACGGCGGCGGCGGCGAGGTGGAGGGGACGGGGTCGGCAGCGGTGGCGGCGCGGAAGGCGGGGTCCGCGCTTGTGGTGACGACCTTGCAGTGCGCGGTCGAGTCGATCTCGGACGTTCTGACAAGCCTGCGGCAGCCGTCGCTCCGGGCCCTGGAGCGGCTGCACGTGAGCGTCTCGACGGGGCTGCGGACGTTGCCGCAGCTGTCGTTTGTCCTGCACAGCATGGCGGCGGAGCTGCGGTCCTTTTCCGGCAGCCTGAGATCGCTCATCCTGTCCGGGCCGACGCCTCTGCACCACGCCATGCGCCTGCTCGAGTGCGCCGGCCGAAACCTGTCCGACGTCGAGTTTCTCGAAATCGTCGACACGGCTGAAAGTCTGCCCGTGCTCAGGATCGAGGAAAGCTTTCTCCACCCGTTCGTTGTGCCGCCTGAGGAGGAGGATATGTTTTCCCGCGAAATTCTGCCAGTGTCGCTGGGAATAGCTAAGGGGCATTTGCCAATCCGATACAGCCAGGCCATGGCCCTGGCCATCGCTCACTCGGCTCCTCACGTCCGCTTTTTACACTTTTCCTTTTGTAATCTCTCCCCGATTAATTGCATTACCGAACTGAGCGGTGAGGTGGCAAAATGGATAAACCCTTGCCGGGTTGTGGTTACGTACACGAGGCCGAGACCACGCAACTAATGGGACTAACGAAGAAAAAAAATACAAAAAGAAATGTTTATTTTACACTGGCTATGAAGATAGCTGAAGTCTGAACTTGCAGGTCATTCGTCCGAGCAGGCTGACGCAAACTCAGAACCTGCTCAGTCGCTTAACCGTCTTCTTTTCGTTTCTTTTTCTTTCAAAATTACCGCGAACCGCGTCGTCCTCGTCGTCGTCATCATCCAGCGATCCGCTCCACACGCCCGCAGTCTTGCTGACGTGCACGTAGGCCCTAGGCATCGGGTTCCACGTCGGCAAGATCCGGTGCTCGACGGGGTGGCTGGGCGTTTCGTCGCTGCCGTCGCGTCCGCAGAGCCGGAGCGCGAGGGTCATCAGCAGAGATGTGTAGCACTGAGGCAAGTGCTTTTTCGCCCGCGACGCGAGCGCCCCGCTCTTTTTCAACGCGGCGCAAAAGTCCGTGACAAAGGTCGGGCCAACGGCCAGCGCGGGCAGTTTCGTCCCCAGACCGCCGTGCTGCTGGAAGCGGAAGGCCAGTGTGTAGATCCGGTGCAGCGACTCTAGCAGCTTTCTGCCAAAAAAGGAGGTGCATGAGCGCCGGTGTTCCGCGGCGACTCTTTCTTGTTAGTTGCGTATCAGGAATACTCGATCTCCCCCAAAAAAAAAAAAATAAAAAAATAAAAAATAAAATAAAAAGAGAAAAGAAAAAAGAATAGGCGAAAAGGAACAGCGAAAGTGAGAGAGAGAGAGAGAGAGAGAGAGAGAGAGAGAGAGAGGAGAGAGAGAGAGAGAGAGAGAGAGAGAGAGAGAGAGAGAGAGAGAGAGAGAGACCTACATTACGAAATGCCGCATCTCGTGCGAGCTTGTGCTGATGATGCGACTCCCGCCTGACTGCGGAAACTGCGCGGACGCGCAAACGGGCAATCGGGGCAGGATGCATCCAGAAGGATACTCGGGGAGGCTGAACAAGATTTGCAAGGTCGCAGCGCTCGCCGCAAACTTTTCGACCGTGAGGGGGTCCAAACCCCACTCCTGATAGTCCAGCATTCTCTCAAAAGAGGGCAGATTTATGTAGCGAGGAAGAATGCAGCTGAATGGTTTTTATGTTGTGGGGCGGAACAAGATAAAAGGGGATGACAAAGAAGCGAAACCGTTCGAACCAAATGAATTGACTAATGTACTCTCCTTACCAGTAAATTAGAGTCGTAAGCGAGCGCAACACCTTCAAGTAAGTGGATGCCCTCTCCATCAGGTCCTGGATCCTTTGGAATCTGGGAGACTCTTGCTGCAGCAAGCCGAAAAAGTCTGTCGTAGCTGGCGGGGCGTCGTCGTCGTCATCGCCCCCGTCGTTGTCCCCGGCATGGTCGTCCTCGTCGTCGTCGTCGGTGTTGTGCTGAAATGCCCCTCGGGCCCGTTTCGAGCCCTGCCTTACGCCTCTACCTCTGCCGCCGCCGCCACCGCCACCGTCGCCATCGCCGACAAGAAGTCTTGCTGCGAGACGCCACGCGTCGTTAGTGACCGGTTCGACAGTCTGCGTCATCCAAGACGGAACTGCGCCGTCCGACAGCAGCCGACGCAGGCGGCAGCCACCACAGCGCCGCCGTCGGCGCGTTGTGGACTTTGACAGTTGCCCGCACCCGTCGCAAACCGTCATCATCACGTCCGAAATAGGGAACAGGTCGACTCGGTCCTCCAGTGAGCATTGCCTAGGGGGGCGGCGGAGGGGGATGATGATTGATTTTGGTTTGTGTTGATGGAAGAAGGGTGGATAACATTGCGGGTAAAAATTCTGATGTAGAGAATGTGGTAAGGGGACACCTACCAGAGGCAAACTAGACAAGGGCAAATGTTTGCATGGCGCTCAATGCTTGGCAGGCTCTTGTCGACTGCCTTCCGAAAGAGACCAAGCGTTAGCAGTAGAACGAAAATGGCGCGGCATACCCCCGCCGTGCGAGCCGTGTGGACCTAAACGTTCCCCTACCACCTCACAGCCCCCATCCGACAACAAAGCTACTTCACACGGCGCCGCCAAAAGCACACACAACCCACAACACACACCTTGCCGAAATTGACCGTCACCTCTTCACCTGGCGCGATGTCTCTGATCGCCTTGAGTGAAATTAAGTCACCCGTTTTCTGCAGCTGGTAGGAGAGAGAGCGAGAGAGAGAGAGAGTTTCAGCACACAAACACCTCCTAACCTTGTGTGCGCAGCGCCTTTCCTTCCCTCCCTCCCCCACCCTCCCAACAAAAAGAAAGTGCAGGTCAAAACAACCCTTACAGCGCAATTCGGCCAGCACGAATGATTCACAAACCGTAGCGGCCCGAGCACCGCAGCCGCCCGCGTCCCATCAGGGCCGTTCCCCGCGCCTTCCGCTCCGCCGGCGCGGCCCACCAAGCCATCTACTGTCCGTCCACGGCGCAGCGCGTGGTTTGCGCGCACCCCGACCGCGTGCTCGAACGCGACTTTGGACCGGTAAACCGTCTCGCCAAAATGGACCGGCGAGAAGCGCTGCAGTATGTGCGGCATGTACGGCGTCGCCGCTCTGTTGCGAGGAAGGAGGAGCGGTGGGGGTGGGCGGTGGTTTGGTGGGGACGTGGAGTTAGCGGGGGGGAGGGTGCCATTGCACTTCACAAGGTTCTGAAAGCGCGCTGCCTTAACTGCTTGATTTCTTCAAGCTTCAACTGCGGTCCACCTTGGCTGGTTATTTTTGTCGTTGTGAGAGGTGACGAAAAAAGGCGCCGCAGGGCGGAAACGACACAGTAGTAAGCGACATGGTTGAAAGCAACGCGATAGGTGAAAGAAGAGTAAGAGTGGGAGGGTAGTGTGTGTGTGTGTGTGTGTGTGTGTGTGTGCGTGTGCGGCGCGTTGTAACACGAACTTGCGACGGCCTGCCAACGACGCCTCGTGCGCCGCGAGAACCGCTCGCGCAAAGTGGTCCAGGCAGTCGGACAGCGTTGACTGCTCCCGTCTCGCCCGTAGCCGCTCCATCGCTTCCAGGAACTGCAGGCGGTCTTTTTCGGCAACGGTCACCGGCTTGTACTCTGTGCCGATCGTCGACGGCGGCCGCGACGGCCGCGACGGCGACGGCGGACGCGGCGGCCGGGCAGGGTTCCTGTGGGGTTGAGGGGGCTGGGGTGCGCGGCGCGGGGGGAGCCCTCCAAAGACGATTTGACGGCGCGGAGGGAGCGGCAGCTCCATCGCGAGTCCGACGAGCGCGAACGCGACGGCATCGTCGGCGGCAAGCATCTTAGGGCTTTTGCGGGCGACGACAACGTGCAATCCGGTAAACGGCGAACGCACATCACTTTCGCTTTATTGGCTTCTGCGATCACGAGCGGAGCGGCTCGCTGTGCCGCTCTGTACGAGAGCACGGACAAGCGGATAATTGGTTGATTGCCTCACCCAGCCCCCCTTCCTGTCTTCGAGCGTGATCATCCAAGCGTGCAAAGCTTGGGTGGGCGCGCCCCTCCGTCGCCGGCCGCGCTCCCCCTTTCCGCCAGCCACTCGCGAAAGAACGTCCAATGATGACAATCCAGCAAGGCCCGCAACTTGAAGTAGTCCTTGTGCTGGCACCCGTCGGTGCACGGCACCGACGGTGCGTGCATCGAGGCCAACCACATTTGAAACGACTTTTTGAGGACAATCACGGCGGAGAGATGCTCGCAGCTGTTGTCGACTTGCTTGTTGAGGTCGTAGAGAGCAGTTGCGTGCAGAATGTTTGACCTGAACGCCCAGACCAAGCCATCAGTGAGCAAAATCTTGGTGTCGTAGAGAGGGAAACAGAAAACCCAGTCTGGGTCGAGGCGCGGCTCACACGCCTGCTTTCTCTGGCGTAATATTGCAAGGTCCGCCGCATCCGCTCGTCTCTGAAGTTGTGACGAAAGATCAATCTTTAGCCAAAAGGCGATGTGTGAAGAACTCGTGGCTTGACCCACAAGTTGAGTATACCTTTCGAGAAAAGCAGTCGGCTTGGTTTCTGTTGAGATCTGACGGTAAATCCGCTTGAATGGTCATCGCAATGCTGAATGCCTCGTTGTACGGAGCCAAAGGGAAATCATTATCGACGTGATGGAGAACGCGGTAGTTGCGAGCGAAAAAGACCTGGCATAGCTGGAGACTTCGAAGCAGCTCCGCCAGGCTTCGAACGAAGCTGCACTCGTCGTCGCTCAGGTCCCCGCAAACTGCTCCACAAACGCCATTCAACACACAAATAAAGAACCTCTATGTTGGTACGAAACCTTTGAAATCTGCCCAAATACCGACGTTTTTCAAGCGGTCGTTTGCCTGTGACAACCCGTCAAGAAAATAGTAGGCAGGAACAGTGTCCACGCGGAACTGAACAACCAGAAGAAAAAAGGCGAAGATGACTCCTTCGATATTTTGCACATAGTGCGACAGCTCTGCTGTTTTGTGTACTGAGCACTCTGGCGTCGCGGAGCAGGGTTTTCTGGATTGGGGCGGCAATGTTCGATCAAGTTTGCGAGTTATTCGGAGCGAGAGTCAGAAAGGAACTAGCAAGGAAATAAGTGAAGCAACGCCAGGAGCAAGCGAAAATTAGAAACGTACCTCGCAAGGAGCGTGTGGTCGGTCTGGTAGTGCGAGACTCCGGGCGTGTACAATCCTCTCTCTGCCCTCGACTTTAAGCCTGCAGAGACCATTCGCGCAACCGCAGTACCGCGGCGACTGCGCGATGTTTTTCGTGCGCACGACTGTGTGCTTCGAGAGTCGAGCATATCCCTTACGGTATGGTGCATGAAGCTGCGCAGACCCAACTCCGAAAGGAGCGCCGGACGAGCTATCGACAAGACCGTTCGACCCGTTGCTGGGATGTGGTGAAAACAAAGTAACGAGGCTCAGTGCGCTGCTGTTTATCGCTTAAAGGAGCCCCCTCTCTCCTGCTCTGCACCATTGTCCAAAATCGACTTGCCGCGGAAACGAGGATTCGGTTCCACCACCTTGGTAAGATTGTCGCAGTGGGCAAAGAATTCTGCGTCGGTTCGGCCATTTTTCCTCTGCACCTCGGTGTAAGCGCGGACGTTCTCGTCCATCCTTGGGTTTTCACGAAAGAATTGGGAGCTGCCGGACATTGTAACAGAAAGAAGTGAAGGGAGGTCTCGACGAATTGAGCAAACAGAGAGGGGGGTGAACTCAGCAGACGCACGCATTCTTTTGGCTGAGGGCGAAGCGGCCGTCAAAGTCGGCGAGATGGCGGGTCGAGTACTCTGCGGTCTCGACGGGGACGCTTGAGTGTTCGGGATGCGCGCAGCGGTTTCGCCGGCGGGCGCTTGCGCTGAGGACCACGGCCTGGATTGACTCTGCGAGCATTCTTTCTGCCGCAGACGACTGCGAAGTCGACGACGACGGCACCAGGCAGCAGCCGGTCCGGCGGAATGCGTCGTCGAGGGCATCCTCCTGTGTCAGCGGACGTGTGTGCCGAATTGAGTTGTCAGAATTAACCTTGTCCGGTTGCCAAGTTGTGTCCAGCTCACGTTCCACGAGGGCCAAATTCCAAGCACGAGGAGAAACAGGCGGCGCGCCTGCGTCGACACTTCGAGCATGCCGCGGACGGACGGGTCGACCTGCGCGCAGACTTGCTCGAGGAGGATGCGCATCTGTGATTGATGTTGGCGAGTTGGTTTGTGCGTTGTTCATTAACTTTTTTTCCACGGGCGGTCAATAACACATGGAGAGAGAGCGAGAGAGATAGAGGAGGGCCACAAGCGGGGCGCGCAGTTTGTCCGAACCTGCTCCTTCTCTTGGGCGGAGAATGCATCCCACACGGTGATGTCGCTGCGGATTGGCTGGGTCATTTGTGAGCGGAGGTGCTTTGCGTTCTGCTGCTTGTGCTGCTTCTGCTGCTGGCCATGAAAGCTCCGAAACGGCTCGAGGCCCTCGTCCCACTCGCCTTCGCTCTCGCTCTCGCTGCCGCCGCCGCAGATTCTGCTGCTACTGCTCCTGCTCTTCTTGGTGGATGAGGAGGAGGAGGAGGAGGAGGAGGAGGAGGAGGAGGAAGAGGAGGAGGTGGTGGATGTGGTGGTGGTACCGCCGACACTGCCGGCGCGGTCACCCGCGAGACCGCCGCGGCCGCCGCGGGCGTTCCGAACGCCTTTCGGTCCTCCTCCTCGTCCGAGGTGGGTGCCCATGTTTCTTCGCGAGGATTTTGGTGCTTGGAGTTCTCTTTGTGTGTGAGAGAGCGAGAGAGAGAGAGAGAGAGAGAGAGAGAGAGCGAGGGAGAGAGAGAGAGAAAGAGAAAGAGAGATCGACAACGAAAACGTGCATAATGTTGTCGAACTCTCCGTCCCCGCCTTCTTCGCCGAGTGGTCGTCGCGCCACCACCACCACCGCTGCACCGCCGCCGTCGCCGCTCAAGCGATTCCGAGACAGGTAGCGCCTTCAGTTGCGCAGCGAGCGAGCCCTCACGCACACGCACCGCGCACGACGCATCGCACACGCACCGCACTCTCTCAGTCTCACTCGCTCCGCCCGTGCTTCCACTCCTTTCCCCCAATGCGCCCCACAGAGTCCACGCCGGCGAGTACCTTGCGTCGCTCCCCGCCATCGCCGGCCTCTGCGCCGACGACGCCGACGCTGCTGATGCTGCTGCTGCGCCACCACCTCAACACCCGCCGTCGCCGTCACCGTCGTCGTTGTCCCAGTCACCAGCAGCCGCAGCACGGGTGTCCCACGACGTCGTGGTGCTGGCGCTGCCGCGCGGCGGCCTCCCCGTCGCCTTCCCCATCGCTGAGCGTCTGCGCGCCCCGCTGGACCTGCTGCTGGTGCGCAAGCTTGGCTTTCCCGGGAACGAGGAGGTTGCGATGGGCGCGCTGTGAGTCTCTCTGTCTGTCTGGCCTTCGTGGTGTTTTGTTCTGTCCAAGAGAGAGAGTGAGAGAGAGAGAGTGTGTGTGTGTGTGTGTTTGTGTGTGTGTGGGGTGTGCGTTGGGACACGGAAAGCGCTGCGCCACCCCCGCTCAGCTCGCTGCGAGCGATGTGAGTGTGCGGGCGTGCAGTGTGCGTCGCGTCGGGCGCGCTTGCGCGCTGCACATTCCTTTCTGTATGCGTGCGCGTGTCCATCATGCTGGCGGTTGTGTAATGCGAGTGCTTGCTCTCCAAAAAAACACCACAAACACAAAAAAAAAAAAAAAAAAAAAAACAGCTCGGTTGGCAACATCCAGTACCTTAGCAGCCACGCGCGGCGCTACGGCGTTACCGACGCCCAGATCGAGCGCGTCGTGCAAAAGGAGTCGGCCGAGCTCAAGCGCCGCAACGACTTTTACCGCGCCGGCGCCGCGCCATATGACGTTGCCGGAAAGACGGTCGTCGTCGTCGACGGTGAGCGAGCGATGTTTTCTGTGTGTGTTTCTGTGTGTGTGTATGAGTGCGTGTGCGTGTGTGCGTGCACGTGATTGTGCGCCTAGTGACGCGGTCCATCGTCCCGTGTAACCCTCTCCCACAACAACAACAACAACAACAACAACAACAACAACAAAACACACGCACGCACACGCACGCACGTACGACACAGACGGAGTCGCCACGGGCGCAACGATGACGGCGGCGGTCATGGCGCTCCGAACAATGGGCCCGCGCAAGATCGTCGTGGCCAGCCCCGTCGGCGCGCCCGACAGCGTCGCCGACCTGCGCAACGTCGCCGACGACGTTGTCGTGCCGCTGCAGCCGTCGTTTTTCCAGGCCGTCGGACAGTGGTGAGGCGAAAAAGCACACACAGAGGCAGCGCGGAAGTTTTTTTTCTCTTTTTCTCTCTCTTCTTTTTTTTGGTTAACGACTGGCACACCCACGCTATAAAACAATAACACACACACACACACACACACACAGGTACACGGCGTTCCCTCAAACGGAGGACGATGAAGGCGAGTAATTTCTTCGTTGGCGTCGTCGTCGTCTTCTCCCATGGCCGCAACTCCGTTGTTTGGAATTGAATTGTGCTGATCAACGTGTGCTTTTTGTCCCCAAAACACACACACACACACACACAGTCATGGCTTTACTCGAACGGGCGAAATCCTTGGGTCTTCTTGCTGCTTCCCAGTGATTTATGCGCGCTGTCATCCCATATCTCTATCGGAAGAAAGAAACGAGAAAAGAAAAATAGAACAAAAAAGCATTTGCAGAACAAGGAATGGTGTTTTATTGTTCTGACGAAGCAACAAAACAAACCCTGGCCGCCCTCGAGCGACCATTCAAGACAAACCAGTCGGCCACAAAACGGAAAAAACCCCCTCATCACAGCCTCCTTCACACTCAGGATAATGTTTAGCGGTACCTGCAGACATGCACGGACAGACAGACGAACAGGTCAGACTGGAATCGAAATAAAAAAAAGAAAACCATTCTCAGCATTACCTCCTGAGCGAGAGGGTGTTCCTCCTCTTCCAGCTCTTCCTCCTGCTGCCACCAATCGTCTTGTTGTAACCGTGGCCCTTGCCGATACCACGGCCCTTCTTTCCAGCGGAGGTGAGGCCACGGGTTTCACGGTGCTTGTGGACGGGGTTGACGATCCAGTTGATGCGGGGGTCGCGGCGGATGGCCTTGTGGCTGGGGTCGACAAGGATGACCTCGAAGAACTTGAAGGTCGAGTCTTGGTTGACCCAGTACGAGTTGAGCACGCGCAGGTTAGCGCACTTGCGGCCGACACGGTCCTCGGCGGTAGCGCGGTGGGAGCGCTTGAACTTCAGCTGGGTGACACCCTGGTTGGTGGGCTTTCCAAAGACGGCACCCTTCTTCACGGGGCGCTTGCGACCACCGCGGCGGACACGGATGCGGTAGATGACGTAGCCCTGCTTGGCCTTGTAGCCGAGGCGGCGAGCCTTGTCCGGGCGGGAGGGGCGCGAAGCACGGTGGATAACGTTCAGCTGACGGTATTCCCAGCAACGGACACGGAGAAGGAAGCGAATGACATCGCTCTGCTTCTTCCTGTAAAGCTCCGTAAGGTACTGCAAGAACACGGCCATTCAGTTAAGACGGAGTCGCATGCTTCAGAGGAAGAGCGCCAAACCTTGTACTGCAAGACGAACAACGTACAAGCGACGGATCGGGCGCAATTTGACGGGAAGTAAACGAAGTTAGAAATTGACCTTTCCACAGCAAAGAGTCCACGATCAACGGAGGGCTACGATCGCAAAATTGCACTTACAGCGCCCATTTCTCCTCTAAACATTGGATTTGGAAGGTAAAAGAGCGATCGTTAGAGTACTGATCATTGGCCGCGGAGTCAGGGTGTGAAGGTGGGCGATCCGGAGCGTAAAGGCGACCACAGATCGTGCATCGCACTGCGATGCCAAGAAGAAGAGCAGCGCGAGGTGGAGCCGAGTAGGGTGGAGTTGAGGGAAAGGATGGGTGGGATGGGATGGGATGGGATGAGGAGGAACGTGGATGTTCGAGAGGGCGGCCGGCCCACGACGGCGGTGTTGTGAAAACTCACCTTTTTTTCTGAAGTTCAAGGCTGAACCGTTGGCGGTTTTGGTGCAAATCAACTTTTTCTTGGGGACGGCGCCCGCCTTGTCATCATCCATTCGTGACGTGACGGAGTGACCCCACTGACAAGGTTGTCGCCGAGCCACTATCACTGCAAGTGAGCGTGAGTTCCCCTATGGTGAACGAACAATGTGTGTTTCTCTATCTCCATCTCCCTCTCTCTCTCTCCCTCTCTCTCTCTCTCTCTCTCTCCCCCTCTCTCTCTCTCCCCCCTCTCTCTCCATATACATACATATATCTCCAAGCCTTCGATGCCTATGTAAAAGGAAGGACACATCCCTCTTGTGTTGTTGTGGTTGTTGTTGGTTGATTCGGACAGCATCTGTCTCTGGCCGGGGCTGTCCAAAGCATTCGGACGACCCACACTACACCAATAATAAATTTCATCACAACGAAAAACAAAAAAAAGAGAGAGAGCCAACCGTTCGAACAACCAACCAACCAACCAACCAACCAACCAACCCAACCAACCAGCCGCCGCCACTCCCCCTACTTCCCCCTTCGCCTGCGCTCGTCGACCTAAACAGACCGTCCGGCCAAAGTTCCCCCCCTACCCCCAGACCGAACATCCTCCTCCTCCCCATCCCACCTTTCTTCAACTCTCGCGAAACTACACAGCACCATGTGAGTGAGCGCACTCACGCATATGTGCATACCATGACATCCTTGTTGAGGGAGTGAACGTCCGATACAAGCGGACGATGGATGTCCAAGCCTTCACCCCTCCCCCCCCCCCCCCTCAAGATGCTATGCCTCCAAATGCCTCCCCACATGAGCACTGCAGATGTCCGTCAGAAGGACCACGATGACTTCACTTTCAATGACAAACTGCGGCATCGCGGCATTCCGCCCATCGGTTTGTTTGGCCTCCTCGACCTTCTTGTCATGGTCACTATGGGTTGTCCGACGCCCATCCGCTGGAAGATCGGACGTTCACGCTTTCCCCCCCCTCCTTTCGCCCTCAGCCGACCTGATACTATGGATTCACTGATCCCTTCAATTCCGCTCCATCCCACTCCATCCCTCCGACAAACCCCTAAGGTTGGAAGCAACGATCGACCAAGCGGCCACGCTGAAGAAGATCCTGGACGCCGTCAAGGAGCTTGTTAGCGACGGCAACTTTGACTGCAGCGACAATGGGATTGCGCTCCAAGCGATGGACAACTCGCACGTGGCGCTCGTGGCGCTGCTGCTGCGGGCCGCCGCGTTTTCGCCGTACCGGTGCGACAGCGCGCTGTCGCTCGGCATCAACTTGTCGTCGCTGTCCAAGATTATGCGCTGCGCGAACAACGACGATTCGGTTACGATCAGCGCGGACAGCGCAAAGGACGCGTTGAAGCTGACGTTTGAGGCAAAGAGTGGGTGCCCTTTTTTTTTTTGTGAACTGTACCCTTCGAAACATATGCTGACACTTTGACGCTTTCTGTGGGAGGGTAGAGCAAGACAGAATCTCGGAGTATGAGCTCAAGTTGATGGATATTGATGCAGAGCACCTTGGCATCCCCGACACGCCTTATGAAGCCGTCGTCAAAATGTCCTCGGCCGAGTTTCAGCGCATTTGCCGAGACCTCAGCATCCTGAGCGAGTCCAGTAAGTCTTCACTGTAAAAAAAAACTCGCCGTTTCTCGCAAAAACCTGCCGATGGGTAACGGCGTTGCTCTTGTGCCTTCTAGTTATTATCGACGTGACGAAAGAAGGCATCAAATTCAGTGCCGCTGGTGATCTTGGATCGGGTGCCGTTTTTGTCAAGAGCGGGGCGTCCATTGACGACGACGAGGACACGTCCACTACGATCAACCTGACCAGTCCAGTCTCTCTGACCTTTTCTCTCAAGTACTTGATGAACTTCACAAAGGCGACACCTCTCTCTGCTACCGTTAGCCTGTCCATGTCGAACGAAGTCCCGCTCCTTGTCGAGTACAAAGTGAGCGAAGTCGGCCACATCCGGTACATCTCTGGCAACTTCCATCACACGCAGGTGGCAACGTCCGTAATTTACTGGCTTTCCACTTTCCCACAGGTATTATCTCGCACCCAAGATTGGCGACGATGAGGAAGGGGCGTAAATCTTCAAAATTTAAGTGAGGCAGTGTAAAGAATTTTGAAAAAGAGCAATACAGAGTTTGGCAAAATCGGACCGTTTGCACCGCTTTTGATTGACAGTGCACGCCAATTAGGAGAGAATTCTTCCTGCTGAAACTCGAAATGCACCAATCTCTGCGTGGCAGGTTCCAGGTCGCCGTTCACCACTCAGGCCCCCAGGAGGCCGTTCACCGATAATTGGAGGTAGGACAAATTTGAGTATGTGTAATGGTGGAAGTTTGTATTGTACACTGATGAAAGACTGATGAAACGTTTTGAGGTTCATTTGGGTGTCCTAGGGATAAGTGAGAGGTCGCAGAAGTAAGAATGAGGTACAGAGGGTTGTGAAGCGAAGGCAAACAGAGCAAACATCAAGATGGCAAGCAGCCTCGATCGGAGACCAAGGTGGGTGAAACTATGAACAAGAAGAAAACGCTTGTTGTTCGCGCAGCTAAGTACAGGTAAAAATAGGGTAAAGAAACTCAAGGGGTCTCCAAAGGTCACATGTAAACTTTTGGTTCTCCAGCCACGAGCGTGACATTGTACACTCCAGACGCGTCTGGCGAGACAACGTCGGAAGGTATCAGCACGTTCCTTAGGGTACGTCGGCCAAAGGACTGGGCCGTCGGGACGGACACTGCAACGTTGGCACCGGCGGCGCCGACGTTGGTCAAGACGACGAGGAATGGTCCGCGCTGGAAGGCGTGGTAGGACGCGCCGGTCGCAAGCGCCGTGTGGCGGGCATCGACAAAGGCCTGCCCGCCGTAATCGCGGCGGACGCGGAGAAAGATGGAGAGGTACTGGTAGAACCCGAGGCTCGGGAGGGTTTTGAACTTTGTCGGCCAGATGGGTAGCCGCGTAGAGGAACTGTCTGTGTAGGCCTGCTCGAAACCCTGGTAGACGATGGGAATACCATCCGTAAAGAGGGATAGGATAAGGGCGTTTCGAGCAAGGGCAGTGTCTGGGGTTGGGCGGCAGTGGTGAGTTGACAGCAGGAAATGGCTCGAATGCAAAATGTCCTTTGGCTACGAACCACCTCCCGTTGTCGTCAGGATTCGGTTGATGTCGTGGTTATCAACAAAGTTACCGAGGACCGTTGAGTCCACAAACTGATTATTATTGGATAGCTGGTCTGTGATGCGTGTCATACTGTTTTTCGATCCAAAAACCGCTGCAAGGTATTTAGCAAGGATGAAAGCCACCGGCCGAGACTTACGCTGAATAACGTTGTAGTACAGCGGATAGTTCAGCACTGAGTTGGCCACTTTCTGGTACGATGCGACATAGGCGGTACTGTTGCACTCTTCAGAGGGCGGCTTTCGAATGGAGTGTAATGCCCCAAAACTTACTTTCCATCAAGGACCTCACCCATGGAGAAAAGGCTAAGGTTTCCAAGAAAAGATTTCCAAAATGTAACATTCACGTGCTTGAACGTGTCGACGCGCAATCCATCTGGGCCGTAGCTCGAGAAATGGTTTTTGTAACTGTCAGTTAGCCATTTGATGGTCTCAGGATCCTCAGTGTTGATGTCCGGATTGACAGAATTGATTCTGCAGACTTCATATTCAGTCTGGTTAATGGGCGTTTTGTTGTAGTCGATTGTGCACACAGGACTGTGATAGTTTGAGTCTTTGTTGAGTGGCGAGGGGTAGTAGCTCATGGATCCGGTCGCAGTTGGTCCCATGTGATTTGCGACAATGTCATACATGACCGAAATCTAAACGGACAGGTATGAGAGCCATGAAGCGTCCATGCCGCTACTCACGTTCAGACTATGCGCTGCGGCAAGAAGGTTTTGAAGGTCGGTGGAGGTTCCAAATTTGTCATTCAGCTTTGAGTGACTTGACGAAGCGTTAAGTTGAAATTCAGCAAGCAAAGCGATGATTGAACTCACTCATACGCGTAGTACCCATGATAGCCTGTCGCGGTGTCTAAACGGAATTATTCATTTGTGAGCAAACACTCCTGGGATCACTTATGGAGGCTACGTTCACTCAACTGGACACAATTGGCGAGATCCATATCGCGTCGAATCCCATATTCGCAATGTACTGAAGTTGTTCGATAACGCCCTGCCATGTTCCTCCGCAGTACGTTGTTGTGTCGGTACAGTTTGAGTACAGACTCCCACTTCCCACAGACAGTGGCCGGGCGAACCTGTCGGTCAAAAGCTGATAAATCGCGCGGCCCTTCCACGCCGAGGGAGAATCGAACACTCTTTTCTGCGGGAAAACGCGGTAGTGGTACCAATCACCGCCGTTCGTGGAATAGGAGTAGCTGGAGGATGTTCCCGAGCGAATGTACATATGCATGCCGGTCCCGCCACGAATTGGGTTTCCAGAGAATGACCAGATGTCGTATCCGCTAAAAGATGAGGATGTTGAATAGGTCGCGGAAAGATAGGGTGCTGACGATTCGAAAATGCCGGATGAGTTCGAGTAGTACACGTACAATGTGTAGCCAGAGGCCGAGGAATCGGCCGTGCGGACGTACACCGTTCCAGACAATGTATTCGAGGCGGGATCATATGAGTACGATTGCATGAGAGCAGGCGCGCTGTAAACCGAAGGGCCTTCCGGGTGAGGAGTGTATGACGTTACAGCACCGGCAGTCGCAGACGATGAAGTCGAAGTGGCTGATGCGGAAGCAGAGGAGGAGGAAGTACTCGGCGATGTTGCAGCCGCCGTGGTAGATGTGGTGCTGGTTGTGAGCGCACTAATAGCCGTCGAGCCAAGATTGTACGTTCCATCGAGATAAGTTGAGCCACTAACTTGGTACGAAATGTAAAATTTGCTGCCGACCGCAAGTGCCGAGTTTGAAAACGAGAAAGTCCAGGTTTCGTAGCTTCCAGACGCAGCAACACCGTATGAGGCTGACGCACAGCTCAAAGTGGTGCTTGAGGTCGAATTCGTGAAACAAACTTGAACGGTTTTCGTCGGAGCAATGTTGTTAATCCAAATTGTCCCATTCAACGAGGAGGTTCCGTTCTGCGCAAGGGTGACATTTTTGAGCTTCACTGCGGACGAATCAGTTGGGGCGGATGGGTTAGGCGACCACGACCAGATTCCAGAGACCACATAATTCTTGCTGCGCACAGTAGAGTCAGAATGGACGCAACCAAAAGAGTGGGTCATACGCACCTGTTGTTATTGTCGTAATACGTTGAGCCGCTGACAATGTATTTCAAGTAAAACTGAAATCCCCCAGTAGGCCCGTTAGCAGCGCATATATTAGAGCCCATAATCAATTACAACCTGACTTCCAGGGGCAAGGCTTGTCGTTCCCGGGGAGGAAAAAGTCCAGACCTCGTAACCACCAGTTGAAGCCGCCGAGTATGAAGCATTAATGTAGCTCGATATAGGCCATGAAGTGGCCGTTGGGTTTGAGTAGACCACATTGACGATCTTTGTGTACGCGATGTTGTTGATCTGAGGAGTGTTGGCGGGTTGGGGGTTATTTTTTTTATATTTTGGGATTATTTTTTTTTCCCGGAAAGGTTAAAAATAATTTCAAGCCTCGAGGCCCCTCCCTCCTCCTGCTCCTCCCACGCACCCAAATGGAGCCAGAGAAAGAGTTGGCGACGAGGTCGAAGGAGCTCGCGTTGAGGAGCACGTTCTGGCCGCCGGTGGGAACTGCGGCCGCTGGACGAGCAGCTGCGGCGACGAAGCCGAGATAAGCAACGAAGGCTGCGCGCCAAAACGGTCGCCGTCCTCGTTGATGGTCGGCCGTCACCACCACCTTCCACATAGTCGTCGTCGTCAACATCGTCATCATCATCATCCTCATCATCACCACCGCCAACGCCATCATCGTCATCAGCGGGAGGCGGCAATTGAATGGAGGGCTGGCGTCGGGCTTCGTTGCAAGTCGGCGTCGCTTGGGCAGCTTAGGTCTTGTGATTGGAACGTTTTCCAATTTTACATACTAAAAAGTATTTATACCCCATTTATTTTTCTTCTTTAATTCTTTTTTTTTTTTTTTTTTTTTGTTCGTTCAATCCAAAACGTGGCAAAAACACTATTTTTCTGTCGGCTGTGTGTCGGACAAAGGAAGAACTCGAACGGAAAAAAAAAAAAATAATAAAAAATAAAAATAAAAAGTGTAATTTATTTATATTTATAATGAAAAACGAAAAAAAACTCGGTCGGGGCGGATCAAGCCCGCGGCGACGCGACCAGAACAGAGGTTTCACAGTGCGCGCCGTGTGACGATGATGTTGAAGATGATGATGATGACAAAGCCACCGCCCGCCCGCCCGCGTGACCGTCATTGCGTGTATTTGTTTTTTTGGTTACTTTGTTTTCTCCCTTCCCTCCCTCCCCCACCTCACGCAATGTTGGCCAAATAGTCCTTCACCTCTGCTCCAGTCAGTCGCTTGAACCTTCCCTGCTGGATCGAGTGGCCCTCCCGGTTGGTGGTGGTTTCCAGGTACGCAATCCCGATTTCCACCGTCGATTCGCTCAGAGCTCCCTCGTACCCTTCCTTCAGCGTCAAAAGAGCGGTGTGTACTGCATCCTCGAGCTCCATCGAGTCAGAATAGCTGGCGATTTGCAAAAACCAAAGCATACGAAACCAGGAGCAAGTGAGAGAAAGAGAAGCAGGTGTCAACAAATGACGAATGGGGCGGAAACGTTAACGTCACATGTTCGCCGATTTGAAAGAAAATGGGCTTACTCACCGCTTTTCAAGAAAAGTTCTTGCGTTCACCATGTTCTTGCCAATCGCGCTGGCCTTCCACGCCCAGTACGATCCGGAAGGATCCACTTGGTACAGAGAGGGACCAGTCTCGTCAAACCCTGCCACCAACAGGGAAACCCCGAAAGGCCTGACACCTCTGAACGAAGTGTCCACAAATCAGACAAGAAAAAAATAAAGTGAACAGCGCAATCGTGGAACTCACCCGCTTTGAGTAAACTCCTGCATGATACTGGCGATTTCCTTTACCAGTATGGCGGTGCTGGGCTCCTCCATGTACTCGCGCTTGTATGCTTGCGCTGATTTGCGAGCCTTGTCAACGAGCACCCGAGCGTCTGGTCCCATTCCCGAATACACCAGCCCAACATTGCGGCAAAGGACAGCGACTTTTTCGATGCTGCTGTCGTCCATTAATGGAGTTGTCGGCTTCTTCTCTGTTGCAATGACAATGCCGTTGGTGCCTAAGAATGGAGAAGTGAGTACCGCGTGCTATTTCTAGAGTTCTAGGAAGCCACCTTTGATTCCGATTGAAGTATCTCCGTGACTGACTGCATTCAATGCGTATTCAATTTGGACGAGCTTTCCCGACGGGGAAAACGTCGTAAGAGAAAATGAGTAACGGTCACCCATCTTTTCGAAACGGTTCGCGACAGGCGGTTATGGATCTGAAAACACAGCGGTCAAACAAACAGAATAGCTAGTGAGCAATAAACCTGACGAGCAGAATGGAATCGGGAGAAGGAAACAGAGAGTGCAGCAAGGAGGGGCACGGCAGGCTTGGCAGGGGGGGAAGGATTCGTGGCAATGCTTCAGATCAGGCGTGGGGCAATCAATAGATGGATTCTTTGTCGGTGCAGGCTGGGTTGCAGCGAAGACAATATCTCCGGCTCGGCTGATGGGGTATGAAGCAGATCTATCCCTCCAAACGGACGCGCACGCCGCCCCTCGGCTGGGCAAAAGAACAGGATGGACGCGTACCGTCAAGCGAGAGGATGGGTGAGAGTATGGGCCAATCAGGATTTTGCTTTTTCCGCGGAAGGGGTCAGCGACGCGCGGCAGCCGTTCGTTGGAGAGATCCAAACCACCAGGGCTGAACCAGTGCCATGTCAACATAACGGATCCTCTTTCTTTCTTTCTTTCTTACTTTTCGGCATTTGGACCATGTCTGTCACGGTCGTGACGGTTGTTGCAAGCGCAACCTCAAACGACGGTTCCGGCGAACTTGCCAACTCCGCCCTGGCTCACGGCTTGGACGCGGCACCCCGACCGAAGAAAGAGAAGAAGAAAGGAAAGAAGGAGAAGGTCAGCAGCAGTTCTAAGGACAAATCGACGAGGAAGGACGAGAAGACCAGCGAAGAGACGACGACGATTGCGATCGCTGGAGAGGATTGGCATGCTCCTGCAGAATCGGGCATCGCGGTTGCTGCTTCAGAAACGAAGTTAAAAAGGGAAAAGAAGAAGGCCAAGAAGGCTGCGATACCGGAGCACTTAATTGATGATTCTCTGGATCCTGTTTCAATGGAGAGCAAGAAGAAAACGGCCATTCCAATCAGTCCAGATCCGGCTACCAGCGACGCGGCTCAATCTGCACCTATCATGCTTTCAAGCGGGGTCGCTTCGGTAGATGAGGGCAAGAACGACGTTTTGGTTGAAACTCCTTCCGAGACACCCTGGTTTCTTCTTCCCCAGTCTTCGGACGATCCTCTCGCTCCTTTATTCGCCAAATATGCCCCTCGTCTCAAGCGTAAGCGCCCAGCGCTGGACGATGTGGATCCAGATATCCCAAACGCACCCCCGTTTGACAGTCTCGTCGCTCTAGACTGTGAGATGATCACGATCAAGAAGAAGTCTCCTACTTGGACTCCTCTAAATCAAACGTATATCTTTGAGGACACCTTAGCTCGAGTTTCGTTAGTCGATGCAGACGGGGTAACGCTTTACGATACGTTTTGCAAACCAGAAGGCACGGTCGTTGATTTTAAAACGCAATACAGCGGGGTTACACGGGAACTGATAAAAGATGGTAGATTGAACCCGGCATGTTTCGTCTTAACACGTTTTCTGATGCTCCACACTCTTCACCTCTGCAGCACCGAAACAGAAGGACGTTATTTCCGAAGTGCGCAAGCTAATGAAGGATCGCTGCGTTGTGGGTCAAAGTGTGGAAGGAGACTTGGCTGTCCTTGGGCTGTGCGACAAGGAAACCTTCCGTATTGATTCACTCATCGCCGCTGTGGCAAAGTCTGGGGACGAAAATGCGAGTGCATTGTTGTCTGCCCACGCCAGCTGGATGTTGGGAAGACCTTTTGGGGAAACCACGGGCGCTGGCCAAGAGGAGCCCGATTGGCGATTCTGGCCACTGGAGCGGATTCGTGACACGGCATACTATTTTAGAAGGTTTCACCCAAAGGGCTTCACTCCATCATTGCGAAATCTTGCCCGTTGGAACCTGGGGATCGATATTCAACAGGGCTCTCACGATAGTGTAAGGCCTGGACGCAACCATCCGTCTACTGACGATTCCGTTTTAGGTCATCGACGCTCGCGTTTCCATGCTTCTGTACCTACAAGTTCGCAAAGTGTGGGAATCGACGTATCCTGTCAGCGATCCTTGCATGTTTGCCTATCGTCTGGAAAACTTCAAACCGTTCCCAATGCCCGACGGTCTTCCAGATCCGTTTAAAGCCGCGATGATGCTTTTTGAAGAAACGAGTATATTCCGGCCTGCGCAATCCGAAGATGTTGAGCAAAAGCCAAAGCCTCCGGGACTGGAAGACTTTCCACACCTGGAAGACCTCCTTCCCAACGAGCATACCGTTGCCCTCCCATCGATCGTTGACACCCCAGAGAACTTGGCGCGTCTCTGCTCGAAAACGCTGGCAACCATCTTTTATCCAATGCTGCCGGACACGGCGCCGCTGGTCCGCCTCGCTGGCCCGCCAGAGTGGCTCGTGCCGCTGGACAAGCGTTTGGAAGTTCGAGTGCTGCCTCCACCCCCTGTTTCTGTGAAGGAGGCGCTGTCGATGCATAAGACGGACACTTCCCAACCGGGCGTTAAGAAGCGGAGGCGCCTGGAGACGGAGGCGGAGGAAGTGACAAAAAGGACAAAGGCGGACTCAGAAAAAGGTCCCACCGTAACAGCTCTATCCTCTTCGGTTACTGCTCTGGAGACAGCTGTCGCCACCGTGGCTGGCGAAGCGGCTTCATCCTTGGCAGTGGAATCTGAAAGTCTACAAGCCACTGAGACAGAGACTGTGGTTTCGAAAGGGAAAAAGAAGAAAAGGAAGGCTGAGGCGATGTGTGTGGACGAGGCGAAGCCTTCGACCTCGGTGAAAGATTCAGTCGTATCGGGGGAGCAGCGGAAAAGACGAAAGAAGGACAAGGAATAGAGGAAGACCATAAACTCCAGCTTGGCTGTTTCTTGTGAATTTTCTCTCTAGACGGTCAGATGGGCGGCTGTTGGTGCGGTTGCTGGTTCCTGACTGCTAAATGTCGTCTGTCAAGCCACTTTACAGTCACCAATCTCACGGCTAGCTCGGGCATCAAATTCCCTCCCAAAGTGTTGATTGCTTGTTTGCTTCTCCCTCGTGGTAGGTATGGGCAGTCGGCAGAGGAATCAGTACTCACACAACCTCCGGAGGTCCCATCTGCCGCGGGTATCGTCCATGGAGAAAGCCCTGGATGTCGGCCGGAGGCGCCGACGCGCAGGAAATGTCGGGGGACTCGGCCCCTCCCTGAAACTCACTTTGATCGGGTATCTGGATCGACTGGCAGCCATGATGAATCTCTGCCTTTCGCTCTGGTTACGCTGTACTTCATGCTACGTCATGGGCTTGTTTTCTGGGAAATTCAAACTGGGTGAGTCGTTGGTGTAGTGTATTTCTGAGGTTCGATCTGGGTTCGTACTTCGAAAAAAGGACAGCGCAAAGAGGGAGTAAAATCTCTCTACGAACTGGTCAAGTTGGCAACAAAATCCCTCTTTGCATTGCCTCACTGATCGCCTGCCGTGATCCACGCCGTATTGCCGGCTGTACCACTGAAGGGGAATTTAAAAACTTTTTCGACGCCGTCGTAAGGCGCAAACTGTGCGGCCGTCAGAACCTTCCCGACCTTGGAGTTTGCCTGACGGGCAGTAAGGTTGAAACCAGGCCCGGAGCTCTGGTACTCTGCCAAAAGTGTGACACCGTCCACGATGCGCGTGTCCGACTTTGACCACGGAATGTAACCGCCCGGCTGGATTGAAGCGTCCATGTACGTGTTGGAGTAGATCGAGCGGTGACCCGAGTTCCACGGCCGGCCCAGCGCGCACTTGCCGGCAATGTTGGTCGTAAGCCCCGGTGCCTTGAGCAACTTGGAGTTGCTAATGTACACTCCGTACGCGTTGGCAAACGTTGTGTTGGTACCCTTCCATGCAGTAATACCGCCCCCGCAGCCGCGGAGGCTGAGCGTCGAGTTCTCGATCCACGCCGTCCCAAAGCCGTAGAGAAAGTCAGTTTCGCCTGCAATGATGCTGTCTTTGAAGTATGCGTTGGCCTGCTTGCCAACGTAGATGGTGTCTTGGTAAGAGTACCATCCAGTCCGGTAGAAGGATGCATTGGCATAACCAATGCTGAGGGCAAGGGATGGGCCACTGGATTTTGTCGAATAGGTCTGTTATTTTAGATAGTGTCGTTGTGTAAGTCGAGAATTACGGCCGGCAATCGACAACTGGTCCACTTACGTTCAAGAAGTTGATGTTGTAAACGCGAAAATTGACGTTGCCGAACGGGTTGCTTGACAAGACGGGCCAGCCAGTGGGTCCGGAGCCGGTCAGGCTCGCATTCAAGTTGGGAGCGACGGTCAAGACGGCGGTGAATGCATTGTCGGAAAGCTTGTTGCCAGAGCCGTTGGCTGAGGCCCACGTGACGTTCACGGTGTTTGAGTTGGCGTCTTCCGACTTCGCAGTCTGACCACGCAGAGTGAGCGGACCCTTTCGGGTCACGTTGACCTGCTCGTTGTACACGCCCGAGAGTACGACGATGGTATAGGCGGTGGTTTCGTCGAGCGAATTGACAGCCGACTGGATGGTTTTGAAAGTTTGGGTCGGGCCGACAAGAACGCACGGCGTGGATACGGTTCTGCAGTAGTTGGCGTCGACAACAGCTGCAAATCCATGCACGGCGTTCGCGGCGGCCACGGTGAGGGCGGCGAACGCTATGACGCCGACTTGTTTAATATTCATGTTCGTTGGAAGGGCGAGATGAGGTCGGGTAACTTCAATCTGATTGTATGTGGCTGGTCCCTTCTTTTTCTATGAATATCACTTTCGCCCCGGTCAGCTTTCCCCGTTTAAAAAAAAAAGATCATGTGGGTGGGCCAAGCCTTGGCTGTTAACGGCGGGTTTCTCACTCACTCACTCACTCACTCACTCACACACACACAAACTCTCTCTCTCTCTCTGTCTCTCTCTCTCTTTCTCTCTCTCTGGTGGCTGGCTCCACTCGCCCTCCATGCTGTCGTCAGTGCTGATACATAATTTGATCACGTTTTGGAGCTCCGGCTTTCGCGGACTGTCGCGTGGAGGGGGCGGGAGACACAAAAAAACACGTTCACGCCCACACAGCACAGTGAGGGGAGGAATCTACGCGGAGAATGCAAGGACTCCCGCCACTGCCACGACTGTGCATAGCTGATGTTTCCCGGAAGGAACATCTGGAACCTGAACCGGATCCGTCCACGGGTGCGGTCTGTCAGAAGAAGATGGCCTGTGTTGTCACATTGGTTGATCAAGTGCCTCGGCGTGTGACTTGGTGCCTGGAGGGGTTTTAGTCATTAGAGAAATGCTGGAGTATTTGACCGGCTTCAAAGTGACTGGGTGCTAAGCGTCGATGACTGGCTCTCCCTTGCGAAAAAGCACGGACACCTGCTCGTGGAGGATGCTTGGAGTCTTCAGCTGACGGCGACCGATATCTCCGCGTTCGGGAATATTTGCCGTTGAGGAATGATGAAACGAGGCGAGGCTCGAGCTGATTTTGAATCCACAGAGCGCCACCAGTTCTCAACGTGAGTGAGAGTGTTGATGCAATAATGCTCGTGAGACGTATCATTCAGATGAGAGATGAAGGGGTTAGAATAAGCATGAGTGCCATTGTGTGTGTGTGTGTGTGTGTGTGTGTGTGTGTGTGCTCGTGGCAGTGTGGCGTTTCAGCTTAGGCGTTCACGCGAAGATGGCACCATGAATTGAGCTTGTTCTTTCACTTCCTCACTCTCTACTGATGCCTGATAATGATTTGGTTGTTGGACTGACTCTTAGCCACATACTGGAATTGGTGATGAAATAGCAGCAGCTCAAAATTCCTGCCTTTGGTGGGATAGAGCTATGGTACGGGAAGGGTTAAGACGAAACCTTGGCCTTCAGGGAACAAGCGATAAGTCCACGCAAAGCCCATTCATATATTGGATAA
>JAIVFJ010000014.1:0-410000 GCA_025765615.1 Zopfochytrium polystomum | reverse complement strand
CACAGGCTGCAAGTTATTGTATCGTAGGCACATGGAACCACACCATGGAATAGCCTCTCGCTTCGTGCGTAAGTGGGCGCGAATGGACGGCGCGTGCTTGTGTATATAAGGAGTGCCGTGTTTAACAGCACCTGTCCGACTCCGACCGCTAGGTAAAAGTCTGGCGTGTGCTCGTGGTAGTGGCCGTCTTTTTTTCTCTTGGGTCAGAGGAGAGGCCTTATAAGAAATAGACCGGGTATTAAACTCACCCCATATGCCGTAAAAGAACGCTGCGCAACAAGAAACTCCCACGAGACCCGTTACCAGCTGGGCGGTCCTGACAACGATTGTGAACCACCACCAGCGGGCCACCGCTGCTCCGGCTGTCGCTACCCCTCCACCACCTCGCTCTTCCCGCACGCGCGTGATGGCCAACTTGCCCGTGACCCCCGTCACCGCCATCGTCTCGCGCTGTCGGCTTCCGGAGGCCAGTTCTGGACCGCTGCTGCAGTCGCCGCCGGCCAATGTCGACACCGTCGACCCTCGGCCTTCGGGGCTGCAGCCGCTGCCACCGCTGCCGGCACTGTTGCTTCGGAATTCAGTCGCCCAGGCCCCACGCGTGTCCAATGCCGGCACGTACTTGCCTCCAACTCCCGCCGTGCGCGACGATCGTGTTATTGTGGTCGACTCCCGCTCGCTCCGCTCTGCTCCGACTTCTTCCTCTCCTCGATGGGATGGCGCCGCTTCGCTGGATTTTTTGGACGCACCGTTCGAGCCCCCGGTGCTCTCCGCTTGTGTAGAGGTTGGTCCCAAGCTCGTTTTAAACAGATTAGGTATGAGAAGGCCCAGGGGAAACTGCTGGTTGGAGTTGCCGACAGAAGGCGAAGTTGGGCTGCTGCGTGGAAGCGCTGGCGACGGACTGGACGAAAGTTGCACATCGTCGAGAACGTTCGAATCTGAAATGTCTCGGCTTCGAAGCCCCAAGCGGCTGCGCTGAGACGGAATCATCCCAGTGCACCCAACTATTTTTCCCTTCTTCGCTCCAAGAAAGAGTTTTCGGCAGTGCCACCTGCCAAACTGTATTGCTTTCCTCAGCCATTCTCGAAATGGGCTCCGCCGCCAAAAATAATGAAAGAAACAGGTTAGAGTGAAGCGACCGCTGTAAGTCGCGGAGGGAACAAAACCTTCCCCCGGAGCATCGTTCGAGAATAAACAAGAATACAAAGAGCGGAAAAGACAAAGGAAATGAAGCGGGAGCAACCCTCCCGTCAGTTGCCACGAGAGCTGGAACCAATCAAGCCGGCAACTTCCCTCACAAGCATCTTACCAAGCCTTTCCTGCTCCTCAAATGACTCGTCTTCGTCACGCGATCGGTCATGCAACTTTTTTCGAACTACTCTTCTCCAGATAGTCCAATCCAAATACTTCTCTATCCAACCGCGCACTTCGTCGATCACTCGAGCACGCTGCTCATCTTGCAGTTGGATGCGAATCCATCCTGCCAGCACAGCCGCCGGTTTACCATCAAGTCTCGTCCACTGAAGATGGGTTGTCCCATCCCCAGAGCCACCCGTCTCCGTCTGAGAGCTTGGTGCAAACAGAAGGAGCGCCAATGGATCCGCTCTGGTTGTCGATCGCATGTACACAAGGCCATCAACGCGTTGCTTTTCTTGGTAGCAAAGTAGCCGCGGTGGGAGAGGCGCTCCTGCGACGTCTGGTTGAAGGTCGTCAGTTGGGTCATCAGGGACCCAATCTAAAAAGTCTGACGATGATGACGATCTGTGCAAACCGCCCCCGTTCCCTGGGTTAGAATTTGCCGTTTGTGTTGCTAATGGATCTCCACCGGACGCAACAAGAAGACCTCGCCAGGAATTCGCACTGCCGCCGGTGAGGCGTAGTCGGTAGTCAGTGTTAGATCGGTATTCATCTTTTGCTACAACTTCTGCCATATTAGGGAAGAGTGCACCGCAAAGAATGGCTCGAACCATCGATAGGTCGTTCGACGTTGTGTTGGCCTCAGGCCCACCAAGTAACTCATCGGGAGAGTACCCACCATGCATTGCAACACGCCTTCTCGATAAAAACCCTCCATCCTCCAGAACCCTGAGAAGTTGAGCCTTTGCCCTGTCAATGTTCAGTAGCGAGACTCCGTGAAGGAAATTCGAGGCCGCAAACTCGCGGGAGCAACCGGATCGCTTCCACGCTCGAAAAGCTGAAAGCATGGCAAGCTGGTCGCTTTCAGAATTTCCAGCAAATTGTACCAGAATGTGGGTGCGGGCGCGTTGCTTGTCGTCAGGGTGAATCGCATAAATACCGCGTCCAATCTCCATCGCACCCGCAATCGTCAAAATGGGGTCGAGGCACTCGAATATCGCACTTTCTAGGACCATTTTACCAATCCATGGGTCAACGGGAAGTTCGGACAAGACTTGGCCAAGGGGAGTCAAGTTTTCAGCTGGATCAAGAGCGCCAAGTTCCCGAAGTTCACGCAATGCTTGGTAAACGTTGTGCGAGGGCGGTGGCTCTGGTGCCTGCGATAGAACTGACGCTACAGAATGAGACATTTTTAATGCCTTGATCTTTAAAGCGGTAGCTTGAAGATCCACTCGGAGGAGTTCCGGAGGCATCGAATACGGGAGCGTTTGCCGGCGACGGCTAGAAAGGAGGGAGAAATATTGCCCGGGCTGGCAACGGCCTGCACGACCACATCTCTATCCGGAGAAACGCGGATCAGCTTCATTCAGAGCAAGCACAATAACAAACCTGCTTTATATTAGATTGAGCCGCCCACACGGAGTTCAGCGCTGATACACGTGTGTTTGAGTCATATGAATTTATTCGAATCTTTCCGCTATCAATAACATAAACGATGTCGTTAATCTGAATGGATGTTGATTGCGAGTGCGCTCTTCAGTTCAAGTTCTGAAAACGTATGAAAAACTCACCGTCACAGATGTCTCAGCGATGTTCGTGGACAAAATAATTTTGCGGATGCCGCGCCTGGGCACTTCAAATACCTCTTGCTGCCCAGCGGTGGGAACAGAGGAGTGAAGTGGATATACCACGCACCTATCCCGGTTACCGAAGCCCACTCTGAATTGGTCCTCCTCTTTCATTCGGGTTTGAAGGGAATTTATCTCTTGCCAACCAGGTAAGAAAACAAGGATCGCCCCATCAGGCCTTGTGGCCGTGATGTGAGCAATGATGGCTTCTACCAGGTCATAGGGGAACTCCTCGCCGTGCGATGCCGATTGCAGTGGAGATGTTGGGAGAATATGGCCAGATAGCTCGGCTCTCAAAAACTTTTGTGTATCGTTCTGCAATCTCAAGCCTGCGCGTCCCATTTCCTCTTCAGCAATTCGAACAACATCCTCCAGATAGAGCTCCTTGACTGGATATAGTCGACCGGGAACAGTAATGATTGGTGGATGATTCCCACCACGACCTTCATATCCATATCCGCGGAAATACTCTGCGAACAAATTCGTTTCAACTGTTGCCGACATAAGAATTATTTTGATATCCGGCCTTCGGTGGAGCAATTGCCTCGTAATTATAAGAAGAAGGTCTGTGTTCTGAACGAGGGCGAGGCGAGGTTAGCATTGTTTGGGGAGAGTTTCCTCGAGAAATACCAGGTCGCGCTCATGCACTTCGTCAAGGATGACGTGTGTTACATCCGCCAATGTTGGGTCATCTTGGAACCGCCGCAGTAGAATACCAGAAGTGCAGAACACTGAGCAAAAAAAAAAAAAAAGACATTAGATTACAGTATTTTTAATGCAAATTTTGGGCCATGAAGTACAAACCAACGTGACCGTCCTCCGGGTCCGACTTCGGCTTTGCGTCTTCAAATCTTACTTGATAACCGATGGCCGAGTTTTTTCCAATCATTTCGCCCCGCTCTTGGGCAACTCGATGCGCCACAGAGATGGCTGCAATTCTCCTTGGCTGCGTCACGATTACTCGTGCCGGTCTTCGGGATGGTTCTCGCTTTCGCATCACCAAACCGTTCGATAAAATAAATTGAGGTAATTGTGTAGTCTTTCCTGCACCTGTCTCTGCACTCAAAATTACGACGGGGTTGTTTTCAATTGCGGCCATGATCACTGCGTAGTAATTGTACATCGGAAGGTCTCGTCCGCCATCAAGCGCCGCAGGTGGTGGAAGAAAATCATCTGGACGTGCGAAAGATGCAGGAGGACGAGGCCCTGAACCGAGACCAGAATATCCTCCACCTGACAAAGTGGATATGATATCCTTCTCATTCGGTTGATCATGAACCTTATGGATGTGGAACGCGTTCGTTGCCCGAAGATCACCTAGAACGCTATCTAGTCTTGACAAAGCCGCTGCGCTTATATCGACACGTAGGGGCATAGCCAGCATATCGGCCAGCCGCTTCTTTAAAGGGGTTGCATACGAAATAAATTGCTCGACAAGAGATGGCGGGGAGTGCGATAGAAGAATTCTGCAAAGAGACTCCCAGGATCTTGGCATCGCATCCTTTTTGTTTCGTCCAGAACCAACTGCAACAATAGGACCATAAATTTCCTCCCCATCGGCATTTGTATGGCCTGGGATCTCCAACCGCACTTCCCAATCACCCATAATTTGCTTGACACGGCCTCGACCGCCGCCTCTGGAGAAATGCGTAGATCCCGACAGTCTATGAGACTGATACGGTCGAGGTGTCGGGACAGGTAGCTTAAACCGAGCACAGTAAAAAGTTATAAACTTCTTGATTGCTTCTTCCATATTGGAAGTAAGGTTGGGAAAAAGCGTTTTTGGGTTCGATTCGTACGGTCCAAAAGCATGCTCTTGCTGGTTTGGGAGGCGGTTCTGGGGAGGAGCGTACGTGGTCTGATTATGCAGACCGTTCCCCAAATTTGTAGAATTGTGATAATGCTGGCCGTCCAGGTCGTGCTCGCCGTATCCTTGTTGCCCGAGCCAATGCTGTGGTGGCTGCCTTTCAAAAACACTTTGCCCCACATGGTGGGCCATAACCGGGGGTACATTAGCCGAGTGCTGAACAGGTTTCTCATCCCACCAATCGACTGCTGGCTGGGCAGAGGGAGAGATAACGGATGAGCGAGACCGGAAGTCGGAGGGGTTGGAGAATAAGCTTTTTGCTGGCTCGCTGTCCCAAGTATCAGGAACATGATCTGGGTCCTTGCTTTTTGGATTTAGTCCGTTTCGATTGTGGGAGCCATTTGCAAGTGAGGAGAGCTTGGAACCACGATGCTGAGACTCCGCGAAAGACTTTTTTGAAGCATCGATGTGATCCATAGACATAGGCCTCTTACTCGTTCGAACTCTAGCAGGGGCCGCCCTAGCAAGATCCATTAGTGAATCTCGATCAATGATCTCTTTCACTTTTTTCGCACAATTGTAACGAGCCTCCTTCTTTGAGTTCCCTGCGGCCTGAATAATGAACGACGACTGACTCGGATGAGGTACTTCAACCGACGTTTGGAAAAGAGTTCCACCGCGGGCAGTCCCTGATCGCAGCTCGGAATACTCATATGTGGGTGCCATTTTAAAGAGGCTAAAGTACTTGTGAATGTACTGATAGTCCTCAGAGATTGGGTCCGGTTCAGACGCAGAAGATGGAGGTCGATTGGGAAGATTCGTTGATGGCGATGGCAGATACTTATGGGAGTCGCTTAACGCGGACATGCTCGATCGGGAGGAAACTCGATGGGATGGTGGAGTTGCAAGGCCGCGAAGATGCTTCGGTGGCTGGTACAACTGAGGATTTTGATGCTATAATCGACAAGAGCCGAATGAGCAAGTGTGTCAGGAAAAGCGCGACAACGAAATGAACTGGGAACGAACACTGGATGTTTGGTTAGATGGTGACGATCGCAAAGTCGGCGATGCACTGCCAGATGGCGCCGAATCGGACGCGGCCGTGGGTCTCGGTCGGGTGAAGACAATACCCGTCGCAGGGTCCCTGTACGAGCTCCAACCGCTAAGGCGGTCTGGGCCAGCACGCTCGCCCTGCATTTTCTCCCTCTTTCTTTCTTTGTTTCCCAAATTTTCTTGGACCAGCCATCTGCAACGAGGAGAACGGGGCAGATTGCCGAATGGACTACGCGGAGATTATGACACTCGACAAAGAGCGCGTACATCGCTCGCGGGTAACTTTAAACTTTCTGTTTACGACAATTATATTACGCGGGCTCGAAGAGATACTGACGGGTTCCTGCATATGCACCCAAACAGCGTTGTCCGTAAGACGATCGCTGATGGGTTAGCGCTGTAAATTTAAGTTTCTACACTGTTTGTAGCGGGGTTGGATTCACGTTTTGACCCAGATGCCACTCTAGCATCAGCCTCTTGTCCTGCAATCTTAGGGGCGAAGCGGCGACCTCTCGAAAATGAGGAGTTGACATTTGCAAGCCTGGGCCTTCACCACCAAGAAAATGACTCGAGCGTTGCTCATACACGCGTCAAGAGCCCAGAAAAACAGCTTATGGTCCCACGTGTAACTCTTTCTTTGAGTGTCTGAGATGCCCATCAGGTCCACTCGATCCACTCCACCCATAATTTTATTAAAGTTCACAATTATTGCAGGCTTTGGGACACAAGATGATTGTCCACTATAGTGAACGGAGACCTCATCATCCTGCAAGCTGCCATCATCACACGTTGATGCCAGGTAGATTGGTCGCTTGTCCAAATAGCTGACAACGGTTATACTTCCATTTCCATGCAAAATGGAAGACCATTGATGACTTCCAGGTGGCTCTCTGCTTCTATTTTGCAGTTTGCGGGAAAGTGCTTTCGACGCTCCATCATAGTTCCTCTAAGATGCGTCTCCCTTTCAAGCAAGGCTTTGGCCAGACAAATACTTGTTAACTTCAGCAAAAATGGCGGTGCCATCAGCAGACTCCCCAAGTCATTGGAATAGCAACGATGACGCTGATTCAGAAATGCCATTGACGATTGTCAGGAACAGGGCAGGACAGGACAAGGCAGACAAGGAACTGAGAGGAGTGATGATTGTATTGGAAACAATAATTCACTTGAGGGATGGGACAGGTCCCCCATCCCCCATTTATACCTTTTGGAGAGTCTTCCTTGTCAAGACTCAAAGAAAGTTCCAGAAAGAGCAATTAGTAATACAATGATACCAATGATACCAATGACAACAAGACAAGTCAGGAAAGCAAAGAAGGTTCCAGAAGGTTCCATGAAGGAATGTTCTAGAAGGTTCCAGAGGTTTCCAGAGGGTGATTCATAACAACGATGCTCAATGTGTAAACAGTCTACTCTGAGTGAGTGAGGGAAGGAGTGAATGAAGTGGAGATGTGTGTTTGTGGGTGGTCCTACTCCCCAACTTTGAGAGAAAAGGAAAAACTCTGTTATGAATTATTGATACATGATGATGATATACACACTGTAATAGTTGCTAGGTAAGCGTGACCGACACAGGGTAAAAACCTCTCCTATATTATCTGCTTGAGCAAAGGAGGAGGAAAACTGTTGACACCAGGTTTCTGTTCCACTTAATACTTGGAGTATTTGTCATCAGCGCAAGCCAGTGCCCAGGTCTGCATTGGCGGTGGCTTGCTCTCCCATGGGCATTGTGAGAACGATAACTGACAGTCACAATAGGTTCAGGTCCGTCTTGTGCTTCTTGGTGCTAACCAGTCAGTTCCGCCTAACACAATTGATCACAAAGTCCGGAGTGTAACCCTGCGCTCTTACATTTCTCAATTGTTTACAAGGATGTTATTGAAAGAATTTGCCGGGCTGGATTGTCTTTGGGCTGTGCTGCTGTGGTGATGGAGGTAGTGCACAACTGTGGGTCGTGGTGGTTGAGCTTGGCTTCTGTCTGTTTTGTGTTTGTCTTTATACAAAACTGTCACAAGGACCATGACTTGCAAAATGCTGCAAGTCATCCTTGCACGTGGGGCCAACGGCATTCCCCACCCACAATCCATCAAAAGGAACCTCACTAAGAGGCCACATCTCGCCTGGGTGTGTACCACCTATCACTACCCTCACCTTGTTTGCCAGATGGATTTGAAGGGACTCTGTATTGGAGCAGATGGACACAGAAATAAGATTGAAGAAAACGGAAAAAAAGAGAAATGGCTCAAAAACAGAGAGGGAGAAAATGGACAAGTCAATGCCACTTCGACTTGGAGCGTCCACCACAAATACTCTGAGTCCCCAACCCCTACGCATATATGTACAAGTGCCAAATCAAACAATAAATTAGGCAGGCGTGAGGTGCAGCCAGTCAGGCGCCCCATACCTATGCAGATGAGCAGTCTCCGGCTCTCTGTTAGTCAAGGGAAAAGAAAATATATGGGAAAACCTGGCACAAAGGAAACTGTACAGATGAAAGTAGTAAAAGTAGTCCCAATAGTAAAGACAGGATATCTCCAAATACACTTTGATAATGCCTTGGAAACTAATGAACTGCGAATAATTTTGGGGGTCCTGATCCTTGGGATTTTATGGCAGGTATGCTTGATTTTGCAAATTAAATCCCTAGACTTATCACTGAGACCTGGGTGTGGTCTCACAGTTTTAAGCTCAAGCGCGCAAGAGTAGAAGTTCAGGATGCACCCAAGAACCGCATGCTTGTCCGCAAGTGTCGAAAAGCGATGTGATTGTGAGAGTGTACAAATCTCGAGGCATCGTCCGCAGCAGAAGGAGGTTGTCAGGAACAGGGCAGGACAGGGCAAGGCAGACAAGGAACTGAGAGGAGTGATGATTGTATTGGAAACAATAATTCACTTGAGGGATGGGACAGGTCCCCCATCCCCCTTTTATACCTTTTGAGAGTGTTCCTTGTCAAGACTCCAAGAAAGTTCCAGAAAGAGCAATTAGTAATACAATGATACCAATGATACCAATGACAACAAGACAAGTCAGGAAAGCAAAGAAGGTTCCAGAAGGTTCCACAAGGTTCCATGAAGGAATGTTCTAGAAGGTTCCAGAAGGTTCCAGAAGGTTCCATGAAGGAATGTTCTAGAAGGTTCCAGAGGTTTCCAGAGGGTGATTCATAACATCATCTCCCCCTTTTAGGCCTCTTCTGCAACTTGGTGGGGTACCTGGTCTTGAACTCGAGCAGAAGGTCTTGGCAGTGAGTGAGGTTTGACTCAGGCTCCCAGGTGTTGTCAGCATCTGAGTAACCTTTCCACTTAACAAGGAACTTGAGTGTTCTTCCAAACCACTTGGCATCCAAGATTTGTTCAACCTCAAATTCCTCTTCACCTTCTACCTCAACTGGAGGAGGAGGAGGAACAACTCTGCCTGGAATGGAATTGGCCACAAACTTCTCTAAAAGGCTGACATGGAAAACTGGGTGGATCTTCATGGATGCAGGGAGATCCAGCTTGAAGGTGACTGGATTGATTTGCTCCAAGATCTTGAAAGGTCCCAACTTGAGGTTGTCTAGCTTGGGACTTGGTCTTTTGGTCTGCAAGTTCTTCCTCAGAAGCCAAACTTGCTGACCCACAGCAAGGTCATGGTCCATTCTGTGAGTGTTGGCAAATCTTGAGGCATCTTCTTGGGCTTGCTTCAGGGTGGAGTCCAGGAAGGAGTTGATGATCTTGAGCTTATGTAAGTGTGAAGCCGCAGCAGGAGCTTGGACATTGGATAGGGTCTCTTGTCCCAGAAGATCTCCTCTTGGATTGAAGCCATAGGTTGCAAAGAAAGGAGATAGCTGGGTGCTTGAGTGGAGAGAATTGTTGAGAGCAAATTCTGC
Source organism: Zopfochytrium polystomum (assembly GCA_025765615.1). Lineage (NCBI taxonomy): Eukaryota > Fungi > Chytridiomycota > Chytridiomycetes > Chytridiales > Chytridiaceae > Zopfochytrium > Zopfochytrium polystomum. The sequence goes on along the minus strand of JAIVFJ010000014.1, from coordinate 400,294 downwards.
CAGTGGAAGGAGGGTGGGCCAATCATCCTGTTGATAGCTGACATAGCACCTCAAATACTGCTCCAGAGTCTGGTTTGTTCTTTCTGTTTGTCCATCAGTCTGAGGGTGATAAGCAGTTGACAGTTGAGACTTGATTCCAAGGGCTGCTGTGAGTGCTTTCCAAAATTGAGATCTGAACTGTGGTCCTCTGTCACTGACGATTGACTGAGGCAGCCCATGGAGCCTGAATATGTGCTGCAAAAACAGGTCTGCTGTTCCTTGTGCATCTATATTCTCAGTGCAGGGGATGAAATGGGCCAACTTTGTCCTTCTGCAGATGACAACAAGGATAGAGTCAAATCCATGGGATGGGGGCAGTTTCACAATGAAGTCCATGGATATTGATGACCAAGGGCTGATGGCAATTGGGAGGGGCTCCAGAAGTCCATAGGGCTTGTGTCTGCTGGATTTGTTTCTTTGACAGGTTTCACAGCTGCTGACATAGTTCTTGATGTACTTCCTCATGCCTGGCCAGTAGAAGTCTCTGGAAACAAGCTCATATGTCTTGTGCTCTCCTGGGTGTCCAGCTGTTGCTGCATCATGCCTTGTCTTGAGTATCTCAAGTTTTTCCTCTTCTTGGCTGATTTGAATCTTGTGAGGCTTGGGGTCCTTGGAAATAGCATGGGCCCACACACTGTCAGGAAGCAATGAAAGGTGTGTCTTGGATGGTGGGGTGAAACCATCTCCCCCTTCAGGTGCAAGGTCTGTTCTTCTTGACAGGGCATCAGCCACAGTGTTAAGGTGGCCAGGAGAATAGCACAGCTTAAAGTCATACTCAGAGAGCAGTTCAGCCCACCTGGCATGCCTCTGCTTGAGCAACCTCCTTGCCCTGAAGAAGGTGAGGTTCTTGTGATCAGAATAGACAGAGATGCCTTTAGAACCAGCCAAGTAGTGTCTCCAGAATTTGAATGCTTCCACAATTGCAAGCAACTCCTTGTCATGGACTGTGTAGTTACACTCAGCACTGTTCAGCTTCCTGGAGTAATATGCCACTGGATGCAGAGGAGCAGAGGGTTCCTGAGAGCTTGGCTGGGACAGAACAGCGCCAAGGGCATAGTCTGAGGCATCAGTTTCCAAGGTGAAGGGAAGCAAGGGATCCACATGCTTAAGGAGTGGTGCACTTGTGGTTGCTGTCTTAAGAGCTAGCCAGGCTTGCTCTGCTGCTGGGGTCCATTCAAACTTGGTGGTCTTCTTGGTGAGATCAGTGAGAGGCTTGGCTATGGCAGAATAGTTGGCAATGAAGGTTCTGTAGAAGTTGCAAAATCCAAGGAAGCTTTGTACATCCTTGATGGAATTTGGAGCCTTCCATTCAAGAATAGTTTGGATCTTGTCTGGTGCCATGGAGATCCCTTTGTCAGACACAATGAACCCCAAAAACTCAATGGAGGTCTTGTGGAATTCACACTTCTCCAGCTTTGCATAGAGGTGATGCTGTCTGAGTCTCTCCAAGACAGTCTTGACATGTCCCATATGGCTTGCAGTGTCAGATGAAAATACCAGGATATCATCCAGGTAGACAATGACAAAAAGGTCCAGAATATCCCTGAAGATGTCATTCATCATGCCTTGGAAAATAGCTGGAGCATTGGTAAGTCCAAAGGGCATAACCAAGTACTCAAAGTGACCATATTTGCATCTGAAGGCAGTCTTCCATTGATCCTGGGGCTTAATTCTGACCAAATTGTAGGCACCTCTGAGGTCAATCTTGGAAAATATCCTTGCATGGCTCAGTTTGTCCAGTAATTCAGAGATGAGAGGCAGTGGATAGCGGTTCTTGACTGTCATCTCATTGAGATCTCTGTAGTCCACACAGGGTCTCAGTCCCCCATCCTTCTTCTTGACAAAAAAGATGGGAGCTCCAGCTGGTGACTTGGAAGGTTGGATGAATCCCTTGTTCAGCATTTCTTCAATGTATTCTTGGAGGGCCTTGGCTTCTGGTGGAGAGAGGTGGTACAGTGGCTTGAAAGGTGGGCTGCAAGTTTCATCCTTGAGTGGGATTTCACAGTCATAAGGCCTCTGAGCTGGTAGCAGGTCTGCCTTGGTCTTGGAAAACACATCAGCATAAGGGAGATATTCTTTTGGTAGCTTGGATGCCAGCAAAAGGTCTGATGGGTCCAGGTTGTCGTGCTCCTCAGCAGTGGGGCTTGAATTCTTGACTGGGAACTGTGATTCTTGAATCTTTGACTGAGAGTTCTGTTCTTGGCAAAGACTGTGAGCTGTGGAACTTGAATCTTGAATGTGGACTGTGAACTGTGGTACTTGAATCTTTGACTGTGGGTTCTGTGAACAAGAGTCATGGCCATGACTGTGAGCTCTATGAGCTCTACTTGAATCTTGACTGTGAACTGTGAACTGTGGAACTGGAGTCTTGGCTCGCTGTGAATCTTGAATCAAGGGCTTGAGAGCATGAGACTTGGGGGCTTGACTTGAGTTTTGGGTGACTGTTCCAATTGGTGGAGGTTGGACTTGACCAGTGACCCAATCAATGGCAGGGTTCTGGGCTTGCAGCCATGGTAATCCCAGGATGACAGAGAATGTGGGTGAGCCAAGGTCCAATACTTCCAGATTGACCATGGATGGTGGAAAGTCTTGGATGTGGAGGTTTAGCTTGGTTTCATGGCTGATTTCCTTGAACAGAGCATGATTGGCAAAGTGGACCTTGAGGGGTGTGGATTTCTTGATCGTAGGAATGGCACAAGACTTGGCAAGGGTGGCATCAATGATGTTGCAGGATGATCCAGAGTCTATAAGGGCCTTGGTTGTGATGGTTGACTTGGGTGAGAGTTGAATCTTGACATCCATGGTGAGTTGGTGGGGCTTGGAATCTGAGGTGTTTGTGGTGCTGGTGGTGGTGATGAAACAGGGGCAGCTTGGAGGAGGGTCCAGGGAATTGCCCCTCAGTGAGCCTGGACCTGGGAGTTTGGGTGCTTCTTCCTTGGGCAGTCCTTGACAGCATGCTCCTTGGAGCCACAGTAAAAACACAGTCCCTGCTGGGCCCTCCTTGTTTTCTCCTCTTGGCTCAGAGGACCCTTAGGAAGTGTCTCAACTGCATCCACTTGCATGGGTTCAGGAACTGTAAGAGCTTGAGGAACTGGGGTAGGTCTTGATGTAGTTCCTACTTGTCTTTGCTTCAGCCTCTTGGAGTAGAGTCTGTTGTCAATCTTGATGGCAAGGAGAATGTACTCTTCCAAGGTCTCAGGGATGTGCAGAGACTGGGAGAGCATGTCTTGGATAGACTCATGGAGACCATCATGGTACAGCTCCATCAGAGCTGCATCATTGTATCCAGAGTCTCTGGCTAGTTGCTTGAATTGGTTGGTGTAGGCCACACAAGATTGCTTTCCTTGCTTGATATGCTTGAGCTTGGATCTTGCTGTCCAAGATGCGTAGGGGTCACCAAAGGTAGCTTCCAGCCCCTCCCAGAGCTCTTGCAGGGTGGTGGGTGTGCTTGGGAGAGATCTGTACCATGATTGAGCTTGACCAGACAGGAGGGTGCTTGTGAAAAGAACCTTGACTTGCTCACTGGGAAATCTTGAAGGTTGGAGAAGGATGACATTCTCCACAGTGGCCATGAAGTTCCTAAGGTCTTTGGCCAGCCCAGTGAACTTGTCAGGGCTGGGAACCTTGGGCTCTCTTGCTTGATTGGCTTGAGGCAGGGGAAGAGCTTGATGTTCTTGTTGGTGAAGTTGTTGTTGAAGCTGGTGCTGCTGGTGAAGGACTTGTTCTTGAAGTTGGTGTGTCTGTCTTGAAAGGGCTTGTAATTGGTCCATCAAGGCTTGGAAGGCAGTTGCATCAGGGAAGGTGTTGTTTGGGTCAGACATGATGGCAGAGAGTAGTGGGAGAGGGTGAAGTGAATTATGATGTCAGGAACAGGGCAGGACAGGGCAAGGCAGACAAGGAACTGAGAGGAGTGATGATTGTATTGGAAACAATAATTCACTTGAGGGATGGGACAGGTCCCCCATCCCCCTTTTATACCTTTTGAGAGTGTTCCTTGTCAAGACTCCAAGAAAGTTCCAGAAAGAGCAATTAGTAATACAATGATACCAATGATACCAATGACAACAAGACAAGTCAGGAAAGCAAAGAAGGTTCCAGAAGGTTCCACAAGGTTCCATGAAGGAATGTTCTAGAAGGTTCCAGAAGGTTCCAGAAGGTTCCATGAAGGAATGTTCTAGAAGGTTCCAGAGGTTTCCAGAGGGTGATTCATAACAGAGGTGGGCCAACTTAACTCGTTGTTTTCACGTCAAATACTCTGGGTTTGGTAGTCACCCAATGGCATGTACGAGCATCTCCACTGCTGCCCTGTTTCATTGTTTGGAAACAGAAAACAGAGCAGGAATCCCCACCGATGTTTCAATTCATTACAAATCGGGAATCCATGTCGCCCTCTTTTCTTTTTGAATCTGCTCCAAACGACGAGCAGGAGGGCCTTATCACATCTCAAACGAAAAAGGGGAGGGTTTGACCACTTCCCTCTGATGACAGCGGCCTCAGAAAAATGTGGCCCATCAAACCACAGCGACATGCGTGGAGATGTATTCAAATCCACTTCAGAACAAACGGACGGGAGCAAAATCCATTCAGTAATCGTCCTCCGCGGGGGATCTTTCTCGGAATCGAGGATTCTGGGGGGAAAAAAAAATCGACCTTTGAATAAAGAGAAGGAATGAGAATGCAGTTTACGTTAGGTCTTCGGACGCGTCTTTCATCCAAGTCCTCGTCGATCTCGCGGCCTCGCTTTGCCGTAGGTCTATTGCTGCCTGTGGCTGAAGTCATTCATTTAAAAGGCGCTTCACTGCCAATGAACAGTGTTCACCATAATAGTCGGATTGCGACCCGGCTGGTAGGCCATGGAGGGAACCGTAGTTTTCTCGAATAGCTTCGTTTTGCCTCCGCTCGTAAGCGGTGCGATCGTGACCCCATCCCCCTCGCCCTGCATCGTACTCTTTTCGAAACTCATCGCGAACCTTCGTGAGACAGACTCTGTCAGTTGTAATCATTCTCTCTGGAAAACACCTATTCTGACGCACTTGGCCACCGCTTCGGCCCCTCCCGTACTGTCGGTCTTGGGTGAAACCAGGGTCAATGTCCGTTCTTATCACACGATCGTCCAGTTTAGTTCCATCGATGAACTGCATGCAATGAAGCGCGTTTTGGTGGTGGTAGTATCTTCATACGAATAAATGAAGATCAGCCAAACAAGCGATCGAACAGACCGGATCTTAACTCCACGAAGCAGAATCCGCATGGCGTCTTCTTTTGCCGATCGAGACCCATAATAATTCGCTTGATCTCGCCACATTTTGAAAAGAGCTCGTAAATCTGCTCTTCGGTTGTGTAAAACGACAGGTTGCCAACATACAGTGTTGACGACTGCTTTTGCAGGCGGACAAACTCTTCGCGCGTTCCCTGCAACCGTAACCAATCGGGTACCGCCGCCAAATGCATTCAATTATCTCTCTCATCAAAAATAGTGACTACATACATTGAACTTCTTGTCGAAGTATGGTGACGGTCCACCAAGCGAAGGGAAAAGACTGGTTGTGCCCGACCGCGCCATGTCAAAACAACTTTTTCAGATTGGCTAGGGAACTTGTCAAGCAAAGGAACGGAAAAACTGTTCGGCCGACAGTCGGGTCACAAGACACACTCTGGAATGGCGTCCTCCTCCTCCTCGTGGCTTCGCCTGTTCCTGGCCTCGGGCACGGCCGAGATGATCGGCGGAGCCCCCTCGCTTGTTGCGTATGTTTTAACGGGCTCTGCCGCACCGCTGTTCCCCGTCCCGTTCGTGGCTGGTTCCCCCGGAACGATGGCCGCCCAAGTCGCCTCGACTGGTAGGTCTTCGAGGGCATGGCCGGATCTGGACAGAGCGTGGACTCCCCGTTATCCAACTATCAGTGTCGTCCATTTCACCCCCTTTCCGTTGCTCTTCTGCTCTGCTGTTCAGGTCACTCTTCAATGAGATGTGCCGCCAGTGCTAAAACTTTGAAAATTCCCAACAAAAAACAACGTTTAAGCACTGTCGACTTTCGGTAGCATCCCCTACCTTGCGGCCTACTTCACCCATCCCACTGGGGAGCCTCTCCACCTTGCATCTCTAATGCCACTGGCCGTAGCCGCCTTCATCTACCACACTGTTTCCGCCGCTTCCTTACTGAGTCCTGGCGTCAAGGACGCGAAGGTCAAGCCCATTGGTGTCATGCACGGATTGTTTGCTGTCGGATTTGCCCGGTTTATGCTTGCTCACCGAATGCTATGATCACTGGAGCGCTCCCCGCTGCTTTTTGTCAATGTGACTGAAAAATAAAGGGCTCCTTCTAGGGGAAGGTTCAAATGAATCGCTAGGGGAGGAGAGAGAGTTTCGGTCAAATTGTGGTTAATGAATTCTCTCAATGGAATTCCTGACATCAAAGAAGCAGGCGAACTCTTCAAGAGAACTATTGTATCCAAAGAGGAAAAGGTTGCCACTATCTGCTGCGATGGTAGTCAGCTTACTCAGGGCCGTACGCTCCGCGGCGCCGGTAAGATCAAACTTAGGTCTTGATCAGCAATAGGAGCTTCACAAAACACTAAACAGAAAAGTAATCTGCATCGGGAGGAGAGTGTCGCCACAATATTACTATTATTGCCTGAAGTGGACGCTTTCCAAAGGCAAAATGATCGGCCTGGTTCCTCACTTGGAAGGGCAAAGACCCGCCCTTACGATGACAGAATCCAGCAAACCGAGGGCAAGCTGCTTATTTCGGTCCTCCTCATTAAAGAGACGGACTATGTCTTGAACAAGCATGAGGGTTCTTCTCCGTCCCACTAACCAGCAAGCGGTGCTTGAATCTAGTTTTGTCATCATTACTCTAACCGACGTCGTCATAACGGAAAAGCATAGCAAAGTCCTCCGTTACCCAATAGTGCGACGGTAACAAATTCAACCGTCTCGTCGATCGTTTTGGCCTCATCGCGAAGCGATGTTGCATGTTCGGGCCTGGCTTGAGCGAGAGCAGAATTGAACCATATTTCGCACGACTTAGCGACGCCGGACAACCCTCTTATGATTATTCTTTGAAGGATTTAGCAATACTAATAGCACTGCGGCCTAACCTGTTGATTAGTTTTCCAAATATTGCATGCACTGCTGTCCTGGCCCACCAGAGAATTTTTTCGCAAAATCCCGGTGCATCCCAATGCAGAAGGTACCTAACAAACTCTGCCAGGAGAGCGAAGTTGCCCTCGTCCAGTCTTTCCGCATCATACATCCTGACATCGACATCACCTATAGTCCATGGTCCGTGCTTACTTTCTTGCCACTCCCGAAAAAGCCTTGCGGAAAGTGGAACTGGTGTTGGTCGATGAAAGCCACACTGAGAATTTAACTTCGTATCATTCTTGAAACATCTATTTTCTTGTGTATCTGTTGTAATTGCGAAGCTCTGACCACTCCGGCTACATTCCGGGAATTTTCGTAGTGTAATTTCGCTACAGGCTTGGCTTTTCGTTGCATTACGGCAAGTGAAACAGCAAGATCCATCAATGACATTTGCGATATCGAAGATTGTCTCGCCCTTGCTGTTGTTGTTGTCACTAGGCGCGTCGTTTCGGTCTCCCGTATGCGCATCAGCGTTTCTGCACATGGAGCATTCACCATTGACGTTGGTGAACCCAACGTACGAACCATGCGCGAAAGGGCATTTCGTTTCGTTAGGTTTTAGACCGCCGCAAAGTTTTCTTGGGGTAGAGAAAAGCGAGGGCTGGGTCAACGCAGAGGCAGGAGCTGGAGAGGCGTATCGAGAGTTTCTCGCAGAAGATTGAGAGCTGGTGGATGCCGAGAAGGATGATCTACTGGACATTGTCGGAGAAGTTGCAGTGGAGGACGTTTCCTCTGCGATGGTGGACCAAGGAATGCTCAGTGATGGCTCTCCGTGTTCCTCAAATTGGTTTACTTGGAGCATTGGTTTGGGTAATCTTTTGGGAGGGTCCTTGGCAGCCAAGCTCGCTTCGGTCGATTGGCTAGCGCGTCCCGCACGATTTGGCGAAGATGAGGAGTCAGTGGCGACGCTTACTGCCTGAAAACAAAATCAATTTCTTGCGAAAAGTAGCACTCTTTTCTTTACCTGCACAAGCAAATGCCGGAAATACTCCGGAGCGCAGATATTCCTCACGATGGGCAACAGCACTCGAAAAGCTACAATTTCTGTCAACATAAAGCGAAGTAGATTCGACTCCAGCTCCTCGAGTGGTACAAATCGATCGACCAGTTTCTGGGATATTCGACGAATGTAAGCTTCCTCCGAGGTGGGTGGGTCTTGAAGCGCAAGATGATGAAGCTGCAATTTGGCAGTGCTTTCATGATTTTTCGCCTGTTCGCTTCGTTTTCTTTTTTCTACCCTCTTTGAAATCCTGGATGACTGTCTCGTCAGGTTCGATTCCCTCTCAGCCGATCGAAGGTGGAGAAGAAGGAGGTTTGGAAGGTCGGCGCAGAGGAAGTCAATCCACGACTCCAACGGTAGATGTTCGCTGATTTCCGTGGCTATCCGATCGAGTACGATCGCCAAGGCGGTGGAAGCAGATCCACCGAAGTCTGTTTGGCCAGTTCCGTGAAGGTTGTGGGATAGACCAGCTTCGAAAAGTTTCCTCCTCAGTACCGAGCCTGCCATTTTGCCGAAGACAAATTCTTGAGGAGCAAAAAAGATAGACCTGCAGGCCAAAATGAAGGACAGAAAGAGAATGAGCGTGACGATGAGGAGGTGGAGGACGGTGCACTCAGTCACAACGGTGAGAACCCCATTCATCGACTCCACAGCCACTCTAAAACTTTGGCGAGAATGAAAGCCAGCTCAAAACCCCTGGAGAAGTTTCTCTGGGATTTCGCGGATTTCTGCTCTACTGTTATCTTGAATTTGGGCTGTTTTTGACCAAGTTTTGACTTCGTCACCACGCGTTTAGGGTATTTCCAGTAGCTGTTTTTTGTGGCTCTATGTATTGACCGAAATGACAGATTATGGGGTCCCCCGCCCCAGGTCCTCTGTTTTCCATGATCCTCCACTGAGGGAATAGAAGCACTTCAACCAAACCAACCCAACCCAAGCCTGAATATCACAAAACTTGCAAACCCTCACCCCGTTACAGAGGTTTCTTTCCCCAACCTAACCTGCTTAAAAGCATTTTAACTCTGGTTAACCGAGCCCCAGGTTTGAAAATTAGAAGAATTTTCCAACCTTATCCTATCCTGAAACTATAGCTACATGATCCAGGTTTGAAAAAATCATTCTAACCTAACCTGAAACCCAGGTTTGGGTTTGGATTGGGGTTTGTGAAAGAATTTGCTATATTGGCTGATTGATGGATTGGACTGCTGTGGTGTACACTACTGAAGGTGGTGGGGGTGGGAGGTTGATCTTGGTTTCTGTCAGTCTTGTGTTTGTCTTTTTACAAAACTGTTACAAGGACCATCACTTGCAAAATGCTGCAAGTCATCCTTGCAGAGCAGTAACATGTCAGGAACAGGGCAGGACAGGACAAGGCAGACATGGAACTGAGAGGAGTGATGATTGTATTGGAAACAATAATTCACTTGAGGGATGGGACAGGTCCCCCCGAGAGCCTTCCTTGTCAAGACTCAAAGAAAGTTCCAGAAAGAGCAATTAGTAATACAATGATACCAATGATACCAATGACAACAAGACAAGTCAGGAAAGCAAAGAAGGTTCCAGAAGGTTCCATGAAGGAATGTTCTAGAAGGTTCCAGAGGTTTCCAGAGGGTGATTCATAACATAACAGGTCAAAGCTCCTGCACACTGCTTACACCAAAAGACCCAAAACTAACACTCCCCCCTAAGCTGTGGGCAGGAGCAAAGGCTGGCATGGAGGAAAACCTTAAGCCATAGTCAACTTTAGGAAACCATACATTGGAGAAAGAAGAATAACAAACACGTATGACTGGCCATCAGATGGCAGAACAGAAACGACAGACCACACCAACAAAAAAATGGATGGGGGCACATATTGAACATCAGAGGTAAAAGAAAATGAGTCAAAGTAATGAAAAAGAGCAAAGAAGAGAACAATTTCACAGGTAAGAAAACCAAATCAGAGGTAAGAAAGAAACAAAGTCCAATGCGACTAAAATGGTATTCACTGAGAGCATCTGGGAGAGATTTTGTCATATAGTCTGCAGGCTGTCCTCCTCCAGCAATCCATTCAAGCCGTACTACTTTTTGTTCCACAAGTTCTCAAATATAATGATACTTTACCATGATATGTTTGACTGATTGGTGTAAAGATCATTTGAAGTGAGGTTGGTCACACCACTGTTGTCAGTGTAGATGACAAGAGGAGTTGGAGACGGAAGTTGAAGTGCTGAGTAGAGTTGGGATTGTGCCTTAAGTTCTCGTCCGAGTTCAGACACAGCTACATATTCAGCTTCCTGCGGTGACAGCATGACAGTGCTGCTCCGAACTGATGTCCAACTAATAGCTGTTCCTCCAAATAGGACATAGTAGCCAAACTGTGATTCCCATCTGAGTGGACACCATGGGCAGTGTCGGAGTAACCAGCTATATCTGTGCAGTTGCGAGAATAGAATACACCATACTCACTATTACTGTTGAGATGTTAGAGAATCCGAATAAGGATTTTCATGTGCTGCTTGCTGGGATCCTTGCTGAAGGCACCAAGGTATGAAACTGCTGGGGCAAGGTCTGGTTGCGAGTGTGTTGTAAGGTAGTTGATGCCGCCAAGGATTGCCTGGTACAGTCTTTGATCTGCAGTTGCTTCGTCAGTCCTGTGTGGTTAAAAATTGAGACCACTGGGAAGGGCAGTTTCTGCAGAGCAGTTTTTGATAATGTTGGCATGGCACTGTAGTAACTCCTTGATATAGGTTTTCTGGTGTAAGAAGATTCTGTTATGGTGATGTTCTGCCCTTTTCCTTCTCTGACTGTGTGTATGAGCTGGGGGTGGCAGTCACCTGGTGTGTGACAGGAGAATTGGTTCTCTTGGCAATTTATGGCAGTGTGCTGGGTTCAAGTCCCAGTGCACCTCATCCTGCATACTGTTTAGGCTGGTCTGGGGTAGGAGCTACTTGATGATGGAAGGTGGAGGGTAAAACTGTGGTAATGCCTCGCTGGTTCCTGTCAATACATCGCTTATTGGTGGGAGTTTTGTTTTCGCTGTAATCCACCTCCCCACCCCTCATTTAGGGTTTGCTAATTAGTGAAGAGTTTTCCTCGCGGAAAAAGGAGTGGGCAACCCCTCAAAACAGAAATACCCCTGTGGATCAAACCAACGATCATGGGTGGAGTAAACGTTGAGACCTGTTTGCTGGCCTTTTCTTAATGTGGTTTTACTCCCCCGGATTATTTTGTTCCACGTCAAATACTCTATATTGGCAGGCACCCGAACATACTCCACACCAGGATTATAAATTTTGATCAATAATAATTTTTTTTTGTGCCTTCACTCCCTTTTTTTTTTGAGAGAACAGTAAAAAAAAAAATAAAAAAAAGCGTGCAATTTTTTAATTTCGCATTCGCTTTTTCTTCGAAGCCGCCATCTTCGCCCTCTTCTTGCTAGCGGATTTGTGCTTGCGCTTGAACTCTGCTGTCAGCTGAACCTGGCGACTCTCCCACTCGGACTTGACCTCCTCTCTAAATCGGTAATGTATCATTCAATGAGGTGGTTAGACTGCACATTGTTGGGGTAAAGCCCTCACATTGACTTGGTCCGCATAAATATCTTTTCATCTTTGTAGACCGACCTTAGGGCATGGTTTAAAATAAAGTAAACAAGTTGCCTTCTGCCAAACCTTTGCAAGAGGTTCTGGTTCCCAATGTGAAAGAAAAACATGGTTGGTAGACCGGGCAACGCAAACGTCGCCGCGGCAGTTCCTTCCAATTCGACTTGTCCTCCTTCGTCCGTATTTTGCTGCTCAAGCTCTGTGTAAGGAAAAAAGGCATCCACGGAACAGTTGCGACTCACTGCTATTACCACATCCAGCCCACTATCCGCTTCTTCCTCATCAACTTTCTCATTTGTAACCCCCAAAGCAGACAGAAGACTAAAAGATTGGCTGCTCTTGCCGACTACGCCAGAGGGTCCTACCCCCGCCAACGAACGAATTTCATCCCCGCCCAATCCTGGTCCAAGTTCTCCACTAGCCATCACATTTCCTTGCTCATTCTTCGTTGCAAATAGAGACCGTAACGAGTTTGAAATCATTGCCGGTGCGACCGTTCCAAACACAAGAGCACGAAGGTCAGTATTGGTCGTAAAAGTTTTGCGAGGTTCGTTTCCGTCCTTATCAGGCGTAGCAGAAAGCTTATATGAAGTAGCGATGGGACTTGGGGAGGAAGCCGAAACGACAGACACGTTCAACTCATTCCTGCTGATCCCCGCTGAGCCAGTTGTAGCAAGCTCACTTTGATCCTGCATATCAGCCATTGGTGCGTCCAATTTTTCGACGCTGTCGGTTTCCATATCTGGGTCGTAGCGCTCTGGCTCTACCCAGCGAGCACCAGCATGCCGTGCTCTCTCATCTTCCGTTGTGTCTCGCATTCCTAAAAGATTCCTCAAAATGGACATGGTTTCCCGGCGCTCTTCCGCGAGCTTGTCAGACGCAGTATCTTCCACGTCAACGCCGACAAGGTCATCTTCATTTTTATGAATGAGGCTGTGAATAGAATTCGTTTGAAGTATGGGGCTGCCAATATTTCCCGCGAGACTGGCTTCCCGGTCGAAAAAATCATCTTCGTCCGGGCCAGCCGCTTTGGACGCCGCCTGCCTCCGGTTCAGACTGTGGTCCCGGTTCCTTTCAAGTGAAGACGATGAGGCTGGGAGCACTTTGGCGGCCTCTTCCCCCCAGATTCTCTTGATGTTCATCAAAGGATACCTGTCAGTACTCGACGTTCTCGATGCATCCCTCTGCGTACGCTGCTGTCCGGCGCTTTCTTCAAAGGAAATTTTCGCAGCTTCACATGTTTCGCTGATGCCCGACCAGCTGAGTTGGAAAACAGATCGTTCAAGTGAGGGGTTTGTTCCCAATTTCACAAGGTTCTCTTTCTTTTTCGTTGGGTCAAGTCTAATAAGCTAAAGAGGTAGCTGGATATTAGATAAGACGGGTAGGAGCTTGCTTTAAGCACGGCCATACCTTTCGACCAGGAATAGCTCGCATCCTCACTACTGCCGTGGCTCTCCCGTACCGACCGAGTTTCCAACCAGGTCGAGCAACCGCTTCGTTGTCTTTGACTAAAGACATATCCTCCGACAAGATCGCCTCGGATTTTCTTTTTCGTATGTTTGAACGTCTTTTCGACTCTTGGGGAGGATTCTGAGCGGCTGCAGAAGAGTCCGCCCATTCCTTTTTTAACCTGTTACGGGCCGTTTGTGGCTAGACTTTAGCAAGACCAAATTCAAGCATTAGAAAGGTGGTGAGTACCTCTCCAGAAAGTCAGGCTTTGCAAGCTCCACTCGAAGTTGCATTCCGCGCCATTTTGTGTGTTTGTAGACAGACAAGCCTGTATGACTCTGCGTGTCACTACCCTTCAAAAAGCAGAAGTTGCGACTATACATCGTCGGAGCGCAGATCCCGTGGTCTTCAGGGTCACGTACGAGAATCCGCGAAAATCTTTTGCATAGATCGCAAAGCAATGTTGTTAAGCACTCACGTTGTTCTCAATCGTTTCGTGCTACCTTTATCGGGGCCTCCTGGCTTGAGGTCAAGCTGTAGTACTTCCCCGAACGGCGTAAACCGGGATCGCAAATCCGAGGCACTGATAGTGTTCATCAGCCCACTAACATGAAGTCGCCTCACTACCGTTTCTACGAAACTAGTCAGCCAAATCACCCTGGACGACCCTGGTTACCTTCATCCTCCGGCATAGTAAGATACAGCAGCGAAAAACAAAAAAAGTGGAAAAGGCAGTCTGGACTTGTCATCTGTTTGTCTCCACGACATTCGGGATGGCAGGTGAGCTGTGCACCTTGCAGCTTCCAAAGCTTACTGCCACCACCAAGACAACCAGCGAGGTTCACAAACCGTTCAACAGCCTGTACCATCTCTCCTCCAAGAGTACTCCCTCCTTAAAGCGCAATGCGCTGTTTTGAAAAAAGCAGTACTTGAGGTTGTTATCGTTGTCCATTCTTGCTCAATTATTGATCTGTCGTTCAGGAACAAACCCAGAACAAGTCACTGGCGGCTCAACTCAAGACAAAAGACCAGAAGCTTCGCGAGGTGCGGATGCGATCGCAGTTCGAATAATCGTAACCTCTCGACCAAGCAGACCAACCAGCAGCTAGATTTGCTCTCCTATCATAATGACACTCTTGCGAAGAGGATTGAGGCGATTCAAGCGGAGATGAAATTGGTATTGATGTGCGCCTTTCCACTGCGGTCTCATCCTTTTCCAGCAGTCCCGCTCCAAAAAAGTTATGCCACCTGATCCGAACTCGCAGATTTTGAGCTCAGAGTTAGAGTCTAGGATTCAACAAAATGGTAGTGAGCTCACCACTCGTTTATCGGGAGACTTGGCTTATGGGTTAGCGTTAGAGGAACTGCATCAGCACCTGTCCGATACAACCTCGGAGCGCGACATGTTGAGAGCTAGATTGGAGGATATGACGTTCCAGAGGGATCAGCTCCGTGTGAGTGCACCTTAATGGCAGACATTCCTCACTGAAAGACTTCCATGAAAATAGCGCTCCAATGAGCAAGTTCGAATTGAAAATCAGAGCCTTCAGGCCGAACACGCGAGTCTCCGCTCTGCGTTAGAGGCAGCGAAGACGGACAGTGCTGTCGCGGTTGCAGAGTTGAATACTTCCTTAGGTTCAGCTGCTTCAACTCTGCTATCAGTGGCTCGCCTCGCTGCAGGGCCTGATCGGATTCAGACACCCACTTCAACAACAGCCCTCGCATCAACCATTGATAACTTCACAACATCTCTTTTTCCTGTCTTCGAGCTCTTTGTTACTTTGGCGTCGCCCACAGCTCAATCAGCGCTACCACCGTCTCCCTCACCATCGGTCGCTTCGTCCAACTCAGTCTCATTGACTGGGCGGAGATCGCGGCAGGTCGTGGGAATGACTGGGTCACCCCAAACATTGACTTCGACGACATATTCCAACCATGCGCCTCTCTGCCAGCCCCCATTTCCCTCTCTTACGGAGCCTCCCCTTTTTCCCTCACTCTCGGAGGTGGCTAGCGGCTCGTCGATTGAATTTGCGCGCCGCCTGGCCCAATGCACCGTCTCCCTTCGCAATCTGATCCGACTGGCCCAGCATATTTGGCCAAGCAGCGTCCAGCTAGGGGGAGAATCAGTTCAATGGAGCTCCTTTCACCAAGTTGTTGTTGCACCCAAAAGTCTTCTCGACCATAATGGTGTCGTAATTCCAGAGCCTTCGATCACCCCAGGGGCAGCGGCAATTGTGGGAAACCTGGAAATGTCACTTGCTGTTTTGGAGCAGGTTGCTGACCTGCACAACCACGAAGCGAGCAGCTCGACTGGCGACAACCAAACATCTGTGGAAGGTTCACGCCTGCTTTTTTCAACGCTAAAAAGCGTTAAGTTCATATTGCCGTATCTTCGCAAAGGTAACTCACAAACTCTCCTTACAATTGGCATAATGATTTCGAAACAGAGCTATATCGTTGGATCCGAACTTTCACCCAGTTTTCGAATCGTCCAGATATTATTAAATTGCTGTCTCATTTCGTTCTTCCGGACGACGTTAGCTCGGTGGACCCCAGAGTTGCTTTTAGGCAGATAGTTTCTAGCGTTTTTGAAATTGGATCTATGGTTAGTCGTTCGAGGGGTCAAACAGAGACGACATCAGCGGTATGAAGAGACCCTCTTCTGCCTTGTTTAATCGTACTTTTGCAGGCGGCCTCACCGGGGTGCGGCGAGAAACGAAGCCACCTATCTGGGTCAGTGTGCAGTGGAACGATGGCAGACGACAAGAAATGCACTTTGGCTGGCCAAACGAAAGATGCGTTCAATCAAACCAAAACGTGCGATGTTAAAGCAATGGCGGACGTTTCCGTGCAGTGGGAAGTGGACGGTCCGTTCAATAATGTCTTCGTCGTCAATGGCCCGAACCAGGCGTGGAACAATCGTTCCACTCACGACGCGGAAGTACAGACGATTGATGCAACGTCAGCTGAACGTACGAATGTTGGGGCCGTTCACTTTACCCCGACTGCACCTGACAATAGTTCTTCGTTGAGCGCTTTGCCTCAAATCTCGTCTCAGCAACCTCTATTAGACCAATTTGGTCAAACATCGGCTCTGACCAGGTCCCCAACGCTTGGGTCTTCTCCACCGCCAATGTCACCACGTAGCCTAAGCGCAACAGCCTCTGCTGCCGCAGCAGCATCGGTCATGTTCCCGCCAGAGGGAGTATATACAGTTGTCGCAGAATGTGACATTGCAGGTGTGGCCCTTCGACAATCAAACGGAGGAATAGTCCGCTGGAACCACTCTGGTGGTTCTGTTGAACCATTTCCCGCGCAAGTATCGACAGTGGTGGTACTGGGGCGTGGCCACGAACGATGGGACTACGGAGTCGCACGCGAACTGTCGCAGCAGGCAGCGCTTGCCGAGGCGAAGGCTGCCCGGCTCGAGCGTCTCATATCGTCGCTTCCTTGAAAACTTATTACTTTTTGCCTTTAAATTGTCTAATAGAGTGTTGTGTCCTTCAAGTACTTTTATTGTATTTCCCCATCGAGAGCCCAAACGCTAGGTGGTCTACACGACTGTCAACAAGCAGACCCTTGCTGCGAAACTCATCCAATGTGGGGATTAGATCGTCCAAGTAGATTACATGCCTCTCAATGTGCTCGCCTTCGTCGAGCTGCGGAGTAACAGTGGCATTTTCAGGAGAATCGAGGTCCACCTCGACTACAACCTAGGTTCAAGAGTATTCAACGCTTGGAGCGACAAGGCGAGGAGGAGGCGAGGGGCGCTTTACCATTGCCATAGTTGAATTCGATATGCCCGGATTGCTAGCCATCTTGTTTGAAGTTCGCACCGACTTTCCCGAGTAGCCAGTCTCTTCTCTAAGTTCTCGCTCAGCAGCACTCTCCGCGCTCTCGTTCTCATCGACTAAACCTTGATTGCAATGAAGCAGCTTATTCCTTTGTAGAGACTATACCTGCGGGAAATTCAACAACGTAACCGCCGACCGGTGGCCTGAACTGAACGACGAGAATAGTTTGCACTCTCTTTGTGGCACTTTTCAGAAGGGGAAGTATCCCAACAGCTGCATTCAGTTAAACCCATTGGCGTCGCACTGGTCGCCTACCATCGATGTCCCCCCTCCGTGTTGTCCGCTCTGCAGACTCCCAGAACTACAATACAAAGTGGGGCTGGAGTCAGGATGAGCATTCCATCGATGAGAGATACTTAACGCGCTCTTTGCCCCCTTCATCCAGGTACTTGATTCTCCACAGCTTCAGCCACTTTGCGTCATTGTTACTAAGCGGATCCTTCCCAATCAGTTTCGCCGGGACTTGTCATGGTGAACGATCGAAACCGTCTGACTTGGACGAGCAGCCGTGGGAGGGCCACAACTTTCATTCTTCAATAAATTGTTTTGGGACGGGAGAACGACCAATCGGTGGTCAGAGAGACAAAAGAGAAGGGTTCCATAATATTTCATTCTGGCCCCCGTTTCAATTATCCAGGAAAGATGTGCTGCTCGTGCAGCCATCGTTGGCCCCACCACCCAAAACCCCCATCGCCACGCCCGCACTGCTGCCGCCGCTGCAGCCATCGCACAGCAAAGGCTGCCGTTTGATCGTGGCAGCCTGCAGTAGCAGGACTCCTGTTGGTGGCATCTCCTCGCCTGGGAAGGACATTCGATAAGAAACATTGAAAAGACAAATGGGGGCTAGATCCAGCAATGAGTGGACGGGGGCTAGGAATAATGGAACCCAAAAGAGAAACATTAGCAAGAAAAGATTGTCGCCAAATGCCAGCCACAAGGAGAAGCCAATTTGATCTCGCCTTCAAACTGCGGACTGTGCAGCTGTCACATTCCATGGGATGCGACAGTGCCGCTGCTGCAATGGGTGTACCTCTTTCATGCGTGACTGCATGGATGAAGGATGCTGCTCTGATGCAGTCTGTCATTGCGATCAAGGGGAATGCAAAGAGGAAGCGATTGCCCTGTGTGGTGTGGGCAGTGGTGGGTTATGGTCATATCCGAGTAAAGGACGCGATGGAAATCAACTGCTGTGTGCTGCCCACCCAGCGCTTGAGGCTGTATTGATTCAATGGATCATGTCACTGATCAACAATGTGAACCCTGTTTCATCTCTTTCGATTTGCACAGCCAGACTGGTTTGGGTTGAATCTGCGCCTGTGAGCCTTTTGAGCCTGTTGGGTAATGTTGCACTGCATCACTCTTGGTCTTGCAAGAGGTTTACCGCCTCCACTGGATGCAAAAAAAAAAAAAAGTGTGGTTTCATGATGCACTATTCTTTGGTTTGGAGGCAGTGTACCACCAATCGCAGTGTTGGCCTCCACAAAGACATTCCTGTTCGTCACTGTCCCATTTATGTGTCTGGTGGACTCTGCCTTTGTAAACAGTCTACTCTGAGTGAGTGAATGAAGTGGAGATGTGTGTTTGGGGGTGGTGCTTCTCCCCAACCTGGAGAGAAAGAAAACTCTGTTATGATACATAATGATGATATGCACGCTGTAACTAGGCAAGCGTGCCTGGCACAGGGTAAAAGCCTATCCTATACTATCTGCTTGAGCAGAGCAAAGGAGGAGGAAACTGTTAACATTGGGTTTCTGTTCCACTTAATACTTCGAGTATTTGTCAACAGCGCAAGTGAGCACCCAGGTCTGCATGAGTGGTGGCTTGCTCTCCCATGGGAATTGTGAGAATGATAACTGACTGTCACAATAGGTTTGGCTCGGTCTTGTGCCTCTTGCTGCTAACTAGTCAGTTCCACCTAACAACAGGCGTAGTGTACCCTGTGAGTCGAATCTGAACAATATTCGCTCTCAGAGCTCTGTGCTCAATCTTGGTGCTCTTTCATGAGCCAAGTTTTCAAATCTCTCCATAGATGCTCAATAGGATTTAGGCCTGGAGATTGAGCTGGTCATTCAACACAATGAAATCCTTTCTCTTCCAGGCATCCCTTGATGTATTTTAATTTGTGCTTGGGACGTTGTCTTGCTGAAAGGTTGTTACTGCAGGGTCAAGTACCATTCATCCAGGCTATGGATCAGACTATTTTCCAGAATTGTCCATATTCCATATTATTATGAGACTATAATCCCTCCCTTCTGTGAAACTGTACTCACTCCTTTGACCCTGGATCTAGGCCAAAGAGTGAGGGAAAGCAAATAATAGGCAAAAACTAACTTTATTGGGCTGTTGTCTAGGCGTGGGAGATAGTGTTGATGGCAAGCTGTGTATGGGGGAGTGGTTGCCTTGCCTCATAGGGTACTGGGGGAAGCCCAGACGAGCATTGTGCAGAAGGCTCACCTGTGCAGAATTTTTTATCCTTGCTTTCTTTTGTGTGTTGGATATCTGAGAGCAATTTCTTCAAAGTCCCCACAAGACAAAGCAATGGCAGACACCCACCACTAGGTTTTATCCTTCTCACAAAACAAACATGACCTCCTAAATTAGGGATGCGTCACAAGCTTCTCAGCCTCGAGAACCACCTCCTCATCACCAACATTACGTTCACCATGACCTGGCAACTCAGCCAAGCGTACACATTCTGGGAAACCTACCTCACAAACACAACATGTCCCAATCCCCAAACTTGTGCAGAAGCATTTGTCAGCAGCCTTTGAAGTTATTGAACAACCCACCAATGTCAGCATAATCTGGAATAAATGGGTCTTCAAGGTCAAACTTTGTGAAGACAGTAGCATTGAGTGCTTCTATGGACGGCTCATGGCTAAGAGCCCACTTAGTGTCATTGCATGTATATTCAGAATACTCACTCAACTCTTGTCCAAATCAATAGTCCTTGTTCACTCACTGAAATGGCTGCCTGAATCAACTGGGACACTGACACAGTTGATATCAGCAACACATACCTTAACAGCATATTTTATGTGCCAATCCACATGGAACAGTTCATTACCACTGCACTGACTGCTGGAGTTGAATGGCCACCTAAACCAAACATTTGTCAGGAAAGTATGATCTTCTGGAAGACCACTGCATCCTTCTTTGTTGGATTGACTGACACATCATGCACACTGCAACCTAAGTTAACAATATTTCTTTTTGGTGATTCTGGCAACACGTCTTCTCTCGTTGCCTTGCCAAATATTGTTACAAACTCTGCAAAATGGGAGCAATCAAAAACCATCCTCGGAATGCAGCTGGAACACCACCACAACGGAACTTTCTTGCACCAGAAAGCCTATATCAAGGAGTTACTACAGTGCCATGCCAGCATTATCAAAAACTGCTCTGCAGAAACTGCCCTTCCCAGTGGTCTCAATTTTTAACCACACAGGACTGACGAAGCAACTGCAGATCAAAGACTGTACCAGGCAATCCTTGGCGGCATCAACTACCTTACAACACACTCGCAACCAGACCTTGCCCCAGCAGTTTCATACCTTGGTGCCTTCAGCAAGGATCCCAGCAAGCAGCACATGAAAATCCTTATTCGGATTCTCTAACATCTCAACAGTAATAGTGAGTATGGTGTATTCTATTCTCGCAACTGCACAGATATAGCTGGTTACTCCGACACTGCCCATGGTGTCCACTCAGATGGGAATCACAGTTTGGCTACTATGTCCTATTTGGAGGAACAGCTATTAGTTGGACATCAGTTCGGAGCAGCACTGTCATGCTGTCACCGCAGGAAGCTGAATATGTAGCTGTGTCTGAACTCGGACGAGAACTTAAGGCACAATCCCAACTCTACTCAGCACTTCAACTTCCGTCTCCAACTCCTCTTGTCATCTACACTGACAACAGTGGTGTGACCAACCTCACTTCAAATGATCTTTACACCAATCAGTCAAACATATCATGGTAAAGTATCATTATATTTGAGAACTTGTGGAACAAAAAGTAGTACGGCTTGAATGGATTGCTGGAGGAGGACAGCCTGCAGACTATATGACAAAATCTCTCCCAGATGCTCTCAGTGAATACCATTTTAGTCGCATTGGACTTTGTTTCTTTCTTACCTCTGATTTGGTTTTCTTACCTGTGAAATTGTTCTCTTCTTTGCTCTTTTTCATTACTTTGACTCATTTTCTTTTACCTCTGATGTTCAATATGTGCCCCCATCCATTTTTTTGTTGGTGTGGTCTGTCGTTTCTGTTCTGCCATCTGATGGCCAGTCATACGTGTTTGTTATTCTTCTTTCTCCAATGTATGGTTTCCTAAAGTTGACTATGGCTTAAGGTTTTCCTCCATGCCAGCCTTTGCTCCTGCCCACAGCTTAGGGGGGAGTGTTAGTTTTGGGTCTTTTGGTGTAAGCAGTGTGCAGGAGCTTTGACCTGTTACTGCTCTGCAAGGATGACTTGCAGCATTTTGCAAGTGATGGTCCTTGTAGCAGTTTTGTAAAAAGACAAACACAAGACTGACAGAAGCCAAGATCAACCTCCCACCCCCACCACCTTCAGTAGTGTACACCACAGCAGCCCAATCCATCAATCAGCCATCATAGCCAACGCACTCACTGCCAGTTTGCTGAGGTGATACCTGGACATAGTCTATTACAGTTCACTGTTGATGGCTCTTTCTCTTCCGGCCGGCCCCTTCAGGGCCAGAGGGAAAAAAAAAAAGCATCTTCAGCACAGCATTCATGAACTCTGATGAAGTCATGATGTGATGCTGAAAATGATACTTGACAGGTGCTTCAACAGCCACAATTGGTCCAGCATAAGCTCGCTCAGCGGCAGTCAGTACATTGAGATAATTTGGTGAGAGTGTTTCGATGCCCTTCAGCTCTGCTCCAACCATTTCGACAGTGCAGCCAGAAATGCCATCTGTCCCACTGATCCTTGGGAAGATGTGTGGCGTATGTATGGTAGGCCTCTCAAGAGGGAATAGGTCCATCTGCATTCGGTCCTGGATTCCTTTTTTGCCAATGACCTTGATCTAAAGGTTACTAATAAAGTCGTTGGATTCTGTCAGTATCTTGCCAGTGAACATACCAACAAAAGAGTTTAGCTCCCCTCGTCGCGGATGGTGCTGCGGGAGCCCTCGTCGTCGCCAGTGACGGGGGGGAGAGAGAGAAGGGAGTCGACTATGTAGGGGTCAGAAGGTCGCCAGCAGGGAACTCGCACGCGGAAACACCTGCAATCGTACACACACCCCACCAGGCTGTGTCAGCACGATCACTCGACCAACAGGCTTTATTGCATTGCACTCGTACTCACGCATCTCACTCTCACAGCAATAGGACCGAGGCAGGCATTCATAGATGGCTGCACCGAGTGTGGCCAACAACACCCTCGCGGGGACAGGAAGGTTGGGGACAACGACGCTGTCGTTGTCGCGGCGGGCAAGCGCCAGGGATCCTCACTCCAACACAGAGCTGGCAATGTCACACAGTCGCTGGTGGGGCCAGCTGCATTCCCCACCCACGGCCCATTAAGAGGAGCCCCACGAAGGGACAAGTCAACCCACCACCCTGACTTGGAGCATCCACCACCAATGCTCTAAGTCCTCCCAACCCTATGCGTGTATGTACAAGAGCCAAATAAATAATAAATTAGGTGGCCTTGGGGTATGGCCTGTCACGCACCCCATCCCTAGGCAGTCAGGCAGTCACTGTTAGTCACTAAAGAAAATATGTTTAGAAAACCCTGGCGCAACGGAAACTGTTAAGACGAAAGAGTCACTATTTGTCACCAGCGTGCTGTCGAGCAACTCCTCCAAATTTTCCAGCTACTGGTTCCTCCTGCAACAGGATCATCACTATGTGAGACTAAACTGAGGTCTCAGTGATAAAGCCTAGGGATTTTATTCGCAGGAACCCCTCCGGTTTGATTCACGCCATCTTCACGCTGCTGCTTCAGTTTTTGGTTTCACTGTTTCCTTTTTCCTTTGCCTGAATAAGTTGTTTGTGGCTATCAACTTGCCTCAAATTACATCTGTTGTAGGGCACGCGTTTTCCCATGAAATAAAGGTTTTTGGTGCCCACCATTCCGCCCCTTTGCTTCTTCAAGAACTTTTCTTGCATGATACTAATGTCGTTTGGGTCTCTGATACCTTTGACCCTGCCAACTTTGATTTACTCCAGTCTGCATCACCATTACCTATCTCACTGGTGTTGCCTCATGGCGTCGAGGTCCCCTCGCCCGCCCGTGACATGGGGTTTACACTAGCTAGCATTTTCACAGACCGCATGGACTTAGTGAAACCACAATGGCTTGTTTACCATTTTCCTGCTCAAGCACCGTCTGTCCAGCACGTCAACCTCCTGTACTTGTTGTTTCTTCAACCTGACAGCTCTTTGGTTTGCAAACCCTACACTGTTGCCCCCACCACAACCTGACGCCTTGCGTCATGTTGTTACGAGCACCACTAAATCTCGCAAGATTAATGGTCACAAAATCTCAATTCCTGGTGCCACTCCTCTGCCTGCCCGTTTTCCTAACGGTCTTCGCTTCCAGTGGCGCCTGCGTCAACTGAATGGGCCTGACACTGTGCCTGTCACTCTGTCTCCCTCTGACACACTTCCGGCCCCTCTGCCAGAAGGCCTCTTTGATGAACAACCCCCCATTTTTTCCCCCCTGGAGGGTCCTTTGGAACCGAACAGTCGAGTTAAAAGTCCTGAAGAGGGACACACCACTTCCACTATCATGCTGACAGCAGAAGAAGAATTACCAGTGTCTTGCATTGCTGAGACCCCAGAGGAGGAGGACGAGGAACAAATTCCTCCCCCACTTGTGTATTTCAGTGACACAGAAAGTGAAGATGAGGGCATGAGTGCATCTAGGCAACCCTGCCAAGCAAGTGTGTCACCTGCCCCCTTCATCACAGCCTCCGACCAAGTCGTCGTTGCTCCTACCTCTACCAAGGTAGAGGCCAACAACTCTACTGACCCTGTGTCACCAGACCTAACACCCAGCCCTACTGGCCCGGAGCTGCCCACTGAGAGCAAAGCCGAAGTGACACAGCCTGAGGCTATCCCAATCTCCTTGGTATCTACCCCAGGAAAAGGATTGAGTGCCCCAAGCACATATCTGGAGACTTACATCAGTCTCAACAACCGCGTTGCAACAGTAGCCCGCGTTTCAGCCTGGGTCCAGGGCTGTATTCTTCCTGATTGCCTGGTTGATACCAGCTCCAATCACAATGTTGTGACTACTGCGTTTCTGGAGAAACTACGCAAATCACCTGTAATGACTCCTTTGAGTCGACCTGCCATGAATAAAGGAATAGGCGGACAAGTGCCTATTTTGGGTCATGTTTACATGAAGGTCAACTTTGGAAGAAGTGGTGCCTGTGCAAAATGGTTCCGCTTCTCTGTCGTCCCTCATTGTCCCCGCACAGTCATTCTTGGAACACCTGTTCTTAAAGAGTTTCGCACCAATATCTCTTTTGAACATGACAGCCTAATGTGGAAGTCTCAGACTCCCCATGGAGTCACAGCATGGTTTAAAACTCCTCTCATCTCTTACCAGTGTGTCACCGCCGGTAACAAGACCAACATCTCCCAACAGGACGAGGTTGTTGACATTGTTGTTTCTGAAGACATTGTCCTGGCCCTGAATCACAGTTGCGCTGTTAAGGTTCAGCTCTCCCATCCTATGATTCACAGGAACGGCTTTGTTCACGCAACGCCTTTTGCATCCCTCATGGATAAGAAAATACACTTCCCTGGTTCTCTCTTCACTGCTGCTGACCTACACCACCATGATGGTGAAACTCGCTTGATGAAATCCCACCCAGGACTGGAGGGACTTGGTGTGTGTGGGGATGAAGAGAGAGAGAGAGAGCAGTGATGATGGAAAAGGGAGAGGAGTGAGAGGATGGAGAGAGGAGAGAGGAGTGAGTGGGCAGAGAGGGAAGAGAGAGCAAATGGAGGAAGAGAGATTGGCTTGTTTTGCACTGGATTCTGTAAAAGCAGCAAGGAGGGGGTTGGATTCCTTGTTTGATCTCTGTGAGAGTTTGCTGCTTTTATACTCCTGCAGGTTGGAGCCATCAGAAAACAGAGGGAGCAGTGGGCTGCACAGAGCAGGCCACAGAAATGAGATAAAACAGGCTGAGCACCAACCCCCAGCCTGGGCTAAGTACCCATTCAGGGCTGAGTACCACCCAGGGCTGGGCATCACTCAGGGCTGAGTACCAGCCAGGGCTAAGTACCAGCCTGGGCTGAGTACCAGCCAGGGCTAAGTACCAGCCAGGGCTGAGTACCACCTTGGGCTGAGTACTTTGTCTGGGCTGAGTACCACCAGGAACCAATTTACAGCTTGTTTGAGAAACAGTTGCTTGTAAATTGGTTTGGTTGTTTCCAAATCAGGAAGCTTGTTTGGGAAACAAGCTGCTTTTTTTCCTTGTTTTTAGAAATCCAATGATTGGTGCAATCTCTGGTGAGCTCAGTTTTTATCTCACTTTTAGAAATGCAGTGATTGGTGCAATCCCTGATTCCTAAATGCCTGTTACATTGCTCAGATTGCACAGCACAGCAGGAAAGCTGGAATTCCAGATCAGGGAGCGGAATTCTGATGCAGAGAGCGGAATTCCAGATCAGGAAGCGGAATTCTGATGCAGAGAGCAGAATTCCGGTGCAGAGAGCGGAATTCCGGAGCATGGGGCAGTGGTACACTGCTTCTGCATGCTTGCTGTGCTGTGTTACATGTGCAGAGTGTGTAGTTTGAGCGTTTTTGTGCATGTTCTGATTGCATTGTTCCTACCGGTATGATGAACAAAGCTAGAACAACAGCCGCCTTTGCCTATCTCTTTTTATTGAGAACAGATTAGCCCTTCCGAGCGCCCCATTCAAGTATTGAATCTACTGAGCCCTTCAAACGCCCCATCCAATGTGATTGGATGGAGTTCTCAAAGGGATCATCAGTAACGGGCGTAGTGTACCCCGTGGGTCAAATCTCAACACACCCCCGCAATAGAAAGAGAGGGGGCAACTGTTTCTCCTGGAGTACATGGCTGTCCAACAATGCCAGCCAAGCAGTGGGACTCGAACCCACCCATGCACCCCCCTACACTTGTGAAAACCTGCATGAACCCACAAGTGTAGCTGGAGAAGCCAGAGAGAGCCTTTAGACTAAGCGTTGTGCTGATTTGAGCGTGGGCACCACGCTTACACCTTGGAGGTCGGCGAGACTGCAAATTCCCATCAGTGATGCAAGCTTTGCATGTTGAGCTGCGGGAAGAGCTTTGGTGAGAAGGTCGGCAATCATCATGTCCGTTGGGCAATGAATGAGTTGAACCTCCTTTTTCTCCAAGTGGTCCCGTATGAAATGCAACCTCACGTCAAAGTGTTTGACCCGGCCATGGTGTATTGGATTCATAGCAATAGCTATGGTTGAACGATTGTCTTCATAAACAGTAGTGGGCTTATTTAAATCCATACCCAGCTCCTGGAAGAGCATTCGTAGCCAGATTGCCTCTTTGATGGCCTCAGTAAGGGAGAAGTATTCCGCCTCAGTTGAGGACAAAGCGACAACTGATTGTTTCTTGCTGTACCATGTAATAGCACCCCCGCAAAGCATGAACACATGCCCTGACCTCGACTTGCGTCCATCCTCTTCAGCATAGCTGGCATCAGCGTAGCCATGTGGTTCATCCCACTCTGGGTAAGAAATACCCGCAGCTTTCTCTACCTCTGGGAGCGTTGCATTGGTGATGCATGTCATCTGGGAGTCTCCCTTCTCGTAGAAAAGTCCATGATCCCAGGTAGCGCGGACATATCGCAGCAATCTGTCGAGCGCTGTTATGAATCACCCTCTGGAAACCTCTGGAACCTTCTAGAACATTCCTTCATGGAACCTTGTGGAACCTTCTGGAACCTTCTTTGCTTTCCTGACTTGTCTTGTTGTCATTGGTATCATTGGTATCATTGTATTACTAATTGCTCTTTCTGGAACTTTCTTGGAGTCTTGACAAGGAACACTCTCAAAAGGTATAAAAGTGGGATGGGGGACCTGTCCCATCCCTCAAGTGAATTATTGTTTCCAATACAATCATCACTCCTCTCAGTTCCTTGTCTGCCTTGTCCTGTTCTGCCCTGTTCCTGACATCATAATTCACTTCACCCTCTCCTACTACTCTCTGCCATCATGTCTGACCCAAACAACACCTTCCCTGATGCAACTGCCTTCCAAGCCTTGATGGACCAATTACAAGCCCTTTCAAGACAGACACACCAACTTCAAGAACAAGTCCTTCACCAGCAGCACCAGCTTCAACAACAACTTCACCAACAAGAACATCAAGCTCTTCCCCTGCCCCAAGCCAACCAAGCAAGAGAGCCCAAGGTTCCCAGCCCTGACAAGTTCACTGGGCTGGCCAAAGACCTCAGGAACTTTATGGCCACTGTGGAGAATGTCATCCTTCTCCAACCTTCAAGATTCCCCAGTGAGCAAGTCAAGGTTCTTTTCACAAGCACCCTCCTGTCTGGTCAAGCTCAATCATGGTACAGATCTCTCCCAAGCACACCCACCACCCTGCAAGAGCTCTGGGAGGGGCTGGAAGCTACCTTTGGTGACCCCTACGCATCTTGGACAGCAAGATCCAAGCTCAAGCATATCAAGCAAGGAAAGCAATCTTGTGTGGCCTACACCAACCAATTCAAGCAACTAGCCAGAGACTCTGGATACAATGATGCAGCTCTGATGGAGCTGTACCATGATGGTCTCCATGAGTCTATCCAAGACATGCTCTCCCAGTCTCTGCACATCCCTGAGACCTTGGAAGAGTACATTCTCCTTGCCATCAAGATTGACAACAGACTCTACTCCAAGAGGCTGAAGCAAAGACAAGTAGGAACTACATCAAGGCTTACCCCAGTCCCTCAAGCTCTCACAGTTCCTGAACCCATGCAAGTGGATGCAGTTGAGACACTTCCTAAGGGTCCTCTGAGCCAAGAGGAGAAAACAAGGAGGGCCCAGCAGGGACTGTGTTTCTACTGTGGCTCCAAGGAGCATGCTGTCAAGGACTGCCCAAGGAAGAAGCACCCAAACTCCCAGGTCCAGGCTCACTGAGGGGCAATTCCCTGGACCCTCCTCCAAGCTGCCCCTGTTTCATCACCACCACCAGCACCACAAACACCTCAGATTCCAAAGCCCCGCCCCACCAACTCACCATGGATGTCAAGATTCAACTCTCACCCAAGTCAACCATCACAACCAAGGCCCTTATTGACTCTGGATCATCCTGCAAACTTCATTGATGCCACCCTTGCCAAGTCTTGTGCCAATCCCACCATCAAGAAATCCACACCCCTCAAGGTCCACTTTGCCAATCATGCTCTGTTCAAGGAAATGAGCCATGAAACCAAGCTAAACCTCCACATCCAAGACTTTCCACCATCCATGGTCAACCTGGAAGTATTGGATCTTGGCTCACCCACATTCTCTGTCATCCTGGGATTACCATGGCTGCAAGCCCAGAACCCTGACATTGATTGGGTCACTGGTCAAGTCCAACTTCCACCAATTGGAACAGTCACCCAAAACTCAAGTCAAGCCCCCAAGTCTCATGCTCTCAAGCCCTTGATTCAAGATTCACAGCCAGCCAAGACTCAAGTTCCACAGTTCACAGTTCACAGTCAAGATTCAAGTAGAGCTCATAGAGCTCACAGTCATGGCCATGACTCTTGTTCACAGAACCCACAGTCAAAGATTCAAGTACCACAGTTCACAGTCCACATTCAAGATTCAAGTTCCACAGCTCACAGTCTTTGCCAAGAACAGAACTCTCAGTCAAAGATTCAAGAATCACAGTTCCCAGTCAAGAATTCAAGCCCCACTGCTGAGGAGCACGACAACCTGGACCCATCAGACCTTTTGCTGGCATCCAAGCTACCAAAAGAATATCTCCCTTATGCTGATGTGTTTTCCAAGACCAAGGCAGACCTGCTACCAGCTCAGAGGCCTTATGACTGTGAAATCCCACTCAAGGATGAAACTTGCAGCCCACCTTTCAAGCCACTGTACATCATCACTCCTCTCAGTTCCTTGTCTGCCTTGTCCTGTCCTGCCCTGTTCCTGACATCATAATTCACTTGCTGTGGGTCAGCAAGTTTGGCTTCTGAGGAAGAACTTGCAGACCAAAAGACCAAGTCCCAAGCTAGACAACCTCAAGTTGGGACCTTTCAAGATCTTGGAGCAAATCAATCCAGTCACCTTCAAGCTGGATCTCCCTGCATCCATGAAGATCCACCCAGTTTTCCATGTCAGCCTTTTAGAGAAGTTTGTGGCCAATTCCATTCCAGGCAGAGTTGTTCCTCCTCCTCCTCCAGTTGAGGTAGAAGGTGAAGAGGAATTTGAGGTTGAACAAATCTTGGATGCCAAGTGGTTTGGAAGAACACTCAAGTTCCTTGTTAAGTGGAAAGGTTACTCAGATGCTGACAACACCTGGGAGCCTGAGTCAAACCTCACTCACTGCCAAGACCTTCTGCTCGAGTTCAAGACCAGGTACCCCACCAAGTTGCAGAAGAGGCCTGGGGGAGATGATGTTATGAATCACCCTCTGGAAACCTCTGGAACCTTCTAGAACATTCCTTCATGGAACCTTCTGGAACCTTCTGGAACCTTCTAGAACATTCCTTCATGGAACCTTGTGGAACCTTCTGGAACCTTCTTTGCTTTCCTGACTTGTCTTGTTGTCATTGGTATCATTGGTATCATTGTATTACTAATTGCTCTTTCTGGAACTTTCTTGGAGTCTTGACAAGGAACACTCTCAAAAGGTATAAAAGTGGGATGGGGGACCTGTCCCATCCCTCAAGTGAATTATTGTTTCCAATACAATCATCACTCCTCTCAGTTCCTTGTCTGCCTTGTCCTGTTCTGCCCTGTTCCTGACAAGCGCAAGGGAATCTGAATGGGTTGGAGCGGACTGGTATTGTGCAAGTGTATTCACAGCATACACAATGTCAGGGCGCATCAAGTTTGCAAGGTAAGCAAGTTGCATGAGTGTGCTTCGGAAGTATTCCGACTCTTTTTGTGGAAGTTTTCCAGAGTCCACATCGTGTATCCATGTCGTGGACATGGGAGTTGCTTTGATTTTGACAGGTAAGCCTTCATCGTCACACCAGTAGTTTGCTTCCTCCAAGACATGCTGTGTGTAGTTTTTCTGTCCAATAAAGATTCCATCTTTGATTTTCTCAACTTGGATGCCAACAGCAACTTTTGGGTTGAGGTCCTCGCAGATTTTGAACTTTGATTTGATCAGAGAAAGAATTTTGGCAATTTCTTCTTCAGTGTGACTGAAGATGAGGATGTCATCTACGTATAGAGTGATGATGGTCTTGACCTTTCCATCAGGGTGCCTTTGCACAAAGACACAGTGGTCAGTCTTCAATTGCGTAAATCCAATTTCTACTAGGAAGTCGCAGATTGTTTTGTACCACTGTCGACCAGACTGGTGCATTCCGTACAGACTCTTCCTGAGTAAACAGACAAGAAGTATCCCGTCTGCACCACGTATCTCAAAGCCTTCTGGTTGTTCCATGAAGTTTTCAATGTCCAGTTTGGCGTTCAAGTATGCAGTTTCGACATCAAGGCCTGCAAGTATGAGGTCAAACAGCAACGAGATAGCAAGGATTGCCCCTATGGAGGAGCTGCGGACGACAGGGGAGAAGGTCTCATTGTAGTCCTGACCAAAGATCTGAGTGTAACCCCGACCAACAAGGCGAGCCTTGAAGCGTTCAAGGTACCCTTCACTGTCAAACTTGTAGGCAAAAACCCATTTGGGCTTGAGAATCTTACGCCCTTTAGGTCGAGCCACTAAGTCCCAGACATGCTTTGACATGATTGAATTGATCTCTGAGAGTTGAGCTGCCTGTGAGACTACACCGAGGTCTCAGTGATAAAGTCTAGGATTTTATTCGCAAAAACAAGCGTACCTGTCATAAAACCGCAAGGATCGGGACCCCTATTATTGCTCCCGTTGTTTCCAAGGCGTTATCAAAGTGTATTTGCGGCTAACCCGTCTTTATTATTGGGTCTGCTTTTACTACTTTCGTCTTAACAGTTTCCGTTGCACCAGGGTTTTCTCAACATATTTTCTTTTTCGGTGACTAACGGAGACTGCCCGACTGCCTAGGGATGGGGTGCCTGACAGGCCGTACCCCACGCCCGCCTAATTTATTATTTATTTTTGGCACTTGTACATACATGCATAGGGTTGGGGGGGACTTAGAGCATTTGTGGTGGATGCTCCAAGTCAGGGGGGTTGACTTGTCAATTTTCTCTCTCTCTGTTTTTGGGCCATTTCTCTTTTTCCTTTTTTCTTCAATCTGATTTCTGTCCATTGGCACCAACACAGAGTCCCTTCAAATCCATCTGGCTCGCAAGGTGAGGGTAGTGAGAGATGGTACACACCCGGGTGTGTACATGGTCCCTTCGTGGGGCTCCTCTTAAGGGGCCGTGGGTGGGGAACGCAGCTGGCCCCACCAGCGACTGTGTGACATTGCCGGCTCTGTGTTGGAGTGAGGATCCCTGGCGCTTGCCCGCCGCGATGACAGTGGTGGTGGTGGTGACGACGACGGCATCGTTGTCCTCGACCTTCCCGTCCCCGCGAGGGTGTTGGCGGCTGCGCCCGGTGCGGCCCCCGACACCTGAGAGTTCGATCTACAAGCGCCTGCCTCGGTCCTATTGCTGTGAGGGTGAGATGTGTGAGTACGAGTGCGATGCGATAAAGCCCGTTGGTCGAGTGATCGTGCCGACGCAGCCCGGCGGGGTGCGTGTACGATCGCAGGTGTTTCCGCGTGCGAGTTCCCTGCTGGCGACCTTCCGACCCCTACATAGTCGAC
The DNA here is from genome assembly GCA_025765615.1 of Zopfochytrium polystomum. NCBI lineage: Eukaryota > Fungi > Chytridiomycota > Chytridiomycetes > Chytridiales > Chytridiaceae > Zopfochytrium > Zopfochytrium polystomum. Next base: position 368,319 of record JAIVFJ010000014.1, on the reverse strand, counting down.
TCCCTTCTCTCTCTCCCCCCTGTCGCTGGCGACGACGAGGGCTCCTGCAGCACCGTCCGCGACGAGGGGCGCTAGGTCGCGCCCTGTCCGTCCCGTCGCTATTAACCGCTCCTGTTGTATTTGAGATTAGGTTCCTGAGATAAAAACCCCCGTTTCCCTCTTCTCTCTCTTTATTCTGCGGTTGTGTTGCGCCCTCGGGAGTGCCCTTCCGTTTCCCCTCGCATCGGCCCGCGGCCACGCGAGTAATCGGTGCTCCAGCACCGATCCTTCAGAGGATTGTCCCTCTGAATGCTCATTCTTTGTGTTTGAGACCCCTGTTAGACAGATCAGTAGGGATACTTCGTGGACTAGGCAAGTAGTAGGGTTGAAACACCCCCTAGACAACAGCCCAATAAAGTTAGTTTTAGCCTATTATTTGCTTTCCCTCACTCTAGGGCCCAGATCCCAGGGTCAAAGGAGTGAGTATAGTCTCACAACTTTGAGAAAGAGCTTGAAGAGTGGAAGACTGCCACTCGGCTCATGAAGAAACCTGCCTCCAAGACCACAACAGCCCCTGGAGTGCATGTTGACTTCCTTAAGAAGTACACTTCCGAGGAAACGGAAGACCAAACTGCTGATGTAGAGTATCCTATTGAAAGGATCAAAGGTCATACCTTTGACGGAGAAAAGTATTACTATCTGACCAAGTGGTTAGGATTCTCTACCAAACACGATTGGTACCAACTCGAAGAAGATCTTCACCGCCTTGCAGTGCGCGACTACTGGGAATTGGTGAAGACTGATGATCCTGAAGAATATCAGAAACGATTGAAATGGTCACGGCTTCCAAGGAGCCGCAAGTTCCGTGCGCCAACTGCGAGGGTGGCCACACAGATGATAATGGAGAGAGATCAGCGCTTGCTTCATCCTCTCACCCCACCAGATTCCAACCCCACCACACAAGCTAGTGCACTGTCTGTACAACCTGCCCCGAGTCAGCCTGTTGCTGGCCTGCCCACACCACAAACTCAACCTGTGCCCCTGAGGAGGAGCACACGGTCGAAACCTTCTAAGTAAGAAGTACTCCCTTTGTCACACCTGTGGGTGTGAGATTAAAAAAGAGGTACTGTGAGACTACACCGAGGTCTCAGTGATAAAGTCTAGGATTTTATTCGCAAAAACAAGCGTACCTGTCATAAAACCGCAAGGATCGGGACCCCTATTATTGCTCCCGGTTCTTTAGTTTCCAAGGCGTTATCAAAGTGTATTTGCGGCTAACCCGTCTTTATTATTGGGTCTGCTTTTACTACTTTCGTCTTAACAGTTTCCGTTGCGCCAGGGTTTTCTCAACATATTTTCATTTTCGGTGACTAACGGAGACTGCCCGACTGCCTAGGGATGGGGTGCTTGACAGGCCATACCCCAAGCCCGCCTAATTTATTATTTATTTTTTGCACTTGTACATACATGCATAGGGTTGGGGGGGACTTAGAGCATTTGTGGTGGATGCTCCAAGTCAGGGGTTGACTTGTCAATTTTCTCTCTCTCTGTTTTTGGGCCATTTCTCTTTTTCCTTTTTTCTTCAATCTGATTTCTGTCCATTGGCACCAATACAGAGTCCCTTCAAATCCATCTGGCTCGCAAAGGTGAGGGTAGTGAGAGATGGTACACACCCAGGTGTGTACATGGTCCCTTCGTGGGGCTCCTCTTAAGGGGCCGTGGGTGGGGAATGCAGCTGGCCCCACCAGCGACTGTGTGACATTGCCGGCTCTGTGTTGGAGTGAGGATCCCTGGCGCTTGCCCGCCGCGACGACGGTGGTGGTGGTGGTGACGACGGCGTCGTCGTCCCCAACCTTCCCGTCCCCGCGAGGGTGTTGGTGGCTGCGCCCGGTGCAGCCCCCGACACCTGAGAGTTCGATCTACAAGCGCCTGCCTCGATCCTATTGCTGTGAGGGTGAGATGTGTGAGTACGAGTGCAATGCAATAAAGCCCGTTGGTCGAGTGATCGTGCCGACGCAGCCCAGTGGGGTGCGTGTACGATCGCAGGTGTTTCCGCGTGCGAGTTCCCTGCTGGCGACCTTCCGACCCTACATAGTCGACTCCCTTCTCTCTCTCCCCCCCGTCGCTGGCGACGACGAGGGCTCCTGCAGCACTGTCTGCGACGAGGGGCGCTAGGTCGCGCCCTGTCTGTCCCGTCGCTATTAACCGCTCCTGTTGTATTGGAGATTAGGTTCCTGAGATAAAAACCACCGTTTCCCTCCTCTCTCTCTTTATTCTCTGGTTGTGTTGCGCCCTTGGGAGTGCCCTTCCGTTTCCCCTCGCATCGGCCCGCGGCCCCGTGAGTAATCGGTGCTCTGGCACCGATCCTTCAGAGGATTGTCCCTCTGAATGTTCATTCTTTGTGTTTGAGACCCCTGTTAGACAGATCAGTAGGGATACTTTGTGGACTAGGCAAGTAGTAGGGTTGAAACACCCCCTAGACAACAGCCCAATAAAGTTAGTTTTAGCCTATTATTTGCTTTCCCTCACTCTAGGGCCCAGATCCCAGGGTCAAAGGAGTGAGTATAGTCTCACACGTTCACTGAGCCACTGTTGCCCTTCTCAATCTTGACATGGGCTGTTGCCTAATCTGACTTATCCCAACCCTCCGACTTTTCACAGCTGCTCCCCTCTCTTACACTGACCTCCTTCAGACTCACTTCTGGCCCCTTGTACCACACAGGCTCAAGCAGGCAAAATCACCCTGGGCTATCACATTCCAGTTCAAATTTTATGCATTTACATTGGAGGATGCACCTCCTGGACCATTGTTGGAGCGTGTTCAATGCCAAGGTTGCCCTGCAAATCCAGGACAAAGGACTTCGACTATCTGTGCACAATGCTGCATTGGAATTTGTGTTGGAAGTGTTTCTCTGATCATATTTTTGCCAGCAGAACGTTTGATATGATCAAAAGGAAGGCGTTTGACAATGCTGAGGGGCAAGCTGTCAAAAAAGGAAAGCAAAGGGTATCTTTGTAGTGGATTTTGCATCCATCATGGATACTGTCTATGACCCCCTAAAATCATGATTCTTTCAAAAATTTTTTGTGGCCAGATTTATCAATAAAAAATTCAAACAAAAAGTAAAATTTTAAAGCTTAGTCATTTCGCTATGTGCTATGTAAGTTTGGTCTCATTGGAGAATGCTGGGATTGCTAAAACGACAGTAAGTGGCTCCATGACCATTCAAAAGTGCCCACTCCTTAATGGCCCTAATCTTCGTCAAAACTCAATTAAAGGAGCAAACAGCCAGCATCATCAGAGAGCCCTTATCCAAAACAGTCTTTGTTACTAAGTAAGTAGTTGTGTATCTTTGTTTTTGCAAGTGTGGTGCAAGATGCAAAACATCCAAATGTTTCACATTTCGAAATTCAGTTATCACTGGCCTTTTTTCTTCGTTTTTCCAACTTTTGCTCAACAGAATTATCATAGAAAAAAAAAATTGGAGCCATAGTCACTTAAGCCATTTTATTTCATGTCCATTTTCGGAGTAGTACGCAAATTTTGAAAGACTTTGGTGCAGTTTTTACATCAGTCCACTAATAGGGGAAAAGGCGTGCCGCCATCGGCACGGCTGCAGTCTTGCTGCAATTACTATTTGTCTAGATTGGGTAAAACAAGGTGCAAAGGTACGAACAGAAAGCCCTTTCAATTCTGAACGTGCTGGTTCTAGTTTCATCACGAAAGTCTCATTGGTGCAGAAGTTAGGTATGGGACAACTTTGAGGGTCATTGTGCCGCATGTGGCACAGTGGCACCGACCCTTAAAGGGTTAATGGCAATGCCAGACTGGATCAGAGCAGCATCCTTCATCCATGCAGTTACACATGAACAAGGGACGCTGAACTCAGCGGCAGCCTTGTTATGTTCCGACAAATGCGCCAGCTGTGCAGTGCGCAGTTTGGAGGCAAGATCAAATTGACTTCTCCTTTGATGGGCATGCGATTGTGGCAAGAGCAGGAAGGGGGTTCTCGTCAAGTTTTCCCCCCACTTATTGATTATTGTCATGTTTTCTCCTTTTTTTTGGCTTATTTACGTTTCATCTTTTTGGTGAATGTTTTAAGAAAATTGAAACTCCGGCGAATGAAAGAATGGACAGGCGATCGGTGCGAGAGTTGTTGACAGAAAACGTTGGATTCTGCCCAAAAGGTGAATGCACGGCTGCTTCGCTCGATAAGAGTTCGGCTGGTTTCGCCTGCTAGAATACACAAATCGCGATCCACTAACAGACAGCATCTGTTTGAAAACGCAACAAAAAGATGCCATTGGATGGCTTTACGCGGCGCGAGGATTTTACAAGATGAAAGACTACCATGCAGTGATCGAGTGCGTTGCACCCGCACTTAGAAATGAGCGGACGAAGCGAGAAGGACAACACCTATTGGCGTTTTCCTTCCTGCAGACGGGACAGACGGAGGCAGCTGCCGGGGCATTCTTCAAGAGCATCACATTCGGCAACGATACTGACTGGCAGCCGCTCGTCGAGCTCTTTCTTGACCAGCCCAAGCTCAAACTCACTTGAAATGAATGATGTGTAGAGGGAGATTGAAAACGAGTTATTCCATAAAGAAACTCTGCATCATTCGAAGATCACAGAGCCTCTCGCACTTCCTCTGCAAGAAAGAAGGTAAACATTGAGATGCCGCGTGAGAGGATGAGTTATGGGATGTATCAGTTTACAGTCGAGCGTCACCCAGATGCCCGTTTATTAAGTCGGGTTGAGTCCCGATGACTTCAAAATTCGTCTCTTAAGCTCGTCTTCACTGGCCTTCAGTTTCCGAGCAAACAGGAATCCGCCACTTCCTCTGTCGATGGCCTTTTCTAGCCCGGCCTCCCAATCCTCAATGCCCAAATAGCATGGACCATCACCATAACCCCTTGGGGGAGGGTACGCTTCGCAGCCGTAAGAGCTCCATTTTTTATAGACGAGACGTCCGTCGTCTTCCAGAAGCGCACGGAACCTATCGTCACCCATCGCAAGCGTTGCAAAGTAGGTTTCGTCACTGCCAAAGGAGCCAGCAAAGAAGTCGAGCCAGGCGCCAGAGGCGAGATGGTCCTCCATCACGTAGTCAGCAAATGCGCGAGTCAGACCAACCCATTGGGTTCCCTTCCACACGACACTGGCCGCGCCAGAGGCCGGGGTGTTGACGAAGCGGGTGCAGTCAAAAAACCCAGCGCAATGAGCGCGGTGAAAGTTGCAGATGTGTATATTAAGGAGAGACGTGAGCGGGTTGCACGTGCGGTAGCGGCCAGATAGCTCGTCGAATATTACACTGCGGTTGGAGGCGGCGAGGGCAGCAAGGCGGTTGCGGATGAACGCTTTAGGTTGCAGCGGGAAGGAAGTCCCGTCCAGGAGAATGAAGAAATCCCAGGAGTTCGCCGAACCCTGCACGGTCGAAGGCAGCGCGTGGCGCTTATCTCGTTCATTCACTGACTGAGGACCCAGCGGTAGGGGTGTCGAAACAGCTGAGGAGGGGCTGAGCATCCTCGCGAAGGCGAGTATCTCCCGCGTTGCGGCAATGAGCTCGATAGTTCCCCAGCCACAGTCGAAACTCACATCTAGAATATGGACGTTCCCAACACGTTGATAACGAGCGACCAGCTCGCCGAAGGTCGAGGAGTTCACTTTCGCGTCGACGTGAACAACGAAATGGTCTCGTGGATCCCATATGAGGCCGATTGTGTCGTGGATGCCCGCAATGGTTTCGGAGTCGTGGACAAGGAAGCCATACACAAAAGAGGAGGAGGCGGCGCGGTGATCCTCTTTCACTGAACCTACACTGTGCTCTCCATAGGACGCTGCGGATGCAAATCGGTTCAGAGGCGGCTCAAGTTTCCAGAAGTCACTTCGGTTGCCTTGTATGTATTGAGGTTTGTACGGTCTGTAGTGTTGCTGGTGTTGCTGGTGTGGCCGGCCATCACGGAACTGCGGCCATTGGATAGGGCGATGTGGGCGTGGTTGCAAGACTATCAGTAAAACAACTTGGAGCGGAATGTAGAAGATCAACACTGTAAGCGATATGCATCGAATCCGCCGTCGTGGAATGCGAGCTATCGGCGCGGTCGTGGCGGAAGTGGGCACAGATGCGGTTGGAGAAGGGGGATGCTCCGTAGGCAATGACGATAATAAGGTTCGGAAGTTGAACAAGTAGGACGGCGTCGAAGTTAACGAGGAACGGGATGGTGTGGCATCTGACGGCTGCTGCAGCTGCGGGTAATTCTCCTGCAGTTGCAGTTGTTCCAACTGCTGGGGCACTGGTCTGTGGGTAAGCCTTCTCGGCAATAACACTCCTGTGGCAAATCGAAACATGCTTTTTCTTTTTGCACCATTCCTGCAGCTCCACTGTCCTTCACCGTGCACATTACGTGACAGGGTTGTCCAATCTTTCCGTCTTTCCAACTTGACAACGGGAATCCCCTCATTGCGAAAACAAGTTTTCATTCCCAGCAGCTAGAAGGAAGATGACAAAACGAGAAGCGCAGGGACGAACAGAGGCAGAACGATCAAAAAAGCAGTTGAAGGGAAGAAAAGGGAGAGAATGGAAGGGATAACAAGAAATTACTGTGCCAACGAAGCATAATAAGTCCATAGTGGTCTGCCCTACCGGCTGTCCTCCTTTCCAGCATCTCGAGCAGCACCCTTGCCGTGTGGTGGCTCGCTTTCAGTGTCGGCGTCCCGCCGCACGCCCGAGCGCACATCCAATAATTCCTCATGCACAAAGACGGGCCGCTCGAACAATTGGATGGACGTTCCAGCGTTGTTACTGGTTTTCGGAGGAACAACAGAGGGAAGTTCCGCTAGAGATAAGCAGGCCAGAGGATCAATCATCGCTGCAGACGCAACGGTGCCTTTGGGAACGTGGCCAGCACGCTCAAGAGCTTCCATGTGAGCAAGATGCGTGGCGTACTCGCGAGCAGCGGCAAAGGTTTGCTCCGAAAACTCGCGAGGTCGTTCCGTCAGCCAAGCCGGTACAGAACGCTTAACAGGTGGCGGAACGTGGATAATTGAGGGGGCATTAGTAATCGGTTGTAACTGCTGGGATATCGGCTGAGAGGTCGGTGGACTGATTGGGACAGGTGAAAGTCCACCAGAAGGCGGTGGCGACAGCATTTGCTGCACCTGCCTTGAGCTTGTGCGGGCCTTCTCCTGATGTCGCGGAGGTGCTATTTGCACGGTGCCTGATCCGTCAGCCGCGAGCCCAGCAGCTTCCCAGCCAAAGAATAACTCGCGGGCCCACTGAATCATCATCTCTGCGGCCAGTCCACCTCCAGGAAAAGCCACGATTGCAAGATTCTGAACTGTCATCTTATTCGTCTCGGCGGCAGCAGAAACCCTCTGCAGATGGCACACATACAAGGCCACAGTCCGAAGATGGCATGGCGTTGGGAGGAAATTCTCAAGATGATTTCGAACGGCTAGTACAAGCTGTGAGGTTGGCGAGCCTCCCGCACCTCTCGGAATGGAAGGGTCTACGAAGCAAGGCCGTTAATGAAATAGAAAATCACAACTTGATTCTTTACCTGCGAAGATTACATCTAGGTCCCGCCAGATTTGACCGTCGCCCATAAGCCCGCCCTTCACCCGAATAAAGAATTTCTTGAGCAAGCTGGCAACTGTGGACGGGCTCTCCCCATCGAAGGAGACAACAGGGCCCTTAGTAGACGGGGGGATTCGGCTCAGCTTGGGGTCGGACGAGGCTGTGGAAAGATCTGGCCAGCTTTCCATGGCTGCTGATTCAAACTTTTCGATCCACTCCTTCACTCTCCGCGCCGATCCAGGGACTCGATATAAGCCTTCGTGAACTAACTCGCTTTTCTCCAAATGATCTATGCATCCAAGTACAATATCCGGTACACCGTTCTTGCCCGCTCTGGCAACCGCGACTTCAAGTGGAACACCGAAAATGTAGCCTTCCTCTTCCTCAAAACCCGACATCAGAGTCGCTATGTCGCCACCTGAAGCGCCGTTGTCACCAGTTTTATTCGAAAAATCTTTGCTCGTGTCTTTGCTGTCTTTACTCTCCTTGCTCTTTCCCATTCCGAAGAAAGTTCTGCCACTATTGCTTGTTGATATACTGCTGCTGCTGACGTTGCCACTTGACTCTGGAAATGAGGTGCTTTTCGCGGGACCCGGATAGAAAGTTGACTCAGAGGAAGTGGACGCCATAGAAGGGCCGGGTGATGGTTCTCGTACGGGGTGCTGATTTTTCTGCTTCCAAAACCGGTTTTTGATCGGTTTTTGGGACTCACTGCCGCCCAGAATCGCACGATTCGAAGAGATCAGATAGCTGTCTCCGGCAAATAGCTGCTCAAATCCATCGTTCTCCTGGAATTCCACATGAATCGAATCCGCTCCGTAGTGTGGCTGAGGTATTGGTTGTGGTGTGGGAATCGATGGTGATTTTTGAGGGGTCTTCGGCTGTTGTGGCGTTGATTGTTGATTTACAGGTGGGGATAACGTAGAGCTGGTGAGGCTGTTGCTGCTGCCAAATGCTGAAAAGATGTTCGGTTTGGAAAAAGGCTGGGAAGAGAGCGACTCATCCGATCCAAAGCCAGATGCAGGATTGACGTAGTTTCTATCCGATCGCCTCATCCCAGCCGAGTCTCAATATTTCCGTGTCTGCAGTTGTGGAAGGTAAGTATCAGATACGAGATCGCTAGTAAGCTTCTCATCGAGAAACCAATGGAGAAGTCCTGGGCAACGATTTCCTCAAAACGCTAACGAAGAAAGAATCAATGCCAAACTACTTACAGACCGATGGAAAGAGTTCGCTTTTCAATGACTGGTCTATACCGAGCAGATAGGCGATGGGTGAGGGGTATTAGAGCTGGGGAAAGCGGACCACAGCGTAGGAGTGGCAGTCGGGTTGGGAGGGGCGTGGGTGGTCGGATAGGGATATCTAAACACACAGAACGACCGCCACCCCAAGACAAAAACACTCCCTCGATGACCAAACCCACAACGACCACAAACAGGAGGACGATCACAGCAGTTGCCAGAATTTTGGATCCACTCTTGGATAGTGTTGAGTTTCAAGTTGTGATTTCCGTAGGGCCACCCAGAAAGTCACCAGCTGGATTCGAAGAGTGAAAACCAAAGTTCTGGGGCACCCGCTGCAAATGTGAATAGCGTAATTCAATCTGCCAACTCCAAAGATAATCCAGCTTTCCTAGCAGATATGGATACATTTCTTTGACTGATCGAATATTTCGTTCAAGACCCATTTATTCCTTCGTACATGAAGGAGAAGGTTGAGCAGAATCAGTGGATGCTTTGCACCGAACCATTCTAGAAACAGAGTGTTAAAGATCTCTCCCTCCATCTGAACGTATTTTGGTAACTGTAATACTTCTCAATTTTGCTGATCAGGGATTATTTTCTTCATCACATGATGGTCATTCTCCCCGAGGCAGACATCCCCCACCATCAATGCACATGTTCCAAACGGCATTTCATCTCGGCCCTTCATGCTTTTCCATTGCCTGCAACGATACCGGATACACTCTGCTTGTTTTTAGACTGTTGTAGTGGCCGCACTTGGAACAGTTTTGGCCAATCTGCTCGCGCAGAGTCAGCTGTTGACCGCCAAACTTCAACTTAGTCAAGTCTGTCAATTGAGATCCTATCCTGTGCTTCAACAAAATGTAGGCAGGACTTATGGGATTCTCAAGTATCTCACATAAGGTGTTGGCAATAGTTTAGGTTCTCAACAAGCTCTTACTTTACTATGCGACATAAAACACATCCTACATTTATATAACACGTGACTCCATCTGAAAGAGGAATCAATTCCAGTTGTCTCCATCATTTTTCTAAATTTTTCTACTATGTAGATTAATTATTCGGACAAATCATCAAGTTCCCCGCTCTAATTGCGCTGTATTCACTATCTCTGATATTGAGTAAGAGCTCTCTTTGGCTCTTGAGTTACAATCAGGGTCTTAGTAACTTGAGAGCAACCTTTTTATATGTTTCCATAATCTTGTAATGCTTCTTATCTCTTATATTACCTCCTTGTCAGTGTTGCCTTGTCATTAATTTTTCATCCTTCCTTTTCATTTTTTCTTCAAACATTTTTCATGCTTTCATTTTCCTTTCTTTTTCTTTCTTTCCTAATGCCACTCTGTGAGACTGTGCTCTCTAAATCCTCACCCTGGGCTATGGGTGGCAAATAGAGCAATGACCTAAATACCAATCCTGAAAAGTGAAAAAGGGCAAAAAGGAAATGTCTAGGGGTCACTAGACAGGACAATGTATTTGGAGTCTTAAGAGGCCCAAGAAACACAAAGAAACTCTCTTACTACACACAAAAAGAAGACTCTCACACTCAGACCAAAGGCAACTGTGAAAGGTGGCACACCAGCAAAGAATGTGCAGGGTTCTCTGGTCCATGACACAGAGTGGGCCCAACGGGAGGCAAAAGCCAAAGCCAAAGGGGACCGGGAAATCCGGTAACAATGCTGGAGGTGCAAGATGCAGCATGCTCCAGGGAGCGGCACTAAGTGCAGCACTCCAATCCAACTGAAGAAGACAAGAGAGTGGGGAGGAAAGTGGCCAGACCCTGGTCTGTTGGAGCCACCACCATGGAGCAAGGCTCCCTCTGTCAAAGACAAGCCCTAAGTTGGAGGGGGTTGGACACAGAGGGCAAACACAAGGAACAGTTAGTGTGCAGAGGTGTCTGTTGAATTAAATCAGAACTGTTTTCCACTTAACAGGACCAGACACAACTTGTCTCACTCCCAAGAGAGGTTCCAACTCAATCCAAGGAGGGGGCACACAGGGGTGGGAGACAGTGGGACTCTTCTTACTTCATCCTACTAGGACACAGACATCTACTTCACCAAGCCAGAGGAATCCCCTATCTTAGAAGCAAGGAAGGTTAAAACCCACTCCCACACACAAGTGTGACACCATGACATCACAGGCATTAATCTGAGAGAAAGAGGGTCTGAACCCAGTGAAGACCAGGCCCACCAGAGGCCACAGGAGCCAACAACCAGGGAGGAGGGGGCATACCTGAGAGACCATTCCTGCAGCAGTACCTGACCAGACAGCTCATTCATATCACCTTGAGAGACCTGGATTTGACTAGATGTATTGACAGGAACCTAGAGGCACCACTACAGATTTACCCTCCATCCTTCCATCACCAAGTGGCTCCTACCCAGTCCAACCTAAACAGCATGCAGAATTGGTGAGGTGCACTGGGGCTTGAACCCAGCACACTGCCATGATGGCCAAGAGGACTTCAACCTCCTGTCACACACCAGGGGACTGCCACCCCCAGCTCTACATACAGTCAGGAAGAAAAGGGCAGGCAAGGGACTTCAGGCACAGGTTCACACAGTCAACAAGATGGGGGGCAGCTGCTTAAATAGGAAAGGGTTGGAACCACCAGGGAGGAGGGAAAAAGGAGGGAAAACACATACAAAACAGCAAAACAATAAATAAAATAGTAAAGAAAAGAATGGGAGGAGTGAATCACCAAGAAATGGGGCTGAGCCAGCCAAACAAGGAAGACAACCCAGAGAATCATGGGGCATTTCTTGGCAAACAGAAGGGAGAGGGCTGGCAAGAAATGATTGGTGCAGATAAGAAGACAGTCACTCTCAGCCACACAAGAAAGAAAAGACACAGACAGAGACAACAAGGAAGAAATAAAAGAGAAAACAGGAAAAACAGGAAAAACAGGATAAATTACTTATTGCAAAAATAAGTAAAAATCACGAATGAAAAGATAAAGAAAACCTCTGTGGTCTCATACCCTTTTGTGGGGTAATACATCATGGTAGCAGGTGGTAGAGTTTGTTAGCTCTGCCATCATCTTGTTAACTCTGACCATCTGGGCTTAGCACTTCTCCCACAGAAGTGTTTCAGTCCTAAGTCATTTCCAAAAGTGAGGGGCCATTGGCCAGGCATAGTAGGACTGCATTTCTGTTCAGTCTGTCAACTAGCATGTCTCAAACTTGGCACATTCCCAATTAAGGGGAGCGCTCTAACCACTGAGCAAGGGAGCCTTGTATCAGCAATTAGATTCAAGACTGAGTCTTCCTGTCTGCAACATCGCCAATAAATAATATAATAAATAATAATAGTAGGGCTCAGAGGCAGACATACGGAGCCAGTCAGAGGCTGTATGGAAACCCAATAAATAACAAGAGAGTAGGAATCCAAGCCTAGTCACGTTTTGCCAGCAAAACGCTGGTCGAGACAGGGTGGTAATCCTCACAATTACCAGTTAAAAAGTGGGTATACACTTAATTTATTTGAGGTCACAGGCCCGACAGCCTGTCGTTGTGAGATTCCTAATCTCACTGATCATGGTCTTAGCTGGGGTCTCCCTAAAAGCTCTTCCCCAGTTGTAACTATGTCATTTATATTGGCCCCCTATATTTATTTTTTATTACCATTCATCACATCCCTCACGGGCTCTTGTGTTTGTCACTATAAAAGAGCATCCTGTGTTCCTTGTGCTGAATGGGCCTAAGCACAAGGGGCACACCCCTTATTCATCCTATTCATTCTTATTTTTGCTCATTTTCCTTTTTCTCTCATTTTCCCACCTTTCAATCCACTGTCCCTGCACTGATGTGGCCTCAAAGCCTCAAATTATGTTCACCCCAAATTTGGAGGCAGGAGAGACACTGGGTGGAGGGGGGGTGTGGCTGAAAGAGTGATTCATCCTTTCAAATTGTTCTTTCTTTCATTTTCTCCTTTTGTTATGTCTTTTCCCTTTTTCTCTTTTCTTTCTTTCTTCCTTCTTTCCTTCTTTCTCTTTCCCTTTCCTATAAATGCTCCCTCTCTCTCCTCCTTTGTTCTATATATATCTACTCTCTCTCAATAAATCCTACCTAGGTAAGAAACCAATCCTTTTTCTTTCCTCTTTGGTGTTTCTCCCAAGGCCTGGGGCCTGTGGGGTACTCTTCATTGAGCAACTCCACTTGGTCTAGCTGTCCTTGAATAAAGACAGAATTGAACCACATCATCCCTCTTTGTTGAGTTTGAGCTGAATCCAGGGTACTGGCTCTGCTAATAACCAGGAGCTTCCCATCTTAAAGACTTGTCTTATCCCTTTTGCCACTAGACTATAGATGAGCCCCTGAAGATGAAGAGGAGATCTCATATCGTCCTCACAGACAATCCTCTGAAGGATCAGTGCTGGAGCACCGATTACTTGCGTGGCTGCAGGCTGATGCAAGAGGAAACGGAAGGGCACTCCCAAGGGCGCAACACAACCAGAGAATAAAGAGAGAGAGGAGGGAAACGGTGGTTTTTATCTCAGGAACCTAATCTCAAATACAACAGGAGCGGTTAATAGTGATGGGACGGACAGGGCGCGACCTAGAGCCCCTCGTCACAGACAGTGCTGCGGGAGCCCTCGTCATCGCCAGCAACAGGGGGGAGAGAGAGAAGGGAGTCGACTATGTAGGGGTCGGAAGGTTGCCAGCAGGGAACTCGCACGCTGAAACACCTGCGATCGTACACACACCCCGCCGGGCTGCGTCGGCACAATCACTCAACCAACGGCCTTTATCGCATCGCACTCGTACTCACACATCTCACCCTCACAGCAATAGGACCGAGGCAGGCGCTTGTAGATCGAACTCTCAGGTGTCGGGGGCCGCACCGGGCGCAGCCACCAACACCTTCGCGGGGACGGGAAGGTTGGGGACGACGACACCGTCGTCGTCGCCACCACCACCACCATCGTCACAGCAGGCAAGCGCCAGGGATCCTCACTCCAACACAGAGCTGGCAATGTCACACAGTCGCTGGTGGGGCCAGCTGCATTCCCTACCCACGGCTCCTTAAGAGGAGCCCCACGAAGGGACCATGTACACACCCGGGTGTGTACCATCTCTCACTACCCTCACGTTTGTGAGCCAGATGGATTTGAAGGGACTCTGTATTGGTGCCAAAGGACAGAAATCAGATTGAAGAAAAAAAGGAAAAAGAGAAATGGCCCAGAAACAGAGAGAGAGAAAATTGACAAGTCAACCCCCTTGACTTGGAGCATCCACCACAAATGCTCTAAGTCCCCCCAACCCTATGCGTGTATGTACAAGTGCCGAAAATAAATAATAAATTAGGCAGGCTTGGGGTATGGCCTGTCAGGCACCCCATCCCTAGGCAGTCGGGCAGTCTCCGTTAGTCATCGAAAATGAAAATATGTTGAGAAAACCCTGGCGCAACGGAAACTGTTAAGACGAAAGTAGTAAAAGCAGGCCCAATAATAAAGACAGGTTAGCTGCAAATACACTTTGATAACGCCTTGGAAACTAAAGAACCGGGAGCAATAATAGGGGTCCCGATCCTTGCGGTTATTGACAGGCACACTTGTTTTTGCGAATAAAATCCCTAGACTTTATCACTGAGATCAGTGTAGTCTCACAGAGAGAAGAGAGAGAGAGAGAGAGAGAGAGAGAGAGAGAGAGAGAGAGAGAGAGAGAGAGAGAGAGAGAGAGAGAGAGAGAGAGAGAGAGAGAGAGAGAGAGAGAGAGAGAGAGAGAGAGAGAGAGAGAGAGAGAGATGGTGAAAACCTAAAATAAAATCCACTGAAACCAGTTGATAGTTACGGGACGGACAGAGAGCTTCCTCGTAGGCGATACAGGAACCTTTGATGCTTCCAGCGACGAAAGGAAAAAAGGAGGGGATACGCGTCAGGAGTTAGGAACTTTGACCCAACGAGGTGGAGTGTGCTCTCTTGGTGTTCAAGAAGCCACATGACCAATGAAGAGGCTCGTTGAAACCCTCTCGGCAATGGGGGACGGCAACGTCGTGCCCATTGTCGCAAATCTGGGGAATTCCTCTGAGGTGGGCGAAGTTTGTTGTTGCCTCTTCTGTTGAGAATGGCTTTGACGAGGAAAAAATGGGGGAAAAATTTGCTTCGCTGCTGCTGTCAGCGACATGCCAAAGACTTTCAGCCCTGGGTTGGTGGCGCTAGCGGTGCTGCTGGTCGGTGGAGGCGCAACGTTGGCAACTCGCCTGGTCTTTCGGAGGATAATCAAGAAGATTGGTGCCCCGTTATTCCCAAAGACT
The DNA here is from genome assembly GCA_025765615.1 of Zopfochytrium polystomum. Classification (NCBI taxonomy): domain Eukaryota; kingdom Fungi; phylum Chytridiomycota; class Chytridiomycetes; order Chytridiales; family Chytridiaceae; genus Zopfochytrium; species Zopfochytrium polystomum. Next base: position 353,261 of record JAIVFJ010000014.1, on the reverse strand, counting down.
GCACGGCCAACCGCCGCGATTGACGGTCTCAGAGAGCAAGGAATCGTCTACGCGGTGCGTATCGAAGGATGTCGATTGCGCGCACGACTTACGCACTTGATTTAGCACCTTGCAAACCTGCAAAGCTGGGGAAATCCCAACGCGAGCCCGTACTCTTTGAAGGTACGTTGTGGAAGCTCTCAGGCAGGTTCTGAACGCGATCTACACGCAGTTGGAGACGTGGCTCAGGATGTCAAAAGTTCCTTACGTTATCGTCCGGGATTTCCGCCTTGCGAAAGCACCAAAGGGGAAGATCCCGTGGATCGAGTACAACGGATTGGTAATGGGAGATTCAGAACTAAGTAAGTTATCTACGTGATCTTGTACTGATTTAGAGTGATGTTTATGATAATCACCACAGTCATTCAGTTCCTCCAAAAAGAGTTCCCGGACTGTGAGATGCAAGACTCTAAATTCCTCAGCGCAGCCGACATTGCTGTGGGTCACACTTTCAATACTCTGGCGTCGGACCACCTGGCCCTCATGATAGGCTGGAATCGCAATGCTGGAAACTTTGAGGCGACACTGAAAGCGTACCGTGGAATCGAGGACCTGGGAGAACTTGGGCTGCCTGCGTGGCTGGTACGGTTGATCATGGTGCAACCTTTGGAGAGGATGACGAAGAAACGTTTGTACACGATGGGCGTGGGTCGGCACAGTCCTAAAGAAATCGATGAGATCGGATGCCGTGACATGAAGGTTTGACGGAAAAATCGTAAATTATTTTTGAATGCTGTGCGCAGGCCATTTCGGACTTCTTGGGATGCAAGCCTTTCCTGCTCGGAGACCGCCCTTCGACAGCCGACGCAGGTAAGGAGATTTTCTGCGTTTTGTGTCTTCATCGCTTCGCTCAACCAAAACGAATGGATGCAGCGGTGTTTGCCATACTGGCATCCATCATGTGGGTTCCCATCAACTCATTTGTCAAAACCTATGCCTACACGGAACCTGGGCTCGAGAATCTCGACGAATATCTTCACCGGATGAGGTGCAGTGCCAGATGGAGTCTTTGTTTTGCGACGCTTAATGCTTAATTTTTATGTAGGGCTTCTTTCTGGGACGACACCATCGAGCCTTGGTACTGCGGTGGGGACCAGGCTGAAACAATGTGGAACAAACTTGGGAAACCCAACCCCAAATTCTCCACACGGCTTTGAAATCGTCGACCTTATCGGGCTTGTTCCTAGGGTCTTGGATCCCTTATTTTTTCAATAAATTTCTATGACAGGAACCCCTGATGTGTTCCACCATGGAATCGGGATTCGATTTGCTTACCGGCATCACCAAAGCAAATAAAACTGGCTACAAACGAGCAAGGAACAACCATAGCGGAACACGAAACGCAATGCAGGGCTGAGGGAGAGAAAGGGAGACGTCTCCCGCCAGCAGGGTTAGTCTGCCTGCGGCTCTGATGAGAGACGCCGGTTGGAGGTCTCGTGCCAAGTAATAGAAACCGCATAGCTGGAGGTCCCTGTCGGCAATAAGGTTGACTGGGCATTCTGGAGCAAACTGCGCGCCTTCAATAATGAGAGTGATGTTGTTTGCAAGAGGAATTCGTGCAACGCCTGAGCCCTTGCAGTTGAGAACTGGGACTTCCTTTGCGATGCGCATGCTGGATTTTTGGTTGTTGAAGGTTGATGGGATAAAGAAGGAGAAATCACGAAGAGTAGTAACATTGCAACCGTTATCAATAAGGAGAGGAAAGGAAGTAACAGGAGGTGGAATGTTGACTGCAAATGCCCAGATCACTCCCAGGCCATAAAAATCCTGTTGGTGGTTGTCTTCACTTTGGCTGCCAAACTGTGAGTTGTAAGTCTCTTCCCATAACTGCTGTTCATTTGCAAACTGCTGACTCTGTTGTTCATCCCAATCACTGTCTGCTGGTGCGTTGTATGGTCGGAGTGCCTGCTGGGATTGCTGAGGCATCTGCTCCTGCACGTTTGGAGCTGAAGGACATTCCCTTGCATAATGTCCACGACCACTGCAATTGTTGCAGGTGACATTTGCAGATGCCTGGCTCTGGTGTGGACACAATGGTTGCTGTGGTCGCCATCCACTTTGCTGCAGTCGCCATCCCATCTGCTGGGGTCGCCAACTTCCTTGAGAGAGTGAAATGGACCCTCTTCCAAAGCCACCATAGGGTCGTGGGCTGTATGGCTGTGTGTGAGACTATGCTCTCTAAATCTCCTCAACCTGGGCTGGAGGTGGAAATAGAGCAATGGCCTAAATACCAATCCTATCTAATGAAAAGGGCAAAAGGTATCTAGGGGGTATTTGGAGTCTACTAAAGCCCAGTTGGTGTAAGCAGTGTGCAGGAGATTTGACCTGTTACTGCTCTGCAAGGATGACTTACAGCATTTTTGCAAGTGATGGTCCTTGTAACAGTTTTGTATAAAGACAAATATAAGACTGACAGAAGCCAAGATCAACCTCCCACCACCACCACCACCTTCAGTAGTGTACTACCTCCATCTCCACAGCAGCACAACCCATAGACAATCCAGCCCAACGAAATCTTTCATACAAAACTGTTACCCATCCCAATCACTTCCCCCTTGATTTCAACAAGATCCAATCAGTAGAAGGGGTTGTAAGCTTTTCAGATCTGCCAACTTTGGGGATCAATCACGGACGCTACAGACATTGTACAGCAGTTCAGCTACTACCATTGGAAAGCTCTCGATCTCCTTTTTCCAACAAACCCACCTGATCTCAGATCAGATGCTCCTACGTTGCGTACACCACCTCTGAAGTTGGCAATCACTTTTCCAACTTCAACCTCAATTTGCTGGCCTTCCAGACCTCCCCCAGCCAATCCCAAGCTATCATTGAAAGGCCTGCTTCTGGACTACACAACTGTTACCAATGGGATCCCAAAATCACTCTCCTTTGTGATAAGCGATGCCTTTTTCCATTCAGGGTCACCAGCTTACCTCCAAAACCCTCACCATTAATTTTCGATTTTTTGTCCCCAATTGGAGACAACGACCACCCCCCTACCTAACACACACCAAGCTAACAAACCAACTTTTCATCTGCTGCAACACCACCTTCACAACACACCCAAAATCCAACGAAATCCCTTCAAACTTGGCACACATAATCGTCCTGAGAAAACAACATGACCGCTGACTCAATCAAGTACGTTGCCAAGTCCTTCAGCGTCTTGGAGAGACCAGAGAATTTTGGTGACTGGTTGGAGGATCTTACAGCAGAACTCTCCAACAAAAAAGTCGACTTACGCCACTGCATTGACACAAGTCACATCAACGCAGAGCAGAATGATGCAGTTGATCCACTAGACCTCTGCGACACTGGAACCTGTCTCATCAGAGATGGGCCATTCCAAGGACAGAGATTCCACTTGATGCCTCCGCCTTGTGGACAAGAGAAAGTAACTTGGTTTCCTGGAACCCAAACCAGAATGCGCATTGCTCTCTAATCATTTGTCGCCACATCTCTCAAGCCCTTCTCACCCAAATCACACCTGGTCGAAACCTTGCTTACAAGTTGGTTGGCAAATTGGGAATAATTTGCCGCACAGCAGACCAGGGACTTGCAAAGGAGATCATTGACGACTTTGAACGCATCAAAATGGAACCAACTGAAGCCTCAGGTGCCTTCATTACCTGATTCACTGAAGCGTACCATCAAGTCAACAGCTTTGCAAAATCAGCAGCTGGAGAACTTCTCCATCGTATTCGCCCTTTCCAAAAAGTTGTTCGAATCTTTGTTGGCTCACTGAACCAAAGCCTATTGGATATGGGTAAAGGAAAAGATTTTCTTGTTGTCAGCAACCCAACTCCTCAGATAACAAGTTTAGCCAAACTAATCTCACTCTTCAAACAAACTGTTCGTCAAAACAACTATGATAAGTGTTTGCATCAAGCTGGCAAATCAAAGAGAAGGGGACACCTCCACTGCAGCCCAGTGGTCAACGCACCAACTGCAAATGTTGCCCAAGTTCACTACACCCACCCCCGAGGCCGTGGTGGCTATCTACCGCTCCAACCAAGGCCACATGTGAGGACGACAGGCCGTCAAGCCTGTGACCTCAAATAAAAGATTGTATACCCACTTTTTCACTGATAATTGTGAGGATTATCCACCCGTCTCGAAGCACGTTATGCACGCATTCGGCTTGGACTCTGCTCTATATATTATTATTTTATTATTATTGGTCGTCCACATAAGCCACCGACTGACACTTGTTGTTGCGCCTACGTCACCTGCCACTATTATTTTTGTCCTATTATTATTATTATTATTCTGTACAACGGCTGCAGACTGAGTGAGTCAGTGTTTGCTCAACTGCTGGCATAGGGGTTCATTGCTCAGTGGTTAGAGCGCTCCCTTCAATTGGGAAGGTGCCAAGTTCAAGACATGCTGACTGTTGGGCTGCAAAGTCCACCATGCCCAGCTGATAACCCCTCATTTTTTGGAATGACTAAGGACTGAACCACTTCCTCGGGAGAGGTGAAAAGTCCAGATGCCCAGCTACCATGATGTAATGCCTCATATGAGTGGTATGAGAAGACAGGGCTTTTCTTTCTCTTTCTGTTGATGATTTTTACTTATTTTTTCAATCAGTATTTTCCTTTGTTTTGGCTCTTTTTCTTGTTTTATCTTTTATTTAGTTGTTTGTTTACTGTCTCTCTTTGTGTGTCTTCCTTTCTTTCTGCGGCTATGGTGAGTGTCTTTTTGTCTGCACCAATCATTTCTTGCCAGTTCCTCCACCCCCCCTCCACTCTGCTCTGGTGGCTGTCTGCCAAGAAATGGCCCCATGATTCCCTGAGCTGTCTCGCTTTGTTGATGGCTCAGCCCCATTTGGTGATTCACCCATCCATTCTGTTCTTTACTGTTTTATTTATTGTTTTGTTGTTTTGTATGTGTTTTCCCTCCTTTTTCCTCTCCTCCCTGTGATTCCAACCCTCTCCTATTTAAACTGCTGCCCCCACTTCTTGTTGACTGTGAGAACTGTACCTGAAGTCCCTTGCCTGCCCTTTTCTTCCTGACTGTATGTAGAGCTGGGGGTGGCAGTCCCCTGGTGTGTGACAGGAGGTTGAAGTCCTCTTGGCCATCATGGCAGTGTGCTGGGTTCAAGCCCCAGTGCACCTCACCAATTCTGCATGCTGTTTAGGTTGGACTGGGTAGGAGCCACTTGGTGATGGAAGGATGGAGGGTAAATCTGTAGTGGTGCCTCTAGGTTCCTGTCAATACATCTAGTCAAATCCAGGTCTCTCAAGGTGATATGAATGAGCTGTCTGGTCAGGTACTGCTGCAGGAATGGTCTCTCAGGTATGCCCCCTCCTCCCTGGTTGTTGGCTCCTGTGGCCTCTGGTGGGCCTGGTCTTCACTGGGTTCAGACCCTCTTTCTCTCAGATTAATGCCTGTGATGTCATGGTGTCACACTTGTGTGTGGGAGTGGGTTTTAACCTTCCTTGCTTCTAAGATAGGGGATTCCTCTGGCTTGGTGAAGTAGATGTCTGTGTCCTAGTAGGATGAAGTAAGAAGAGTCCCACTGTCTCCCACCCCTGTGTGCCCCCTCCTTGGATTGAGTTGGAACCTCTCTTGGGAGTGAGACAAGTTGTGTCTGGTCCTGTTAAGTGGAAAACAGTTCTGATTTAATTCAACAGACACCTCTGCACACTAACTGTTCCTTGTGTTTGCCCTCTGTGTCCAACCCCCTCCAACTTAGGGCTTGTCTTTGACAGAGGGAGCCTTGCTCCATGGTGGTGGCTCCAACAGACCAGGGTCTGGCCACTTTCCTCCCCACTCTCTTGTCTTCTTCAGTTGGATTGGAGTGCTGCACTTAGTGCCGCTCCCTGGAGCATGCTGCATCTTGCACCTCCAGCATTGTTACCGGATTTCCCGGTCCCCTTTGGCTTTGGCTTTTGCCTCCCGTTGGGCCCACTCTGTGTCATGGACCAGAGAACCCTGCACATTCTTTGCTGGTGTGCCACCTTTCACAGTTGCCTTTGGTCTGAGTGTGAGAGTCTTCTCTTTGTGTGTAGTAAGAGAGTTTCTTTGTGTAGGGAAAAAAACCTTGTCAAGAGACACTCAAGACTGCACCCTCCACCACCACCACCCCCCACCACCTTGCCACTGCCAGATCAACGTCAGATCAACATCAGATTGTTGTCAGATCGTCAGATCATCATCAGATCGACTTCAGATTGACTCCAGAACCCTCCACCACCACCCCCCCACCGCTTTGCCACTGCCAGATTGACGTCAGATCTTCATCAGATCGTCAGACCATCGTCAGGTCAACGTCAGATTGACTCCAGATCATCAGATTGACATCAGATCTTCATCAGATTGACTCCAGATCGTCAGATTGACGTCAGATCTTCGTCAGATTGTCACATCGTCAGGTCAACGTCAGATTTTCGTCAGATTGTCTCCAGATCATCATATCATCATCAGATTGTCGCCAGATTGACTCCAGATTATTACCAGAACGCCCAATTCTTGTCAGATTGCCAGATAATGATCCGATTGTCGTCAGATCATCGTCAGATTGACTTCAGATGGCTGCCAGATTGCCTCCAGCAATCACTTTCCTCCTTCACCACCACAACCACATTGCAACCACATCACAACCTTTGTGCTGAATTGGGATTGGCACCCCCCTATTTCATGAGCAGCCCACCTCCCTCCACGTTCTTCGGCACCCACGCTGATCAACACATATTGACAATCACCACTCAGCCAGACCCCACTATTGCCCCACTCACTGAACTTGACATCCTACGCTTTATCTCCACTTGCAACCTCACCATCTGACAGCGGCCCTTGCTCTCAAAGGACCAGACTTCTTACTCGCTCCACCTTCTGCATCCTTTGTCGGACGAACAGGCTGCCCGTCTTCAGACCACATCCCCACACATTAAATTTTCTTACACCTGTCGACTACCAGCTGCTGCCACAGAATTCACCAACGAACCTACCAACCAACTCGTACTCCAACACCTGGCTCCTGGAACTACTAGAAAGAACTTTGATGAGCAAAAGGACTCCCTGCGTCATGCAATCACCTCTGCTTTATCCTCGTGCGGCTCCATAATGGCTGTTCATTTTGCACACCACCAGCTTTCCGCCTCCGCATCTGCCACAGTTCTTTTTGACGGCCCTCCTCACAATCCCCCTCAGTTCATAACTATTATGGGTGCGGGTGTCACAATTCGACCACTGGAACCTTCTGCAGAAAACCAGCGGCGAATCAGCGATGAAAAGCAACGCACAGCTGTCCTTTATAACATTCGTCGCTCCACAAGTATCTATGACCTTGAGACCATCCAATATGAGTTTGGGTGCACGTCAGTTCGCATTCCAGGATTCTTCAACTCAGCAAAGGGCACTGCTGGCCCTTCGTCGTCTGCCCATTTTGTTTTTACAACCCACTCATTGATGTTGCAAAAAACTAACCAATCAGTTGTCTTCAATGGCCGTGCACTCCCATTTCACCCACTCCAAAAGGAAGATTTCACTCCCTTCCCCTGCTGTCGCCGTTGTGGAAACTCCAACCATACCTCTCAATCTTGCAAAACTGGCCACCCCTCTGGCTCCCTCCTTAACCAAGCCACTTCAGCAGATTCCAAAGACAACAGCCAGACAGCTCAGGCCCCTCCTGACACCACAACTCCCCCACCTGTCCTGCCTGCTCCCCCTCCTGTCCCTCCTCCACAGCTGCAGTCAATTTTGAAGGTCCTTGAAAACATCCAGCAACAGCTTCTCGCACAACAGACCTCCTTGCGCACAGAGCTGAAAGAGCATCAGACAACAGTACGCACTGACATCCAAAAACTCACCACTCAGCTTTCCCAGCTTGAGCCAATCCCTGCAGCACTGGAACACGGCTTAGCAAAGGTGGACCACGACATTCAGAGACTTGCAGCTGCTGCAGCCAACGTGGACACTTCACTCAAAAACCATGCTGGCGCCATCCACAACCTAAATCAGCGAGTCACCACACTGGAGCCACTCACTGCACAATTGGACAGCTGCCTCACCACAGTGGACACAACCACCCAGCTCCTCAGCTCTCGCCTCCGGACAATTGAAGAATGGTTGAAATACAATGACCCGATTGATGAGGACCTTGACAACCGTTCCTCTGCTGAACCTTCTTCTACTACTACTGTCCCAGCTCGATCAGCTGTCACCACACACTCAAGCTCCAGTTCCTCTTCAACTCCTCCCAACAGAACTGCCCCCAAACCTGCCCCCAAACCTGCACCCAAACCTGCCCCAAAAACTGCCTCAAAAACCAGGAACACTGCCTCAACTTGACCAATATTCTTATTCTTTTTTTTGTGAAAGCCCCTTTGCAATTGATATCACTCTTATTTCTCCAAAAAAAAAAAAAAAAAAAAAAAAAAAAAAAAAAACAGTGACATTATTAGCAGGACTTCCTGCACCCCTTAGACAACTATGTCAACTAGCCCTGTCTTCTTCTGCACACCACCCCCAACACCACCACCCCTCCCTCGCTTTGCAACTTGGAACATCCGTCGTGCCTTCCCCACCAAGGCTGCATCTATCTTCCACTGGCTCGATCACACCAAAACCACCATCCTTGCCATTCAAGAAACTGGCTGCTCTGACACAGAGGCCACCCACTCCATTCGTCACATCACTAGGAATTACAAAGGTTTCTTCATATCCTCCACCCCCTCCCATCACGCTGGCGTTGGTTTCATCATTTCATCTTCCCTGGCACCACACATCACTGACGTCTCCCACTTTGGAACTCGTGCCATTGCCCTCACCTTATCTTTTGCTCGATGCTCCATCCTCCTGCGAAATATTTACTGGCCTGCTGACCCCCAATCTGAGGAACTCCCTGACTTGCAAAAATGGTGCAACTCTCTTGCCTCATCCGACTCCACCTCACCCCACCAAGCCTACTGGTTTGGTGACTGGAATGCCATCACTGACCCCCTTGACCACTCCACCAGAGCCCCCACACCTACTTCCCGCCATGGGTTCCTCCCCACCCTCTCCCTGAAAGGCTTTGTTGATTCCTTTAGACACCTGCACCCAGACTTACCCTCTTACACACACACTGCTGGCTCCTACTCCTCTCGTTTGGACAGCATTTGGCTCTCACCCCCTGCTCTTGACTACGTCACTGAAGCTAACATTTCTTCTCCACTTGAAGAGCCCCATCTCACTGACACTTCAGACCACCTCCCCTTCAACATAATTCTTGCTTCCTCCCCCTTCCACACAATTCCCTTCTCCCCTCTGCGCCGGCAGGTCATCAAACCCCTGGAAGCTTCAGAGGAGCAACTCGACAATTACACTTCAGCTGTCTCAGTTGAGCTTGCCCCCCTCTCAGCAGCCCTTGCAGCCTTGGACAGCATTCTTCTCCCCTCCGAGCTTGAGTTCCTCCATTCCCCATCCCTACCCTTTCAATACCCCTCCCCAGAACGTGCATCACTCCTCGTCAGCCACCTTGACACACTCTCCACATCATTTCACGAGTTGCTGCTTCAGCTTGGCAAAAAGTTCCTTCCTCACAAGGGAACCTCCTCAGTAGCGCCAAAGATAGATTGCCGTGCCAAACCATTCCTTGTTGCATGTTGGAAAGTAGAGAAACTGTGGGCACTTGCCAAAGACCCTGCGCATGATCTAAGCTAACATCTTCCCTTCCATTCCTTTGACCCCATCTGAGTGGGGCGCAAATCAGTCTTACTCCTTCTTGTCCCACATCCACTCTCAGTACAAAGCCAGCTTCTTTGACACAACTGACTATCGTGATGTTTTACTCCCCACCCTCAACCGCCATCACCAGGCCATCTACCGTGCCCAACGCCAGGCAGCAGAAAAGCACAAAATGGAGGACATTGCCACAGCTCTCACACATAGACACAACCTTTTCTCTTCTGGCAAGATAAAGACTGTCCTCAACAACATCCTCAACCGCACACGCAGCAACTCTAGCATCGACCACATTCGCTATACAACTGCCGAAGGTCCCTCAATCACCCACGATCCTGACCTTGTCCCTGGTATCTGCCAACAACAGGTCAAACACTGGTTTCGCCCTCGTACCCTCACTCCCTTCCCACCATCCTCTCCATTTCACTCTGAGATGCAACCCCGTCCCTACATCCCCCCAGATCTTTTCTCCAAGGTTATGCTGCCCCCTTCTGCCAACGATGTCAAAAACGCTCTCACATCTCTTGCCTCAAACAAAGCCCCTGGCCCCTCCCAAATCTCCAGAGAGCTTCTCCTCGCAGCTGGTCCTGATGCTCTTGCATTCTTCTCCTCCCTCATCATTCGTTCTTTTCTCTTCCTTGACATCCCAGACTCTTGGGCATCTTCCTCCATCTTCCCCATACCCAAGAAAGCTGCGTGGGGTGGTGACATCACTGACCTCCGTCCAATCAGCCTCTGCAAACTTGCTGCCAAAGTTGTTCATCGTCTTTTGCACACCTTTTCCCACCCCAGCCTTTGGGCATGCATTGCAGCCACTCTACAGTCTTGGATTGGCCCCCCTCCACAAGTTTCCTGGGCTCGTGGACACAATGGCGACGCTGGCAACGAACGAGCAGACAACCTGGCATCATCTGTACCCTTGACTTCCGACCCAAAGACATTCCTATCTTCCCTCGTGTTGAGTGGAACTGCCTGGTTAGCAGCAAGAGGCACAAGACAGACCAAAACCTACTGTGACTGCCACAAAATGCGCCAGACACATTTGCTGTCACAAATGCAGTGACATGGAAGGGGATAAGACAGAAAACTGATGACATTTGCAACAACAAATGTGTCTGAAGCATTTTGTGAAATGCGTTGATTTTTGGAATTGGTCCAATACAAGAGAAGAAGGACAAGAAAGAGAAATGAGAAAGAGCATGCAATACAAATAAAGCAAGGGAACAGAAACTTAAGGCACATGACAAAGACCAATATGATTTCGATGATAAGCGCCTAAAGCGGCTGGTAATGATTTTGTAAGATAATCTGCTGGTTGTTTGCCACCAGGAATCCATTCTAGTTGTTAGGCAGAACTGACTGGTTAGCAGCAAGAGGCACAAGACAGACCCAAACCTATTGTGACTGTCAGTTATTGTTCTCACAATGCCCACGGGAGAGCGAGCCACTGCCAATGCAGACCTGCGCACTGGCTTGCACTGTTGACAAATACTCTGTGTATTAAGTGGAACAGAAACCTGGTGTCAACAGTTTTCCTCCTCGTCTGCTTAAGCAGATAATATAGGAGAGGTTTTTACCCTGTGCCAGTCACGCTTGCCTAGCAGCTATTACAGTGTATATCATTATCATGTATCAATAATTCATAACAGAGTTTTTCTCTTTCTCTCCAAGTTGGGGAGAAGGATCACACACAAACACACACCTCCACTTCACTCACTCCTTCTACTCACTCACTCAGAGTACAATTGATCACATTGATTGCATTGATTTTGAAGTGCAACTCTTCCCCACTCAACGAACACTATTTGTACAGGCAGACAACCGTGATTTGGTCCCTTTGGCTTTGCCATTGAGTTTCTCTGTGTCTTGGATCAGAGGCATTTTGCACTTTCTTTTGTGATTGTGCTGCCCTTGTCACACTTTTCTGATGTTTCCCTTTTAGATGTGTGATGGCTGCTCTTTTTGTGTTTGAAGAGTTTCTTTTGTGTTTGATGATGGGCTTTAGTAGACTACAAATACATTTTCCTGTCTGGTGATCCTAGACACCTTCTTTTGCCCTTTTCATTAGATAGGATTGGTATTTAGGCCATTGCTCTATTTCCACCTTCAGTCCAGGGTGAGGAGATTTAGAGAGCACAGTCTCACATCTACCTCAAAATTTGACGTCTGGTGTTAGGTGGAACTGACTGGTTAGCAGCAAGAGGCACAAGACAGACCCAAACCTATTGTGACTGTCAGTTATTGTTCTCACTGTAGTCTCCTCTGAGTGAGTGAGTGGAAGGAGTGAATGAAGTGGAGATGTGTGTTTGTGGGTGGTCCTTCTCCCCAACTTGGAGAGAAAGAGAAAAACTCTGTTATGAATTATTGATACATGATGATGATATACACACTGTAATCGTTGCTAGGCAAGCATGACTGGCACATGGTAAAAACCTCTCCTATATTATCTGCTTGAGCAGAGGAGGAGAAAAACTGTTGACACCAGGTTTCTGTTCCACTTAATACTTGGAGTATTTGTCATCAATGCAAGCCAGCGCCCAGGTCTGCATTGGCTGTGGCTCGCCCTCCCATGGGCATCGAGAGAAGGATAACTGACAGTCACAATATTTTCAGGTCCGTCTTGCGCCTCTTGCTGCTAACCATTCAGTTCCGCCTAACACCCCCCCGCACAATGGCCATGGGTGTAGCACCTGCTATGCAAAGCGTGCGTAAGCGTTTGAGGCTTTGACTGAAAGGGTGTTTGAAAGGTCAGAGCGGGGTCAGAGGCCAAGTAGTGAGGTCAGTTGCTGGTGCTGAGATGTAGAGAGTGGTTGTGTGAGAATGTCTGTGATCTGGTTGCTGGTTGGTACACAGCGTACAGTGATCTCTCCAGTGGCTATGCCTTGTCGGAGGAAATGAGCATGTATGTCAATGTGTTTTGTGCAAGCATGTGTGAGAGGGTTGAGCACTAGTGCAATTGCAGATTGATTGTCCTCGAGGATTGGTGGTGGCCGCTGTGCGGGGAGTTTCAACTCTGATAATACAGCTAAGAGCCATTGTGCTTCTTGGAAGGCTTTAGAAAGTGAGTAGTATTCTGCTTCCGTGGAGGATAGTGAAACTCGATGTTGTTTTCCAAGAGACAGCGGCGCCCATGAGGAAGAAGACATATCCAGTGCGTGATGTGCAGTCTCCAGGTTCGCCCCCATAAGATGCATCAGTGTATGCAGCTGGTTCAAGGGTGTCAATTGTGAAGAGCCGAAGCGGCTTGTGGCTTTGCCTGTAGAATAATCTGTAGTCCCAGGTGCCTCAGAGGTAACAAAGCAGGTGGCGGAGTGCATTGCAATGGCACTGGCATGGCTTCAGTTGGAACTGGGAGAATACATTTGTTGCAAATGCGATATCTGGTTGAGTTTGTGTTGCGAGGTATTGAATTTTCATGAGTGTGGATCGATACCAGCTTGAGTTGCTCTCGCTGAGTTTGAATGATGTTTTGTCATGCATAAAGGTGATAGACATAGGAGTTGATGCAATATCAAGGCTCGACAATGAGCTTGCAAAGGTCAGGAACCAGTTTCGTCCAGATTGATGGAGTCCATAAAGGCTCTTGAGGAGTTTGCAGAATAGTTTCTTTCCATCTGAAGTGAATCGCTCGTGGCCTTTTGGTGGTTGCATGAGATGACTTCTTTGAGGAAAGCGTACAGGTAGGCTGTGTTGACATCCATGCTGTGGTACTTGAGGTTAAAAGCAAGGCTGATTGCAATGAGCAGTCGGATAGCCTGGAACTGGACGACAGGAGAAAAGGTGTCTGTGTAGTTGATGCCTTCGCGTTGAGTGTTTCCACATGTGACAAGACAGACTTTCCATCGCTTCAGCCAGCCAAAAGGGTTGAGCTTGTAGGCATAAACCCATTTGCAGAACATTGCGCGTTCGCCAGGAGGAAGAACTGCCCATTCCCAGACCTTGTGCTCGTCCATGAGAGAGTGAAGTTCCTCAAGCTGAGATGCAGTCCATTCTTCGTTGTAGTCCTTGTGGGAACGTGGCACTGGTGGGAGTTGTGATTGGTGGATTGGTTCTTTTGGGAAGCGTGGTTCTGGTTTAGCTGATGCAAGGTAGAGTCGCAAGAGATGGCGAGTGATTGTTCAATTTGCAAGTAGCTTGCAAAGTCCAGTTGGTGCATCTTTGATGTTGACAATGACAGATGGTGGAAGTGGTGATTCAATAACAGGTTCCGGTTCAGTGTTGATGGATGCTGCTACGCGGTCTGCCGTTGGAGCTAGGCTCTCTTCAGGTTCGTCTTCATCTTCGCCCAGGACGACAGCAAATGTGTCAGGGTTCCAACCATAGTCATCATTGTCATCATTGTCTTCCATATCTGGGGGAAGAGTTGGAGCATGATCTGAGGTGTTTGTTGATGATGATGGCGGCTTTCCCCCCCCCCAGAAGCCTGGCGCAGTTGCTGGCGAGTATGAGTGGAGGGAGCACCATCAAGAGGAGAGTTGGATAATTGATGGTAAGAGTGGCTCGACAGGCTTGAAAAGGAGAGTTGTCAGTTTCAGGAAAATCCGTAAAATCTTCAGAGAGAGAAGTTAAGAAATCAGAATTAAGAGATTGAAGCTTAGTGTCACTGCGGACAAGGCCAGGAAAGACATGCTTATGCAAGTTATAGTGGCATTCCGAAGAATGGTATTGCGTTGCGTGTAGTGATGATCCTGTTGCAGGAGAAAACCAGTAGCTGGAAAAATTTGGAGGAGTTGCTCGACAGTGCGGCAGTGACAAATAGTGACTCTAGGAGTTGTTTGATGCTCTACTTAATGGAGAAATGGTCCAGAATAGAAGATGTGAGTTGCACACAATGCTTGTTGCAAGCTGATTGGTGGGCGGAAAATTCTGAAATCAGAATAGCAGGTTGGCACTGTTGAATAGTGACTGTGTGCTGAATTTCAGGCCAAGGATCAAAGTTTTGGTGGCGTTTTCCCTTGGGGAGTGTTGGAGAACAGAATAGATAGAACTTAGAGCAATTTCGTGTCCAGCAGGGGTGACGTGTCACACAAGAAAGGACAAAAATGGTGGGTGGAGGTATGGTAGTTCGACTTTTTGGACCCCCTTATCAAAATCTCTTGTAACTCCTGCTGTGGGCATTGTAGCGGGGCGCGTTAGATATCAATCGAAAGAGCAGAAGCAGGAAAATACGGGTATGCAAGGGCGTCCTCTGATTGTTTCTCCCTGTTGCGACAATGTCCCTCAAAGTTGAGGAAGCGTTTTTGACTTCGGACGCCAATCAAATTCTGTGAAACAATGTAGAGAGCTCCGAGATAGCTCTTTGGAAAGAGGAGATTCAGGGATTTTGAATGCACTATAGCAAGCCCAGATTGAATGACGGGGTCAGCCAGGGGATGGCGTCGAAAATTTTTGGCCTCCCAAATGAAATGGTTTCTAAAAATTGAGCTATGCTGATTCTGTTTGTTGGAGGTGGTAGAGAGTGTTTTCCGGACTAGAATTTGTGGTTGATGCAGCCAGATAGCTGGCATGCTGATGTGTAAACAGTTTACTCTGAGTGAGTGAGTGGAAGGAGTGAGTGAAGTGGAGATGTGTGTTTGTGGGTGGTCCTTCTCCCCAACTTGGAGAGAAAGGAGAAAAAACTCTGTTATGAATTATTGATACATGATGATGATATACACGCTGTAATAGTTGCTAGGCAAGAGATACTGGCACAGGGTAAAAACCTCTCCTATATTATCTGCTTGAGCAGAGGAGGAGAAAAACTGTTGACACCAGGTTTCCGTTCCACTTAATACTTGGAGTATTTGTCATCAGCGCAAGCCAGCGCCCAGGTCTGCATTGGTGGTGGCTCGCTCTCCCATGGGCATCGTGAGAACGATAACTGACAGTCACAATAGGTTCAGTCCGTCTTGCGCCTCTTGCAGCTAACCATTCAGTTCCACCTAACAGAAGGCGACAACTCTCTGTTGATCCTGCTGTAAGAGGGCCGACCGATTTGGTATCTCATCCAACAAGAGCTTGGAAAGCATGGCTCAGGGCTATCATTTCCCAGCTCATTACTACAGACGCAAATATTACTCATTCCCAAACTTAGACAGACCAGAAGGATCTGATTTAGAGAGGTGTGCTGCTGACATTGTCCATCAAGCAGCAACCAAAGAACTTCCACCATATGCAGCCAGTGCCGACTTGGCTTTTGTATCGGGAAGTGCTTTGCGGAACATGTTTTTGGATGGGACCTCTTTTTTTTTTTTCCTCCTTTTTTTCAAAAGTTTGGAGCATCTGAAACAAGTGTAAAATCCCACTGTTTGGAACGAATTTTGAGCTGTAAACAAAAATTAAGAAATGATGTACTTTGAGAGGATCGTTTACTTTGGAAAAAAAAATTTAAAAAAATACGGTCACTTAGAAAGTGAGGTCCATTTTCCTTTGTCCTTCACTGCCGCAGAGTTTCGACCACTTTGGTTGTGTTTTGAACGACTACTGTGCTGCTGCCACTGGCTGTTTTTTGATTGCAGCTGCTTCAGTACTGCATAGATTGAGACCAAAGTAGTACAATAAGAAAGCCCTCTCAATTCTGAACAAGCTTGTTCACTTTTGGGGGCACCTGTTATTTACATTGTGTCAAGTACCGACACTTGGGAATGTTTTCTTCCTTTTTTTCTTTTTTTTCTTTTCTTGGTAGGTCCTCACTCTCTCTCTGAATGTGGATGTACGAGAAATTACTGGCGGAAACGTTTTGTTAACTTTCTTCTGAACGGAGTCATGTCCGAATTCAAAGAAAGCTGCAAGATCAGTTGGAAGAGCAGCGTTCCCAGCAAGGCCCATGGTCTGAGGACAGAGTTCCAAGAGCCCCGTCCTCCTCACAGAGTGGGGAAACCAGCGTGAAGTTCCAGGCTGCTATAAGCCCACAACAGCACCTCCAACATCATGGTGTTCACCTTTCGTCGAGCACTTCCGAAGAACCATTTTTTCAGCCGGCTGCCCCACTGTCGGCAGCGAATGGCTCGCCGGTGTCGTCCCAAACCGCTGCGAATGCTGGCATTGTTCTTCCAGTGTCAAACTTGCCAAAGGCCGGTTCGCAGCGTGGTCCCCAAACTCCATTGCAGAGTACCAAAAGTGGTGGGGCGCAAGGCCCTCTTCCAGTCCAGCAGAACTTCGCGCTGGTGCCTCAACGTTCCTTCCAGTTCCTCCTTGTTTCCAGGCAGCAGTTCCCTGTTGGTTAGAGAGATACACCGATGGGACTGAGCAACGAATCCCAAAGTAGTCATAATTAGATGAGCAAAATTTAAGAAGGGATAAGCATAAAGAAAACAAACTTGCACTTGCACCTGATATGTATGAAAGATTCCTTTTTCTCTCGAGGGAGCCTTCTCAATATAAATTTGAAGAATCGGTTATCTGAGCAAGCCTTTCAACGTACGGGGGGGCCAGTAATACGTTTGCGCCCTTTCCCATTATTTTATTTTATTCACATTCTCTTGAAGACCCGTGTATTCAGCGATTAAGAAATGGTACTGTTCCTCGCGTTCCCGCAGTGCCGCTTCCAGCTTAGTGACCAAGGCTTGCTTAGATTTGAGTTCCAGCTCCTGCTCTTCACTAAGCACTCGAAGTTTCTCGTACTTGGCCTGCAGAAGTTCCAGAATTTAGCATTTTGTCGAAAACTCTGTCGGTTTACTTCGAACCTCAGACTCTATCAGTTCGGCTTCGACACGGTCCTTTTCAGGTTTTGGCACAAATTCCTCCTGTTGTGATTTGCGAAGCCTTGAAATTTCATCTGATTGCATCGCAGTCTGAACTCTTGATGTGTGAGTCATTTCGAGAGGGAGAGAGAACGCGAGAGAGAGGGAAGGGTGATAGGCCAACCTCGGTGGACAAAGCTTTGATTTGATGTTCATATACGGTTATGGGATCCTCGCCAGCGGGGTACGTTCGAATGGACGACGAAATGTCAGCCAGCACTTAGTTGTTGGTTTAGTTGAGTAAGCACGCAATCTGTAAGCACAAGTTCATGCTCACATGGGTCCTCCTTTTTCTTATCGTAGAGTACAGATGGTGGCAGATAGCTGGCGTACAGTACCAGTTTCCTCTTGAGCTCAGCCTTTAACCTTAGATGATAAAGAACGATTTTTTGTTGATTTGCTAAGTAGCTCACCACTGCAAAGTAAAACAACCAACTCTTCATTTTCGAGCACCAAGCTTTCCAGCTGTCGCTCCAGTTCGAGGGTCCTTTTTCGCTCGTATTTAAGAAGAAGGCGATTCTCGTTTTGGGCAAGCAGTTTTCGAACTTTTGCACGAAGAAACGACAGTTCTTCTTGATTTGTGAAGTAGGTATTGATAATGCAATCGTATTCGTGCTAGGAACACATCAATTTCCAATCAGAGCACAAACTTACCCACTTTGATTTCGGCAAAGACGGGTCCAAACACTTTAAACTCCGAGATGAGTTTATCAAATGCCATTCTGTAGACCTCCAGTCTGCGAAAGTCAGGACCTGTTGGCGGACATTCTGCCCTCAGAAGCTCCTGTAGTAAATGTGTATTAGGTGTTGGCGAATTGACTGTGGCGTACTTCTTTTATAAAGGTTTGCAGTTGAAGCAAGCGCTCCTGTTGCGACTGGGCCAGCGACCGATGAGTCCATTCAGACTCTACAATATGGTGGTCTACGGCCTTAAGTGTGCCATATTGGTCAGTCTTCGTTACGCTGAGCTGGTACACGGGCAGAAACTGACGATCGACTCTAGTCGCGTCAGTTCTCGTTTTTCGGCTCGCCGTCTCGGTCTCTTGATGAAGAAACTCAACGGCGTGCGTCTCTGCGCTGCCCATTTCCTTTCCCGACAGCTTAATCGAGTCGAATTGCTCCAAGAGGTCATGCATGTTAGGGGGCGCCGTCACGTGGGAAACCTCCTGAACCGCCAGCTGGTGCGTTCCGGGCTTCTCAGGACCGCCCTTGTGGGACGCATTTCGGTCAGTCTTGTCGCGTCCAGCAGCCAGAACCTCCGCCGAGCTCTTCTCCCTCCCGGCTCGTCTCACGGCTGTTATTACAGGTTGCGCAATAACTAGCTTTTGATTCAATGTGTCGTGGTTAAGGTGTCCCGACCAAATAGCGCTAATGTCTCTCTTTTGCTCCCGGCCAATCCTATCCATTAGGCCCTGCAAAAAGATGGGATCACCGCTCGAGTGACCAGTGCTGGCGTCAGTGGTATGGTGGTCGTGTGGGTGGTGAACGGGAGAGTGTTGCTTTTTCGTCTTTCGCTTCGCCACAAGTGTAGCCCCATTTTGGTACGCCGTGAGTTCGGACACGCCGTGGCCCAGCCGACGCCACCTCTAGAGGTGTCTGGAGTAAGACCAAGCCGGCCGGGAAGCAACACCACCAAGTGGTCATACCTACCGACAATTCCGCCTCCATTCTGCCTTATTTTTCATAATCCTTGGCACCACCCCCTCTATTCTTCAAGAGAAACCTCTCCACCTGTGGCCAAATAGCGAGAGCTTCTCTGGGGGATTAGTGGGCGGATTTGGTTCAATTAGGAGAGTCCCTCAAGGCGGCCATCGCGTGCGCGTGACGCTGTCCACAAATACAGTATTTTTTGACTATTTAGTCCCCCAAACCTCAAAGGTTTCGTTGCCGAACCTTAACCCAAAGAAAAGGGAATAGAAAGCTAGAGATCAATCTCTTCAACCATCCGACTAAGGGTATTCGACCGCGCCGCAAGTGCCTTATAAGCGTCCTTGGTGATTTCTGCGCGAGTTCGAAGTTCCGTCTGCTCTCTGCGATTTGCTTCCGATTCTTTCAGAATGCGTTGAAATTGACTCTGGAATTCCCAAATCGCCAGCCGAAGAACACGGCGAGTACCCCGCGAGATCCGCTCCACGTTGCCTTCTACCAGGCCCGCCTTCAGCAAATGTGATTTCATTTTGCCGATAACTTGGCGATCAATCACAGACTTCATGTCCGAGAGGGTGTACAAAAACAAACCAATGCCTGCAGGACAGAAAAAAAAAAATTAGCTGTTCAAGCTACGGAAAGGTGGGAGCAGCTCTCTAACCGGCAGTTGCAAGGCCCGCAAATCCAACTTTGCCTCTCAGAAGCCCGATTCCTCCTCGAGTGAAGGTCCGAAGGACGGCCTGGTAACCCATAAGGCCACCGACAATCATGGCCAAACCAGGAACGTACTCTTTTGCCACGGCCACCTTGTCGGTAAATGCGAAGAAGTCGTTCAGCTCCAAAGGAATAAACATCGTTGCAGCAGCTGCTCGACCCGCTTCCTGACTGCCATCCTCGAAGACTGAAGAAACCACTTCGAGATCAATTTTTGGTGGTTTCTCCATGCATGAGGCTGCAAGTTCTTCAATGCTTTTGACGCAAGTCAAGGCACACTGTCGAGCGTACTCCTCGCATTTCCGAAGCCTAATTGCCGCCATCCTGTAGATGGAGTTCCTAAGGTCACGAGCATACTGCCAAATGCCTAAAATCCCTCGCCACTCAATGTCAACACCACATGCGTCGATATTATCTGCGAAATCTTGAAGGCCCTTCTGGGAGAAAGTTTGTGCTCGGTCGCCTGTCTCATCAATGATACGATCGATGTTGTCCAAAAATTGCTCCTTGATTCGGAGCATGCGCTCAAATGACGGGGCGTCTTCAATTAGCTTTTCCGCAATAGCTCGAGACTGGGCCTCGGCCGTATCGTGATTGAAGTAGCAGAGTGAAGTAACGTCTGAAAGAAGGTTCTTCAAGTAGATCTTCGCCGGCGCCAACTTCGAGCGTGAACGCTTTTCTAAAATAAACGAGCGAAGGTTTTGTTCCAGATTCGTGAAGTCCGCGATGCTCACAGGATCGGGATTGTCCTGTAAAGTATGCTTGGCCGCAACAAAATGGACAAGATGACCGGCATCTTCGTACGTCAACGGGGATATTTCTTGAATTTGTTGCAGGATATCCCGCTTGCACCGATCTTTCTTTCTGATTTGATCGAAGCGGTTGACGACAATAAAAATGTATGCTTTCTCCTTGCCAGCAGTTTGAAGGAATTGCCGACCCTGAATGGTGTTGTTAGCGGCACGAAATGTACACGACGAATACAGACCGAGAGGGTGAAGTGATTTTCGGCGTTCACAACAAATACAATAACATCAATCTCCTCTTGCTGAGCGAAAAGGGCAGTAGTCTTCATAGAATCGATATTTAAGCCGGGAGAATCAATCAGGGAAATATCAACGATCCCATTGTGCAGAAGTGAATCCTTCTTCGGTCTCTTGTCCCGGCAATATACTTTGAGCAACTCGTATCCCTCAACGTTCTCCTCCACGACATCCCGAAGAGTTGAAAGATCCAGGCGAGTGAAGGTTGTTGGATCCAAACGATCATAAACAACATCCTCTTTGATTCCATGAACTTCTTCAACGCCATCATTTTGCTCGGCATCAATGACCTCGCAGAAGAGAGCTGTGCATGGCTGCTGATCGTCAGGAACGATTTCTCTCCGTAACATTGCGTTCACAAAAGTAGACTTTCCAGCGTTGAGATCGCCGGTGACAAGCACCCGGGAGCGAATGTCCGAGAGTCGACCGAATAAGCGATCCAAATGTGTTTGGGCATCGTGAACTTTCGACATCAGAAGCTGGGAGATGTACGAGTCTTCGTTAGGTTCCACCCCATTGACAGCCACTGGTGCTGGTGAACTGGCGGATTTCTGAACCGGAAGAAGATCAAGGCGAAGAACCGAAAACTCCCCTTGGCGGGAGTGGAATGAGTGGCCATTGCTGTTGCTGACGGGGTGGGGGTAGCGTAGGTACTTCGGGTAATCTGGAGTGCGACGCAAATCATCCAGAACGCTCTTACTATGCTCGATCAATTTCAACAGCTTCGTTCTCTTTTCAGCAAACTGAATTTGCTGAGCTTCCCCAGTAGAGCCGTTCTGGCGAGTTGTCCTGACTTCTCCCAATGAGGCAACAGAGGACGACATGGAACTGGGAGCGGAAACCGCGTCGTCGACAGACGAGGACCTGCTCAGAGACTCCTGGCCCGCAGAGGCCAGCTTGGTGCGCTGCATTCCTCAAAGCTATAAGATGAGGAAGGACTCAGATAATGCGGGCGTTGCCGGCGACAGTGCAGATGGATCGTGTGTGTCGGGCACCGAAGGAGGAACAATGCCGCTGAGGTTGGTTTTTTTGAGAAACGAAGACAACAGGAGGGGATGATGGATGACCTATTCGCTGACGTTGTCGGCACACCCCAGGACGATGGCCCCGACCCCATTGTCGTCATCGCGTATCCTACTGACTGTGAGTGCTGCAACGAAACCACTGACTCACGTGCAAAAGGACCTCGTGAACTTCCCGCGTGGCGTTGAGGGTTTCTCTCGCTCGTTGTATCTGAGCTTTGTCTACTGCGCCCCAACAACCACCTCCTCTCGCAGATACCCACTACATGGACATTTTTCGCACTCTTATTAAAACAAACGAGAAGTCCGAGCGCATGCTTCAGCTTACAGCTAAGATCATAGCCAACAACCCTGCGCACTACACTGTGTGGTTTGTTCTTCGATTCAGCAATAGCTTGCAGTGACAATAGTATATGCACGTCCTTGCAGGAAAGTGCGGCAAGATACTCTATTCGCTCTTAATTCGGATCTTCGAAAGGAGCTTGAATATGTGACAGAGGTGGCAGTGGAAAACCCTAAAAACTACCAAATTTGGTGATGTGCTCTCTCGACCTTTTATCTTAACCTTTGATGTAAAATCAATACAGGCACCATCGGCATGTTGTGGTGGAGCGCCTGGGAGATGGCACAAACGAGATTGCTTTCATCAACAGAATGCTGCAGGGCGATTCCAAAAACTACCATGCGTGGTCATACAGGTTCGACCCCTTGCAGTTTCTACTGTTTATTTGAAAGTGGATCGCTCGCAGACAATGGGTCGTGAAAACGTTTGCTTATTGGTCGAGCGAGTTAGCCGATATCGATAGGTTCCTCGAAGAAGACATTCGCAACAACTCCGCTTGGAACCAGCGCGTTTTTTACTTTCAGTTTGGCCCAGAGAAGCTCACACTTGCGTTGCTTCAACAAGAAGTCGATTTTGCTCTGATTGCCGTCGAAAAAGCATCCCTCAACGAATCTCCGTGGCTTTACATAAAGGGGTATGTTCCAAGTTTTGTGCCTCTTTGCTCTAACCACTTCTTGCTCTTATCGTCCAAGGCTGATGAAAATTTCGGATTATAAATATTCACAAATTCCTCAATTTCAAGAGCGCATCACCAAGTGGACGAAGCCGGACTCTCATTTCGTCAGATTCGCGGCTTGCTGCCTCATTGAGGTGATGGATGAAACATCGACTGGGTCCGAGCACGATGTGGATAATCTCTACGCTCTCCTCATCGAGCGCGACCCAATACGAAAGTTATATTGGGAGTTTAGAAGGAAAGGGAAACAGGTCTAAACGGACCGCGTATTCAATTCACTTTCACGTTTTCTTTTGCTTCTTGGAGGAGCGTATCAACACAAACGCAATAAATCCGCAGATTGCAGAGACACCGGTTACAAGAAGAAACAACGGAATGATGATTGCCAGTCTCCGTGGCGGGAAGTAATCGTGGATGGAGTTTGATTCATCGATGAATGGCTGATCGTCGCGATCGTGCGAAAACCGAGCCAAAGTCGCGCCAAAGGAGTGAAGAATGTAATCAGAGTCATTTGCGGAGGATACGATGAACGTAATCAGGTCAAATCGAGCAATGAACGCAACACGCTCCTCACCAGAATCATGGCCCACAAAGTGTAGTAGCTGAACACGAAAAGACTGAACAGGAGGAGGAAGGCCCCGACCAGCCTGTCCGACGAGCTTGCCTGAGGGGGAAAGACGACATCAGAACAGGAAGCTCTACGTCATCAGCGGCTCACCATTTCCACGAATGATCTGGGGGCACGACGAACAACTTTTCTGGCGAACCAAAAACTCCGACGTCTGACCTCCACAAGTTTTCCCCAATCCCAGCCCATCCCATCCCATCCTATCCCATCTCCTTCCTTGAGTGACTAGTCCATTACTCTCGTGGAACCGCTTTAGCCTTATTTCACACCACACTTCTCGCCAAAGACAATGGGAGCGGTTCGTACCTCTGTGCTTCTCTAAAGTTCTTCAAATTGGGAACTCGCTGGTTCTCGATGGGATTGTTCTCGCAATGAGCTCATCGATGGTACTTACCTACGATGCGATAAAAGCGCAGCTTTCGGATCCTCAAACTGGCTTAGATCGACCGCACGCTCATGTTTGAGCGATCATCACAGAAGGATGCATCTGCGGCCTGATCAATGATCTGCCGACCGTGGTTAAAAGTTGCATTTCTATTCCTTCCCACTTCTACACACTGCCCACGCAGTACAAGGTAAGAACAATTTTTCCATTGCTCTCGGCCCGATGCATCTAATGCAACTTAATAGTACCTTCAAGAGCTCTACCGAAAAAGCAGAGCGATGTCGTCCGCTTTCTACTTCGTGTTCGATGCTGGGAATACCGACAACTGAATGTCGTACATCGAGCATCGCGGCCCTCTCGTCCCGACAAAGCCCGGCGTATTGGGTACAAGGCGAAGCAAGGGTACGTTATCTATCGTATTCGCATACGCCGCGGGGGCCGAAAGCGTCCGGTGAAGAAGGGCGCCGTTTTTGGAAAGCCAGCTTCTCAGGGTGTCATACAGCTGAAGTTCAAACGATAGCACCGGACGACTGCGGAAGACCGCGTTGGACGCAAGTGCGGGAACCTTCGTGTGCTCAACTCGTATTGGGTCAATGAGGACTCGACGTTCAAGTTTTTTGAAGTGATTCTAGTGGATCCGAGCCATAAGGCTTATTCGGCGCGACCCGCGGATTAACTGGCTTGTCAACCCGGTGCACAAGCATCGCGAGAGCCGGGGCTTAACCGGCATTGGAAAGAAAAATCGGGGCGTCGGGAAAGGCCACGGATTCAACAAGACAAAGGGCGGCTCGAGGAGAAAGAGCTGAAAGAGAAGGAATACACTGTCCCTCCCACGGTGAGCGTCTTGGAGAGGACTTTTCGCGGGGGCGTTTGGTACCGACCCTTCGAGCCAGTCTAAATGGCCAACCGCGGACGATGACCGCCCCGTTTTTTCCAGGCACCGCTGAGTGTTCGGGTTTGTGTCTTCCCACCAATGCAAGCGGGGATGTCGTTCCTTTCGCGTTTTCTGGATCTGATGACAAGTCTTTGTGCAAAATGAGTGAGGATGAATACATTAGAAAAAAAAAAAGAAAAGAAAAAAGAAAGAAAGAAAGAGAGAGAGAAAAAAAAAATTAAAAAATTCGAGCCAACTTACCCGAGCATGCCCCCGAAACGCCGACCCGGAGGCCTCGCGCGCGCCGCTGCCGCAGCCGCCGCCGCCGCTGCCACAGCCTCAGACAGTGCTGCGGCTACGGAGGGTGTCCCTATTTCATCCAGCGACACCAGGACCAGCAAGAGGCTCAAGACAGAAGATGCGGGGCACGCAGGTGACGCACCAGCATCCCATCATAATGCCGTTCTTGGCGAGGGCGAGGACGACAATGGCGACGGCAGCAGCAGCACTCTTGCCGTACAGATGTCCGGCGACGCAGGCGACGAACTGACGGAGGTCAAGGAGTTATTCGAGAGCGCTCTGGAAAAGCTGGGTGTGATTTCCCCAGCCAGCTTTTTTTTTTTTCTTTTTTTTTCTTCTTGGTTTATTGCTTTTGTTTTTTTTTGTTTACACGAGCTGCTTTACAAAATCTTTCTCAACCCACGTCCCTTCGTTTTCCAACAACTCACGCAACAACTTTAACTTTTCACCTTGCCTCGATCAGGCGGCGAGGACATGGACGAAGGGTCGTCGCTTCTTCGAGCTGTTGTCCACGAGAGCGACCGCATCCTGCGCTCCCACTATGAAAAGTCCGACCAAACTGCAGACACCGACGCCTCAACGGACGCGGCCCGCGCAACAGTGAGCGAAACGACCGCGGACTCCAAAATTCCCACCGCACTGGATCCGGAATTCCACTTTGTGTACGCATCTGCGCTGTACCGCCTTGGCCTAGTTTCCGCAGAGGATAGCGAGGACGATGCATCCAGCGAGCAACTGGTCGAGTACCTCGACGCGGCCATTCACCGCTACGAACGAGGCCTCGAGCTGTGGAAGGACTCGGCGCCGAAGGGAACTCGCGACTGGCGCTTCGCCGAGGCGTTGGCGCGAGTGCTCACAGAAAAGGTGAACGGTTGTGCTTTTTCTTTTCGTGAGAATCTTCGCCTTCTTCGGGGGTTCTGTTTTCATATCGGAATAATTCGTTATTCCTGCTGAACTAAAAACGTTGAGCCTGCCGACCTGCATCGAACTAGGCCAACCTGATGCTGAGGCTCGAGGGACCGAAAAGTACAAAAGCAGATAACCTCGCAAGCCAGAGCGTTGCCCACATGCAAGCCGCGTTTGACACCCTGATGGCCGGTCGGGAAACGATGGAAAACGCATTGGAAGAGTGTGAGTCGATTGCGTCACTCCTTGCCCGTCACGCGGAGCTGCACGACGAATTGGCCCCACATCTCCGATGGAGCGAAAAGGCCCAGTCGTGGTTTAAAGACATCCTTCAAGGTCCGTGTGCGAGCATCACGCTTATCTTTTCTCGTCTGAATCCGGTCTCTATATCCAGTCGATCAGTCGAATATTGGCGCACTGAAAGGACTTGGCAAGTCTTACATTTCGACTGCAAACTTGCACTTGGTAAAAACACTCATATCACTTTTCTTTTCGTTGGTTTTCCTTACCGTTTTGGTTTTTGATTTAAAGGAACTTGCGGAGTCCGGGGAGATGATGGACTCGCGCACAGTTGGCGAACTGGTTGCCTTAGGTAAGTCCGCTGTTTTACCGCCGTAACCCCCACGATGGGCACAGCCCTTCATAACACTTCCATTCTGCTTTCCAAATCACTGCAAGCTCTCGAAAATTTGGAGAAAGCAAACCAGCTTGTGGAGGCCGCGGGGGAAGTTGACACCACAGTGCTTTGTCTGGTAACGTTTCTGTCCCTCCTTCACCTCTACTACCACCGCCCTTCTCACCCCACTGCGCGAAATGTTTTCCCATAAAAACACTTAAATCAGCTCGGCGAAGCGCTGGTGAACAAAGCAAATTTATTCGACGAAGCCGAGGACAAGGGAGAGGCAAACAAGTTGTACCAAAGAGCGGTGGACTGTTTCAAAAAAGTGGAGCAGACAGATCCGGACGAACTTCCGGACCAGTTTGGGACGTTCGTGCGCGATTGGGACGAAGACCTAAAAAACGGAAGGAGCTGAAATGGATGAAGAGTTGGGTGAATGGAGTTGGAGTGGGGGGTTCTTTGGTCTATCGCGTGTGCTTCCCACGGGAGAGCTGTCCCTGTCCACTCGCGTTAGATTGCGCTGATGGCGTTGTTCAAGCGTCCTCGGATGGGCAGAATCTTTGGAGGGCACAACACCAAAGGTCGATCTCTGGTTTGGTGTTGAAAAAGAAATTTATTTTTTGAGGGGTTGCGTTAGCAACAACAGATGGATTGGCCGGTAAGCCGGCCAGCATGATGCAAAGGCCGATTAGGCGTACTTCTGGTGCAGTGCAGACGACGGCGGCGATGGTACCACAACGCAAAGGGGCCGGAGACGGCCGGTCGTGCTCTTGACAAAGGATTCATCGACAGCGACGGTTGCGGATGGCGCAAGTGTCGAGGAAGACATTTCCAGATTTGTGAACGAGAGAATTGCCAAATATCCTCAATCGGAAGCTGGTCGAAGCACAAAAACAAGAGTACAACACTCGTATGAAGTCAAAGAGCAGCCGACCAACGCAGGAAGAGGATGGGCAACGGCAGGAAAATGACAGAGGCGTGATCTTTGTTTCGGCAGCAGTGTAGCTGTAATTGCCATTGGGGAGTTGCAGAATCAATATTACAACACCCCCAGTGATGCCTGTGCACGCACGCCGCACGACCGCGACCACGACCGCCGCCACCGCGCGCCCTTTACCACCACCACCGCCGCACCACCGCCAGCAGCCCCACAGAAGAAGAGGTTGGGGTGGCGACGGCTAAAATACGGCCGTGTCCAGCGTTGCCCTCGAGCTGGGAGTGGGGGCACCACTGTTGTGCAGCGGGTGCTGGCGACGAAAGGAAACAAACAACGCGACTAGGGGTGTGACACCAGTGACCGACCCATTTTTGTTCGATTTTTCAGGGGTGCTGCCAAGCAGCCAACACAAGCTGCGTCTCAAATAACGAATCGGCAACATTTTTCATTAACACAGAGGCATTGGCCTGCGACCCAAAACCTCTGACTCGCCACGGCAATGATTCTGCGCTTGCAAATTTCGTGGTGAACTGGACGAAAGAGTGTGTCAGTAAAGCGACCATGGGTGCAAATATCACTCACATGGACAACATCCGTCTTCGTGCACATCTGGAACGGCAAGCCTGCAGGTATAACGACGGCCTCTCCGACTCTCTGCTCGATTCGCCAACCTCGGATAGAGTAGTCCCTCCAAACACGCTTGCGCAGCTTTGCATCAAGATAGAACTGGAGATTTGCATCAGCAACAGTTGCAGTTGTCGATCCGTCTATTCCTCCAGCCGGAGCGCCTCGACCAATTCCGTCCAAATAGCGCTTCCTCAAAGCAAGCCGCCGTTCTACGGCCAACTTCCTCAAAAAGAAGCGAAGCCCTTCCACGGACGTCGTTGGAAATACGTCCCAGACAGCAGCAACTGGAGCGTCCGTCCCGAACGACTTCGAACGGCCGAACGCAGAATTTGGAGCAGGAGACTTCTTTCGTACCTGCATCGAGTTTTTCGCAGTCACAAGAACGTGTATCTCGTCCATTCGCTCGATTGATAAAGGTATCGTGCCAATCTTGTCGATCGATTTGTGCGCAAAGCTTATTGAGGACAGCCCTTCTTTCGGCCAATTCTCTCGGCGTATTAAAGATACCAGATTTCGATCTCCACTTGGGGAGATGTACGAATGGAAAGGAAGCCGCGATAAGAGTTCACTGCAATGTGAACTGAACACTTTGGATGCGTCGATTCCATTTCGGAGAGTCTAGTTGTGGCCAGACAGATTTATTAGAAACTGTGTTTGATGGCGGCTGCCTCACCTCACCGTCATCAACCTGGATGAGCTGTAATGCCTGGGTTTGGAATCCAAAACAACTTCGAAAAACTTTGAAGCTGGTAAGTCGATAACAGCGAACGCCCCGTCGCATTCGACGACTTTCGCAGTTTCCAAGTTTAAGTTGCTAGCGAAAAACGAGAAGCTCCAATCCGCGCTGAGTGAATCAATGTCAACCTTGCATGCTAGTGGTCTTCCTTCCGCTAATTCGTGTTCAACTACGCCAATTGCGTCGTCTGGTCGCACATTGAGCTCAAGCACATTGTAGCCAGATGAGTCGGAGTTGAAGTCCCAATCCCTGATTGGAATTTGGTCCGGAGAGGCGTTGCGGTTCGGTTTCGCGCAGGCGTTGTCTTCTTCAACGTGTTCCATGATGTGGTCTTGCATCTGTTCAAGTTCCTCCTTGGAAACTTGAATTACCGGAATGAAGTCGTTGGCCGAATGATGCTTCCAATTGCTCCTCTGTGAGTAGCACTCCCGCGGTGGGATGTACTGCTCCAGTGGGACATTATCGCTGTCTTCCTTATTTGAAGATAGCTTCTCCGAGTCGAGCCAGGCAACCTCAAAACAGTCCAGGCACATTACTTTCGCACATATTGAGCAAACCCAAAAACCAAATATGGGCCGCCTACCGCAATCGTCGCAAGACAACCTACTTATTGGAGTCGTTGCAGAGGGCCATTTGACTGCATTTGGAAGAGTGGTATGCATAATTTCGCGATGGAGAAAGGTCACAAGCGAATGCGACGTTTTTCGTTTGAAATGCCCTTCCTTGGTTGCAGCGGATGGATCTGAGGAGGGAAACTTCCATGCGGTAGACGCAAGTATCCCCTCCGATGAAGACTGTAGGAGATCCTTTGACCGGTCTCGTTCGAAGAATGACTTGTCCAGAACGTTGCCGGTCGTGCTTGTAATAAATACACGAAGATCTTGGAATCGACATCCTTCCATAGCCGATGGCCTAGCACAGCTTCTACAATAGGAGGGAGTTGGGCTCATCAACAACAGGGTGCACGGGGCGTCTTGCATTTGGGCACCCTCGTCGGCGCCTGGTCGCTTCATGTCCACACTGATCAGACAACTTGACAAGTCTGAACGGGTTAACCTCCGTCGTTTGCGCACGTTCTCCATTGGCATCCCTTGATCGTGATGGCCTCGCGAAGGTGAAAAAGGTTTAGACGGGCTCGGTTCCTCAAGTGACGGAAGCTGTGGAGTCTTTGGTGCACCCAGACCATCCAAAGCCAGTGTGGCGGTGGTGTGGGAAAGCGTCGGCTGTGATCGATTTGCTGTTGTTGCACTGCCGTCAAATTCACTTCTCTCCGCTTCACGCGCCCCTTCGCGGTCGCTCTGAGCAGCCCGATCGGTCGATGAATCGCCATTCTCCTCTGACGAGGAGTTGGCTGCTGGCATCATATTCCACATGGCGAGGGCCACATCTTCTCGGCTTGGAATAATGAAGTGCGGATTCACAGCTCTCAAAAAAGCTACAAATCCTGGGCTACGGATCGCGTCTAATTCCAGCTCTTGAGACATGAGGAATCGAGCAACGATTTGAGCGTTTGGTGCATCCCTTGGCAGGGCGTAGTGCGACGGAGGCATCATGGAAGCTCGCAAAGCCACCCAAGGCTGGGTTGAATGATTGAAGGTTGAAGACAGAATGTGACAAGGTCGCAAATTTGAGGCAAAGATGAGCTCAGGGCGCTTCCAGTCGTACACAGCGTGTCTGGGAGACGCGTGGACCCGAGCCACCACCTCTTCGGTTCTAATGGTGGGCGCGGGAGGGATTGGCTGCGAGCTGCTCAAGAATCTCGTGATGTGCAGCTTCGGTAAAATCGAGATTGTAAGCCATTGCAGGTTTGTATTGCAAGCTCACTCAATCCATGCCACAAGATGGACCTGGACACAATCGACGTGTCCAATCTGAATCGGCAATTCCTGTTCCAACGCCAGCACGTAAAGAAGCCGAAAGCAGTGGTATGCCAAACTCTTCTCTTCGTTGCAGGGTGTTCGTTGTGCTTACCCAGGTTAGGTCGCAAGGGAATCGGCACTTCAGTTCAATCCACATGCTCAAATCATCGCGCACCATGACAGTATATTTAGCCCTGTTTACGACGTTGAGTGGTTTCGCCGGTTCGACATCGTGCTAAACGCGTTGGATAATATCGGTTAGTGTTCTTGGCTCCAGATGAGGTCGCCAATGACTTTCGTTCCCTTACAGCTGCTCGTCGCCATGTCAACATGATGTGCCTTGCTGCAGGGGTGCCGCTGGTCGAGTCTGGCACCGCCGGTTACAATGGACAAGTTACTGTACATCACAAGGTCAGCAGTTTCTATTCCCGCGCTGTCCTCGCTCGCTAATCAGACCCTTATTAATTTATTCTATTTATCAAATTTTTGCAGAATACACGGTGTTACGACTGCGAACCAAAACCGACACCGAAGACCTTTCCCGTGTGCACTATTCGGAGCACACCATCGACCCCCATACACTGTATAGTTTGGGCAAAGAACTACCTGCTTCCGTTGGTTACTTTCTTTCCCCGCGATGCCAACTAAAGCAGGAACTTTACGCATGCATAGGCAGCTCTTCGGAAAGGATGAAGAAGAAGGGCCTATTGAGTCTGGAGAGAGCGAAGATAGTGAGACTGTCGAGATTGTGGTCCATCACCTAACTTAGCCACCAGCTGAGGAGATTGCCAAGTTGAAAAAAGAGGCACTGATTCTTAAGTCACTTCGAGAAAGCTTGCCCAAGCAATCTGGTCCTCGGGATGTTTTCGAGCAGGTATCTGCGTATTACTGCCCTTCCAGTCAGCCGCTACTTATTTGGGAATAAAGGTATTCACGAGAGACATTGAAAGAATCGCTGCGATGTCGGATATGTGGAAGCTTCGGGAACCCCCAGTTCCTTTGAGCTACGTCTCTCTCGCCGGTGAGTTGGCGACTGTGCCCAACGGAGCAGAGCGCGATCAGGAGGTATGGAGTATTGCCCAAAATTTCAGCGTCTTCGAAGAGAGGTGGGATAGACCAGAAGCGTGCCGCAAATGCAATAACGGATGTCTCGAACTTTCAGCGCCCGAAAGCTCGCAAAGCGCCTGCATGAAGGGCAAAGTCGGGTCGGAGATGCTTTTACGATTAGTTTTGACAAAGACGACGATGATACCATGGACTTCGTTGCTTCTGTTGCCAATTTACGTGCTGCATCATACGGCATAGAAATGCAGAGCAGATTCAAAGCTAAAGGTGACGGTTTTGGTTGTTTAATTGCAATCTGAGTTAAGAGCTAGAAATGGCGGGAAACATAATACCCGCTATTGCCACAACGAACGCTATCATTGCGGGGTTGATTCTGATAGAAGCTTTCAAGGTTCTGGGGGGTTCGATGGACAATCTACGAGAAGTAAGTTGGAACGGGGAATGACCTATGTTAATTGCCTGCGCACTCAGACTTACGTCGTGTGCGGCACAAACCAAGGCGGTACTCAACTATCAACGAGTCTCATTATGAGCGAGCCTATCGCTAATGAGCCTGTCGCTACGTGCTCTGTTTGCAGAGCTGGGTACTTCACCCTGGAGGTTGATACAGCCGGATTCACCTTAGGCGATTTCGTTGAAAAGGCTCTCCGGTCGAATTTGGGCCTTGCGGGTGATCTTTCAATTAGTGAAGGGAAAAGGTTCTAGCAGATTTCCATCCTGTCTTGGCCCTAAATTGCATGGACCCACCAGGCTTCTCTACGACGCGGACTTTGACGACAATGCAGAGAATTCTCTGCAAAAGCTTCAAATCAAGCATTCCAGCCGATTGACGGTCATGCACGAAGATGAAAAGACGGCCAAAGAGCATCTGCTTCAAGTTTTCGTTATTGAGCGGTGAGTGTTCGCATCCATTTTTCGAAAACGTGTTGAAATTTTCTCTTCGCAAGCAGTGGGACGGGCAAAGCTTTCTCGCTGAATGGTGATCGAAATATTCCAGTTCGTATACGTCCTGCTGAACCGTCAGAACTGTCCAGTGAAGTTGGAAAGGGGAAGAAACGTGTGGTGGCGGAGGATATTGACGGAGGTGTGGCGAAGAAGTATCAAATTGGTGATGATGTGGGTGTTGTGGACATCACTGGGGACGATGAGGAAGACATCCTTTGAACCAAAATTTCCTTCTTTCTTTCTTTTTCACCAAATCGTGCACCTTCTGTGAACTGTTTGTGACACTTCCCCCTACGCCTGCAACGTCATGCCGCCGAAGAAGCCAGCCGTGGTTGAGAAGGTTCTCCTCGGTCGTCCAGGGTAAGCCAGCATGCTAACTGTAGGACCGGCGCTGCTTGTCGTGGTGGTGGGCCGTTGCGATCGTTGGTACCGAGAACGCGAGCGATGAGTATTGGCGTGGCAGGCGATCCTCGGTGATCAACACCCAATATGAGGTGAAGTCACATAAAGCCGAACTTTGGAAAGCTCAACGCTTTGCGCCCGAATGCAATGGGCACAAGAGAGAACTGGGTGTAGCTGTGGTGACTCGAAGCTTACTCAACCGTTCCCTTTTTGCAGGAACAACCTCAAGATGGTAAGTAGCGACCAGACACACCACGCAGTCTTTTGCGGATAACCATTTTGCACCGCATGGCAGGGCATCGTTGGGCTGCCGAATGTTGGAAAGGTACGATGAAGTAGCCAATGTTTTGCAAGCACTAACACGATAATCTCAGTCTTCTTTTTTCAACGCAGTAAGTGCCTTCGGGTCTGTGGAATGGCATTGCCCACTGATTGACTGTGCATCAGCTGACGAACTCGTCAGTCCCAAGTGAAAACTTCCCTTTCTGCACAATTGAACCCGAGGAAGCGCGTGGTTTGTGTTCTGTCAAAAATTTATTCGCGAAACTCATTGTGAAACTTGTAGTGGCCGTTCCTGACCCGCGCATCGACGTCCTGTTCAACATGTACAAGTCGTCGAACAAGATTCCTGCATACCTTAGTGTAATTGATATCGCAGGTCTCGTGAAGGGGGCGCATGAGGGGCAGGGACTGGGCAACAACTTCTTGGCCAACATTCGTGCTGTCGACGGCATTTTCCATCTCTGCCGAGCGTTCGACGACGCAGATGTAATTCACGTCGAAGGCGCAGTGGACCCCATCCGGGATCTCGACATCATTCACGAAGAGCTTAGATTGAAAGACGTGGAGCAGGTCAAAAAACTTTACGAGAGTAAGGGCAAGGACGTCGCACGCTTGGGCGTGAATGGTGACAAAGCCAAGAAGGAGGAATTCGAGTCTATCAAAAAGGTCTACAACCAGTTGGTGGAGGCAAAGAAGGATGTTCGGGAAGGGGATTGGTCTGCACGGGACATTGAAGTAATCAACCAGCTTCAACTCCTTACGGCAAAGCCTGTTGTGTACCTTTGCAACTTGTCTGAGAAGGATTACGTCCGTAAGAAGAACAAGGTGAGGCCCAGTTAGTTCACAATTATTCCTTACAACTCCGTAGTGGCTTCCGAAAATTAAGCAGTGGATTGATGAGAACCATCCTGGTAACCACTTAACCCTGTGTTGTCGTGCGCTGATCGTCTCGAAAAATGAAAGGGGACGTTCTTATCCCGTATTCGGGTGTCGTCGAGAGCAACTTGTCTGGAATGGCCACCCAAGAGGAGAAAGACGCTTATTTGAAGGGGTTGCAGGAGAAGTACGAGTCCGCCACGCCTGTTACGTCAATTCTGTCGAAAATCATTCTCACTGGATACTCTGCCCTCAAACTCTGCTATTGTGAGTGTCGATGTTATGGCTAATTGTCCGGTGATTTATGAAACCCAACAAATGTTAGACTTCACGTGCGGGCCTATGGAGGTTCGCTGCTGGACTATCAGGCAGGGCACGAAGGCTCCCCAGGCCGCTGGTGTGATTCACACCGATTTTGAGAAGGTAATCTCTTTGTGCTTTGTTCCTTCTCTTATCCACACCTGCAACAACACACTCCAGGGTTTTATTATGGCTGAAATAATGCGATACGAAGACCTGATCGAACTGGGCAGTGAAGCCGCTGTCAGGGCCGCTGGGAAATACTTGCAGAAAGGGTTAGTTTGGTAGTTTCCATCATTGATCTCTCTCGCGATTTAACTCTCTTCATCCTCACAGACGTGATACAGTCATTCAGGATGGTGACATTATTCATTTTAAAGCGGGCCAGGTTCAGCCCAAGAAAAAATAAAATTTCCCTCCTTGGCCAGAGGCACGGTGCAAAAGCAACAACGTGTGAAGGGCGTCGAAGCGCACAATGGTTGGGAGATAGAGCACACACCCACTGAATCCCCAGAGGGCGGACAGACCCAGCGACAGGACTGGTTGGCGGCTTGCGTGCTTTGTGGGCTACGAGCCGGTGGCTGTCTGTCTACATTATTGAATGGTCCCAGCTGGGCAGGAAAGTAACTGGATGGTGGTGTAGTCTCTGAGCAGCCCCAGCACCCCGCTGGATCATTTGGTGAACCGTTGGCCGCACTTGCAGC
The DNA here is from genome assembly GCA_025765615.1 of Zopfochytrium polystomum. NCBI lineage: Eukaryota > Fungi > Chytridiomycota > Chytridiomycetes > Chytridiales > Chytridiaceae > Zopfochytrium > Zopfochytrium polystomum. Next base: position 317,942 of record JAIVFJ010000014.1, on the reverse strand, counting down.
GCTCAAGACGCTCCAACTGATCAAGGGTCGCCCTTTCCCTTATTTTCCAACAACACCCTCGACAGAAAGCCTCAACTTGATGAGGTCGCGAAAAGAGTATGCTGTCATCCTTGGCGCTTGCAAAATTACTGATTATCCTGTGCTGGGCTTCTATTACACGGAGGGCTCATTTCGTGGCGAAGCTCCCAACGAGGAACCCATCCGTCCCTGCCCCTGCAGCCCGAGGAAAGTCCGACCCCAAGACGCCCAGCTTTGTACAAAACTACCTCATTTCTCTACGTTCACCACCTGTCCTTTTCCATGTCCGCCAGTCGGTTCTGGAGCCATTCTCTTTCCATAGATGACATCAGCTCGCCCGCTTGCATTCGCTCCACCATCGATGCCATCTGTCGCTCGTCCTGCTCCCGCCTCTCCCGTACTTGCTGATGGTAGACCTCCTCACTAATTTGGCCATTCATCAGCAGAAGTTCCGCCGGAACACTACTGTATATGGGGTATCCTTGATCATTAGAAGTAGTGAAATTCGTTTGGTAGGTGACTGGTGGAGTGTCTTGCTGACTTGTGTTCGTCACGGACAGAAAGGACCTTCTAGAACCACGCGCCTGCTGAGGGTCACCTGGTGGAACCTTTCACACACAATCGGAGGAGATTCCTTTAGCGACGCGCCATAAGAAATGCTTCTACTCACGAGGCAAGCCAGCGGGAAGACACCGGCTTTTGTCACGCCCTCCATGACTTCAACCTCCCCATAGGCATATCCATCTACGAATAACAAAAAGGAAGGGACGATCAGCATTAAAGCTGGCAGGGGTCGCTGCTTTACCATCATATGCTGTTTTTAGGAGCACCTGCTCTCCAGGTCTCAATGAGATCTCGTCTGGTTGCATTGGGTCATATGCATGAACCACTGTGTGGCGACGACCCATTGAAGCAGCAAGGGGAGTGGCCGCAACAGCGTTGAACTGGTTAGAGTTACTCTCGTTTGCATTGATGGATAAATCAGGACGCAAAGTTCCTCGGGACCCGAGAGAAGAATTAGTAAGTGGAATGCCACTATTTGGGTTCAGGTAATCTGCCGACATAGGCCTATTGGTATTGTGCAAATAGCTTGGACCAGGGGAAGTTGTCGCCGGCCGCTGAAAAGTGGGGGATACCATTCCGGACGTTGACAACACGTTCAACGGTGGGAGAATTGGTACAATCGGGCTCCCACCGTAGTCCTGAGGGGTTGGTGACTTTGGAGTATAACTCAGAGGGACCCCAACCCCAGCCGAAGGTTGGATGGGAGATAGGATTTGTTGTTGAGACTGTTGGAACGGTGGTTGTGTCGGATTGAACCCCTGCTGTGGTTGCGAGAACGTTGTCTGAGCTTGAGAGTAAATTGTCGGCGGATAAGCGAAAGTCTGTCCAGTGACATTGTCGCCGCGGTTAAAATTCTGTTCAGACGCCGAAAAACTGAAAGATTTCGAGACATTGAATTCCGAAGGAGACGTCACTAAGCCATGCCCATGTCCGTAGGACTTGTTCTGACTATTCGAATCAAGAGATGGGCCGACACCGGATGGCTGAGCAGGCGCCCACTCGTATTCTTGCTGTTGGTTCCTGTGTGTCGAAGAGGTAGAACCACGTTTCGTTGTGCTGCCCACATTTTTAAACGGCCACTCATTCCTGCGACGCTGAATCCATAGAAGAGAGCCAACAATGCCGAGAAAAACGACGATAGAGAGCAAAATTACGACGATGAGGAAAGGTGACACCGAGGAAGCAGAGTTAGATGGCGGAGGAGCTGCCGTTGGGGTGGTAGTGGTGGTGCTCGTTGGTGAGGCACTCCCTAGAATACTCTCAATGTGAGCTTGGGCCAGTTTCAACGCCGTTGCTACGTCTAAGCTAGGCGTTTTGAAGAAAGTAACAAGATCGCTGGTCAAGCTCTTCGCCACGTTTAACCAATATGATCCGACTTTTCCTGCAGGAAGAATGAATGGCTGAAAAGTCGAAACGCTGGCACAAGGAATAACTTGCTCACAAAGGGCGGAGTCTTCAGAAAGGAGAAATGCCCTATTAGTATGACCCAGCTTTTTAAAACTTCAAAAGGAGCGAACTAACCAGAGTAAAGCGCTGTGTACGAAGGCAGTACTCCAACCGCGGACGTTCTGTTTCTCTGAAAGTCGAAGCTTGTCATGAACTGAACAACTTTCGCCGCTGAGTTTTGATCCTTCGACTTTGAGTTCACCGCTAAATGAAACCCCCCCACGGTCGAGGCTGTCAATGTGCCGGAAAGGCCAGGGATCTTCAAGATGGCGAAATTGTCCTTCGTCAACTGTTGACTTTGAAGCGTTTGAAAAAATTGAGAGACGCGGCTCTGAAAAAAGACGACTTTTCCTTGGATCCAGAGCTGGTAAACTTGAGGCTCAGTGAGTCCTAACACGTCCTTCGAAATGACTCCACTCTGGGTCCAGTTTCGAATAACTGTGAGAATAGAGGCGAATCCAGGGTCTTGAAAGTTGAAAACCCCTCCGCTTGCGATGAGGGGCGTGTTTGTGGCAGAAGCTAGCCACTCGGCTGCAGAGTCTATGAGCTCCTGGTCTGGAAAGCAAGATAAGGTGTAGTTCAGAAGTCCACCATCTTGCCCTACCCGAGAACGCTGTTGCGAAGCAGTAAAGATCCGGTTCATTTGATCGAATGGTCTCACAAGCTGACTGAATATCTGCCCACAACGCGGGTGCCTTTATATTGTACTTCGTAAGGATGTCTTTCCGGAAAAACTGGACACGTCCTTTGTTAGCCTCCGCGCTCACTTCGCTTGCTGCTCACCAAGCCCCCAAAGTCCGCCCAATACGGGACAGCAATTAATGCGGAACCAGCAAGGTCAAGAGAGGTCAGTTCGGATCGCATGAGTGAGAGCTGGTTCTGCCAATTGATCTCGGGAGCCACCTTAAACAGATCGGCAAACGCTGATGGGAACGATGAGCCCCATGATTGCTTTATCATGTACACATCATAGATTGATTCATTCCCATTTACTCGGGAAGAAAGATCCGCGAGATACTCGCCCGCAGTTGCAGCCTAGTCGGAGTTACAAACGAATACCTCCAAGAGGTCTAAGTACAAACCTGTGCATAGTCGATGCTGACGCTAATCCCACTCTGATTGCTGAAAGTCTGTAAAAGGCCACTGATAGCTGCTTGTTCCTGGGCCGTTGTGGTGGCGAAAGCAGGCTTCACGTACACGCGGATCGCTGCGACAGGGTTAATAACATGGTACCCCAGGTCTTCGAACGAAGAGACACACCTTGTACTCGAAGGAGCACGGGAAAGCATATTATAGCTGCTGCTCCAAGTGCATAGAGTACGCTGGGCATAAAGAAGCTGGAGATACGGTTGCTTGTCTGGCGCATGGCCTGATGCTTGCCGTCTGGGGACGGCGTTCGCTCAACGACCGGCGGGGTCCCGTTGTGCCGACACCTCGCTGCACCAGAACCCCTCTGTTGCAGGCGGTATTTCCAAAACGACCAAAACGAAAGGGACAGCTGCAACGAAGCAAAAAAAAAAAAAAAAAAAGGAATAAAAAGAAAAAAAAAATTATGAGACAAACAGAAATTTCTGTCGTCACAAAAAAGTAAATGGATCACGGGTGATGCAGTGTGCGTAGTGCAGACAAAACACATGATTGGACAGACAGACATCCCCCCACATTTGTGTTTTTTTTTTCCCCAGAAAAGCGGCCACCTTCAGCTCTCCCTGATTCTGGGCGCCACACGCAATCTCCTCCGCCGCCCGCCGCCACCTTGCCTCCTTTCTACCCCCACCAGGATACACCATGATCCGTTCATCCACTTTGCTGGCCGGTGCCATCTTTGTGTCCCTCTCAATCCTGCGTGGTGCATCGGCGGACACCTTCTGCGGTCCGCCCAACAACAACAACATATGCCCGGCATCTGCCCCTTGCTGGTATGTCCCCCTCGACTCTCCATTCGATGATTAGCTTATTGTTGTCTCAAGTTCTGAGTATTGGGTTTGCGGAACGGATGCTGAGCATTGTGCGATCGCCTGTCAGAGCGACTATTCGGCCAATTCCAAGCTCGAAGAGACAGCTTCGTGCTACTCTCAGCGTCCCTCGATCGGCCAGAAGTGTGTGTCGGGCCTCTACCTCTTTGACAAGGACACCTGGGTTATCAACTCGGACGCCTACAATGGCAACTACCACACCGCTGACTGGATCGCCGACAGTGCGGGTTTGAACAATGGGAACATCCGATTCGGGCAGTATGGCGGCGTTCGCTTGGCTATTACGAAAAATAAGCAGAATGCCTCTGCTCAGGGTTTAGGGTCGCGGCTGTCTTCGACTTCGTACATGCTGTATGGCTCATTCAGGGCACGAGTCAAAACCTCCGGCATCAAGGGCGTTGTGACAGCTTTCATATCGTACAGCGATCAGCGAGACGAGATCGACTGGGAAATCACTGGGCAGGACAACAATAAGGTTCAAACAAACTTCTTCTACCGTGGCGTGGTTGATTACACCAAGTCAAGCGGCTTCGATGCCGGATATGATACCAGCCAGTCGTACACGGACCTGCAAGTCGACTGGACGAAAGACTCGATTACGTGGTCCGTTAACGGCAACGCCGTTCGAACGGCCAACCGGGTGAGTTGTCCTCGTTTTCCTTGCTCCCTTAAATAACCTTCCACCTTCGTATTTCAGGCCGACACATGCGATGCCAATGGTAACTGTAGTTTTCCTTCAACACCGTCTCGCATTCAATTGGCCATTTGGGATGGCAGCGCTGGAAGTGCAGGAACTCGTGATTGGGCCGGTGGCTACGTCCCATGGGACCAGACAACGCAGGACGAAGGCTTCAGCATCATTTTCCAGTCGGTGATGATTCGATGGTCAGTAGGAACGTTTGTGGACTAATACCATCCTCCTCAACTGACGTAATTTTGGGCACCCACTCCAGTGATGGAGACGCTGAACCGACTGGCCCACCAGCTCGACTTTCCGGTTATTCTGCTCCCTCACTTCTTGAACCGAAGATAGACCCTGTTGTAATGGGCCTTAGCGGATATGACCAAGCTGAAATGAGCCGCAACCAGTCCGTTTACGCACCTGGCACGACAGCCTCGAGCGCTAAATCTGGCTGAAGTTGCGGGCACTAGCACCCGAGCAGTTCCTTTCGTCCAATTCTGTTCTCGCAACATTTTCTGTTCTTGCTTCGTTCTCTTTGCGCCATTAAAATCCGTTTCGTTTCCATCCACCCAAACATCAATCCTCTAAAACCCCCAACGACTGTTGCCAAGAGGTAGGCGAAAATATTTCTCTTTGCACCCCCTGTGGATGCAATGAATAAAGTAGCAATAGTTTTATTTGAACTTGAAGAGCAGAAGCGGGAGAAGGTTGATGCAGCTGATACTGCTGCTTTCCTTCAAACAGTCATCCCCTCCAATAAAAGGGCACAATTGGGGTTGTGCAGTGGCGATATTGGAACATCTGACACTGGAGAATCCTGATTGGAGTTGGATCGTCCCACTTTCACTTTGGAGGCAACGCTGCTACGCCCTGAACTGACAAGAAATCCAGAGTCTGAGGAGGGAAAACATGCAGATTAGAAGTATGCAGTTACTTGGCAAAGGGAGTCCAGGAAGGGAGCATCGACTTTTACCACCGCCATGTTGCCAAGGAGCTGTTCTCTGTCAACCTAAAGCTATTGGGGCTTGCTGGGGCAAAAGTAGTACAGATCACGTTCTTTGGAGCCTGTTATGAATCACCCTCTGGAAACCTCTGGAACCTTCTAGAACATTCCTTCATGGAACCTTGTGGAACCTTCTGGAACCTTCTTTGCTTTCCTGACTTGTCTTGGTATCATTGGTATCATTGTATTACTAATTGCTATTTCTGGAACTTTCTTTGAGCCTTGACAAGGAAGACTCTCCAAAGGTATAAAAGGGGGATGGGGGGACCTGTCCCATCCCTCAAGTGAATTATTGTTTCCAATACAATCATCACTCCTCTCAGTTCCTTGTCTGCCTTGTCCTGTTCTGCCATGTTCCTGACATCATAATTCACTTCACCCTCTCCTACTAAACAACACCTTCCCTGATGCAACTGCCTTCCAAGCCTTGATGGACCAATTACAAGCCCTTTCAAGACAGACACACCAACTTCAAGAACAAGTCCTTCACCAGCAGCACCAGCTTCAACAACAACTTCACCAACAAGAACATCAAGCTCTTCCCCTGCCCCAAGCCAACCAAGCAAGAGAGCCCAAGGTTCCCAGCCCTGACAAGTTCACTGGGCTGGCCAAAGACCTTAGGAACTTTATGGCCACTGTGGAGAATGTCATCCTTCTCCAACCTTCAAGATTTCCCAGTGAGCAAGTCAAGGTTCTTTTCACAAGCACCCTCCTGTCTGGTCAAGCTCAATCATGGTACAGATCTCTCCCAAGCACACCCACCACCCTGCAAGAGCTCTGGGAGGGGCTGGAGGCTACCTTTGGTGACCCGTACGCATCTTGGACAGCAAGATCCAAGCTCAAGCACATCAAGCAAGGAAGCAATCTCGTGTGGCCTACACCAACCAATTCAAGCAACTAGCCAGAGACTCTGGATACAATGATGCAGCTCTGATGGAGCTGTACCATGATGGTCCATGAGTCTATCCAAGACATGCTCTCCCAGTCTCTGCACATCCCTGAGACCTTGGAAGAGCACATTCTCCTTGCCATCAAGATTGACAACAGACTCTACTCCAAGAGGCTGAAGCAAAGACAAGTAGGAACTACATCAAGGCTTACCCCAGTCCCTCAAGCTCTTACAGTTCCTGAACCCATGCAAGTGGATGCAGTTGAGACACTTCCTAAGGTCCTCTGAGCCAAGAGGAGAAAACAAGGAGGGCCCAGCAGGGACTGTGTTTCTACTGTGGCTCCAAGGAACACGCTGTCAAGGACTTGTGAGATTCCTAATCTCACTGATCATGGTCTTAGCTGGGGTCTCCCTAAAAGCTCTTCCCCAGTTGTGACTATGTCATTATATTGGCCCCCCATATTTATTTTTATTACCATTCATCACATCCCTCACAGGCTCTAGTGTTTATCACTATAAAAGAGCATCCTGTGTTCCTTGTGCTGAATGGGCCTAAGCACAAGGGGCACACCCCTTATTCATCCTATTCATTCTTATTTTTGCTCATTTTCCTTTTTTTCTCATTTTCCCACCTTTCAATCCACTGTCCCTGCACTGATGTGGCCTCAAAGCCTCAAATTATGTTCACCCCAAATTTGGAGGCAGGAGAGACACTGGGTGGAGGGGGGGTGTGGCTGAAAGAGTGATTCATCCTTCCAAATTGTTCTTTCTTTCATTTTCTCCTTTTGTTATGTCTTTTCCCTTTTTCTCTTTTCTTTCTTTCTTCCTTCTTTCCTTCTTTCTCTCCTCCCCTTTTGTCAGGAACAGGGCAGGACGGGACAAGGCAGACAAGGAACTGAGAGGAGTGATGATTGTATTGGAAACAATAATTCACTTGAGGGATGGGACAGGTCCCCCATCCCCCTTTATACCTTTTGAGAGTGTTCCTTGTCAAGACTCAAAGAAAGTTCCAGAAAGAGCAATTAGTAATACAATGATACCAATGATACCAATGACAACAAGACAAGTCAGGAAAGCAAAGAAGGTTCCAGAAGGTTCCACAAGGTTCCATGAAGGAATGTTCTAGAAGGTTCCAGAGGTTTCCAGAGGGTGATTCATAACACCTTTCCTATAAATACTCCCTCTCTCTCCTCCTTTGTTCTATATATATCTACTCTCTCTCAATAAATCCTACCTAGGTAACAACCAATCCTTTTCTTTCCTCTTTGGTGTTTCTCCCTAGGCCAGTGCTACCAGACCAAGCTGGGGATGGAGTCCTCTTAGGCCAGTGCTACCAGACCAAGCTAGTAGAGGTATGATTTCCCCAGGCCAGTGTGTTGTATGCCAAGCTGGGGTGAGGTTTCCTTCCCTTTCCTTTCTCTTCCTTCCCCTACCTGGTTGGTTCTCACATTGAGCTCTGTCTCTGTGATACTGGCAGATGCCATACTGTCTTAGGGCATTCCTTTGTTGAACTACTGCCTGTTGGTCACCATGTTGGATAGTCAGGGCTTGAACCTGGGGCCTGTGTGGTACTTGAGCAACTCCACTTGGTCTAGCTGTCCTTGAATAAAGACAGAATTGAACCACATCATCCATCTTTGTTGAGTTTGAGCTGAATCCAGGGTACTGGCTCTGCTAATAACCAGGAGCTTCCCATCTTAAAGACTTGTCTTATCCCTATTGCCACTAGACTATGGATGAGCCCCTGAAGATGAAGAGGAGATCTCATAGACTGCCCAAGGAAGAAGCACCCAAACTCCCAGGTCCAGGCTCACTGAGGGGCAATTCCCTGGACCCTCCTCCAAGTTGCCCCTGTTTCATCACCACCACCAGCACCACAAACACCTGAGATTCCAAGCCCCACCAACTCACCATGGATGTCAAGATTCAACTCTCACCCAAGTCAACCATCACAACCAAGGCCCTTATCGACTCTGGATCATCCTGCAACATCATTGATGCCACCCTTGCCAAGTCTTGTGCCATCCCCACCACCAAGAAATCCACACCCCTCAAGGTCCACTTTGCCAATCATGCTCTGTTCAAGGAAATCAGCCATGAAACCAAGCTAAACCTCCACATCCAAGGCTTTCCACCATCCATGGTCAACCTGGAAGTATTGAATCTTGGCTCACCCACATTCTCTGTCATCCTGGGATTACCATGGCTGCAAGCCCAGAACCCTGCCATTGATTGGGTCACTGGTCAAGTCCAACCTCCACCAATTGGAACAGTCACCCAAAACTCAAGTGAAGCCTCCAAGTCTCATGCTCGCAAGTCCTTGATTCAAGGTTCACAGCCAGGTATTAAAGGTCAACCACCAAAGACAACTCCAGTGTCACCCTGCAGTTCACAAATCCTAGCCAAGACTCAAGTTCCACAGTTCACAGTTCACAGTCAAGATTCAAGTAGAGCTCACAGAGCTCACAATCATGGCTATTTCTAAAGGATACACTGTCACCTGTGTGTTATGAATCACCCTCTGGAAACCTCTGGAACCTTCTAGAACATTCCTTCATGGAACCTTGTGGAACCTTCTGGAACCTTTTTTGCTTTCCTGACTTGTCTTGGTATCATTGGTATTGTTGTATTACTAATTGCTCTTTCTGGAACTTTCTTTGAGTCTTGAGGAAGACTCCCAAAAGGTATAAAAGGGGGAGGGGGACCTGTCCCATCCCTCAAGTGAATTATTGTTTCCAATACAATCATCACTCCTCTCAGTTCCTTGTCTGCCTTGTCCTTTTCTGTCATGTTCCTGACACCAACTGATTCGCATCCACCTTGAGTGCAACGCCGAAGGCATTTGGATGGGCTAGACGAATACACCAGGACGATTCTCACTGAAGAGAAAATGTGGGACTACCTCGACATTGCATCAACTCCAATGTCTATCACCTTATGCATGACGAAACGTCAATCGAACTCAGCAAGAGCGACTCAAGCTGGTATCGATCCACGCTCATGAAAATTCAATACCTTGCAACAAAAACTCGACCAGATATCGCATTTGCAACAAATGTATTCTCTCAGTTCCAACTGAAGCCACGCCAGTGCCATCGCAATGCACTCTGCCACCTGCTTCAAAACCTCTGAGGCACCTGGGACAACTGGTGTCTGCGGAGACACAACTCCAGGTGGGGACACATAGGGGACAGGGGCATCATGTGGTGGTGCAAGTGATCGACGATACAATGTCTCAACCAGGGGACGAGCGGGGATGGCAGTGTGGGCAGATGGAACTCGAGGAGCAGTGGATGGGGCCACTGTGGCAGCACGTTGGTGGTATTCCTCAGCCCAAGCAGCCTCAGCTTCTCAGGCAGCAATTCTGGAGCAGTGAGCAGTGTCAGCAGCATCACAGAGGCCAGTCGCATGGGCAGCTGTAGCTTGTTCAGCCTCCTGGCAAACAAGGGCAGCACGTTCAGCAGATTGACGGGAAGAATGAGTGTTCCCTGACCTCCGTGTGGTCAGCGGCAGGTTGGCACAGGGTTTTTAACAGGTTTCTTAGTCGGGTATGTCGCAGGGCGGGACGCCCCTAGTTACGTGTTTCTGGCCAGTTCAGCAGCGTAAAACACAAAAGAAGAGTTGCTTTCAACTCTTTTTCCAGGAGGAATTGCTGAACTCGCTCGTTACTCTTGAGGGTTAGGTCAGGTGTCATCACAACTCAGCTCTATACAGCACTGAGTGTAAATTTGCGGGTTACAGATGGTTTGGGAGCGCAGCACACTTCAAAATCTTTCCTATAGCAAGAGCAAGGAACTGCAAACCATTTTAGCTCTGAGGAGCGCGAGGTTTAGGGTATTTCCGTGACTGGAAACATCTAGTTTAATTAAGGAAACCGCTTTTTCGAAATGCAGCATGTTTTGCATAACAAGCATGCAGAGTCTCAATCATGAATAGTAAGAGGACGGCTTAGAGCATCTTTTCCAACCCAGTATTCATGAGGTTTCAGAAATTCTTTGTAATCGAAAGGTCGGAAACCCATTTTGATTAAAAACGCATTTTAGAGGAACACCAGGGTTTTCTACAATTAACCAGCAGCTCCTCACTTCTCACAAGTGTAAGAACCACTCAGAGTATCTTTTAAGCCTACCACCAGAGAGGGATACGCTTCCAAGCGAAAGTTAGCTTTTTGGCATTGTCAGCAAGGTAGCAGATCGAAATCTGGCTGTAACACCTGATTCTACATATTAACTTTGTATGAAAAACATATGTTCGAGATGCTGATGCTGAAAGCGAGCTCGACAAGCGTAGGGGTATGGCAGGGCCGCTGAAAGCCTCTACAAAAAGTCAATTTCCGATTTTGAACGTGTCAAAAGCGTAACAATGTCGTTTGATAGCGCTCGGCGAGGGCTTCCAATGAACTATAACAAAGGTCTCTAGCTAGATTCCCCGCGGAGTTACAATGTCAGAGCATCGAACGCCTCTGAACGTGAATTAACTTTGCGATTTTTTCTAATTTTTTTCCACACATTAAAGGTTCCTAACTTTTGCAGATCCGTACGCAGATTTGACAGAGCTTTCAAATGCGCTATCCACGTGGGGAAATGTTGGGTTTTGGGGTCGCGTTACTTAGTGGTAACGTCGAAATCGAAGCCCTGGAAAGGAGTTGCGGACGAAAAAGTGCCACCTGGCTTTGTCGTCGACGACATTTGTCGCCAACTGTGAAAAACACATTCTTTGTTCGTGAAAAATACATTCAAAATTCGATTGTGCGAGCCATACCGCTGACACAATTGACTGGAAGCCCCCCCCTTGGGGACGTCGACTGTTGTTGTCGCCACCACCACGACTGTCGTCGCAGCAGGCGAGTGCCTGTGATCCTCACTCCAACACAGAGCGAAGCAGTGTCCCACAGTCGGTGGTGGGGCCAGCTGCATTTCCCACCCGCGGCCCCTTAAGAGGAGCCCCCAAAGGGACCATGTACTCACCTGGATGTGTACCACCTCTCACTACCCTCACTGTCGCAAGCCAGATGGATTTGAAGAGACTCTGTATTGGTGCCAAAGGACAGAAATCAGATTGAAGAAAAAAGGAAAAAGCGAAATGGCCCAAAAACAGAGAGAGAGGAAATTGACTTGACAAGTCAACCCCTGACTTGGAGCATCCACCACAAATGCTCTAATTCCCCCAAACTCTATGCGTGTATGTAGAAGTGCCGAAAATAAATAATAAATTAGGCAGGTTTGGGGTATGGCCTGTCAGGCACCCCATCCCTAGGCAGTCAGGCAGTCTCCGTTAGTCACCGATAAAGAAAATATGTTGAGAAAACCCTGGCGCAACGGAAACTGTTAAGACAAAAGTAGTAAAAGCAGGCCCAATAATAAAGACTGGTTAGCTGCAGAAACACTTTGATAACACCTTGGAAACAAAGAACTGGGAATAATAATAGGGGTTCCGATCCTTGCAGTTTTATGACAGGTACGCTTGTTTTTGCGAATGAAATCCCTAGACTTTATCACTGAGACCTTGGTGTAGTCTCACACAGTCTTGTACAGCGCAAATATGATTTTTGAGTCTGGAGCTCACCTTCAAAACATCATTAAGATGCTGGTGCAATCCCAACTGGTACAAGCCACTCAAAACTGCCAGAGACACTCTTCATGACTTTAATCTTTCTTGATCCACAGCACATTCTTTGACTTCATCATAGGGCAAGAACTCCTCCAAGCCTTCTGAAAACCTTTTCCACGAGCAAGTGGGCAAGCTTCGCGTTTGACAGAACGGCACCTCCTGCACCCCACCACCATAAAAAACACGAATTTGAGGATCATCCTCCCCAACAACCCGCCACTGCTCAATAATCAGAGAGGATGCATAAGGCGGCCACTGCGCCTGCCTGCTTAATCCCAATATACCCCGGAGAGCGGCGATTGTGGTATCGTGGGACGAATAGAAATTATATCGTTTTGATCCATACCCGTTCGCCCCATTTGAAAGCTGCTGTAGAACGTGATGTAAGAGTGGCCCCGTCCGTAATTTCATAATGTCTTTGGCGTGAGGGACAATTCGTTCGGTGCTGCCGCCTAACCCGTACTCATGTTGTATAAACCACGCCCCAAGAAGAAATACTTTAGACACAAGTGCATCCGAAACGCAGTCTCCACTGGCTGAACACGGATTCGGCATTGAATGGCAGCGGCGACATCGCATTATGTCATACCACCGTTCAAGGTCGAGTCGATCACCACTCGAAACATTGAGCAACTTGTCGATTTCTGCGTGCAAGCGAGCTGCAGTCGAGTCAAAAACAGCTCGGCATGTTCCTGGCGCCCTTGATGCCTTCATAAGCTGATCGAATCTCGAGCATCCACTGCCGCTGACAGACAACGGGTCATGAAACTTGGGTCCAACATGAATGTTGACTTTACGGTGGTCTAATGCTGGGCCAATGAAACCAAACACCAGGGACTGAGAGGCTTGAAGAGTTCTCCTGGTATGCACCATGCTTAGCAACGTCCCGCTTGCTTGGCTGGTTAGCGTTCTCACCAGACATCTGTGCTTCGAATGCTGATTTCTCCGATGTCGGCAGCCCCATAGATTTCTCGCAAACTGCTGCCGAGTGATGCCATCTGCTTGTGTCCCTTTCCCGTCAACTGGCCCAGATTGCAATTTCCGCCCCACGGAGAGTCGGGAATACGTACAAACGATAAGTTTACAGCCGCCTGCTCCTCAAACCAAAGCTCCTCCAAGGGATGGTCACACTTGTCCCAGATAACGTTCTCGTAAGGCAAACGCCGATTGGGGGCGCGGTCGCCATGGCGGTGGAAGATGTGGGCTTGAATCAATGTCGCCGTTTGGGACTTTGTGAGGATGAGTGAAGATATATTTTTATTAAGAAAATGGGAATTAATCGGAGAAGGCAGAGCTTGAGAGCGCCAAACGTCCAGCAGGGGGGGTTTAAGTATTTACCAGGGGGCTGTAGGATGCCACAGAAGGCAGGTCAGCATTACAGTAGTCGTACGGCAGGTGATCCACGTCCAGAGGGACATCGCCCCAGCAGGGATGATTTGGGTTGAGGGTTTCGTCGCCGGCACTGAAGGCATTTTGATCGGCGAATGGCGACCAGCGGGACCACAAGGCAATCCTGGCAGCTGCGGCGACGGCGACGACGACGGCGACGGCGGTCCAACTCGGGGACATGGGAGGCCCGACAGATGGACACCACTGTGGAGTCAAAGTTTTCGACGCCCGACAATTTCACCGCGAACACCAATCGGTCATGCACGACGAGGGCGGCGTTGGCGAGGACCACGCGCAGGAGCGCGCCAGGATCTACGGCAAGTCGACCCCGGCCGCCGGAAAAGTCTCGCTGCATCACACCCAGCAGCCCGGCCCAGCCACCTCAGAACCTCGCATGCAGAGCGCTGGGGCACGAGCACATCCAGATTTTTGCCACACTGCAAATCTTCCTCGTGTCAGCGGCCAGGCCCCCATCGACGATCGGGCGCGACGTCTATTGACGGCTTCGCACATAAACTTGATCTTGGAGCAAATGGATAAATTGCGAGTACTTATGCGAGAGAAGGACGTGGATCTTCTGAAACTACGGCATGAAAACGTGCTGCTCAAGCAGGTTTTGTTCGTTCTTCACCGTTTTAAACTTCGACCGCCGCAAGAGACAGGTGTTAAGTGTTATAATTTCTACTTAAAAGATTGAGCGGCGTCAGCAGCGAGACTTGGAGCAACTTGACTCCCAGACCCATGATGCACCGAGATTGATAAAGGGCCTTCGAGACGAGATAACTGGACTCAAGGTCTTCAAAATTTATTCGTGAAGTAGTCCATTCGATACCTAATGCTCTTTTCGCCAGTCTAAGCTCAAGGTGTACTTCACCCAAATGAACGCAGATTCTCGACAGATACGGGCGCTCAACGAAGAACGTCGAAAACTGCAAGATCATATCTCGAAGCTGGAGAGCCTAGCTGCCGCGAAAAAACTGTACGACAACGAGAAATTGGCCAAGCAACTCTCCGAGATGGAGAAAAGGCTTAACGCGCAAGAGAGAGTTGCAACAGTTGAGACAAGTGAAGGTGACGGCTGGACGTTTGCTCACTATCGTTATAGGATGCTGTTCACCGGTGCGAGATGGTCGACAGGAACCTCAATGGAGAAAATCGGCAACTTCGTGGTAAAATTCACAACCTGGAGACGGAGGGTGGGTTTCTCAAAGAAAAGATCGGACAGCTCGAGGAGAAAATACGAGTAAGTGGATCGGTCAGGGACCGTCATACTCACTTCGTGCTTTAGGAAAAAGAAAAAGAAATTGCATCTCTTTCAATATACCGATACAACGCCGTCCATAAAAAAGTGGAAGTTCTCACCTCCTGCAAAAAGTGCGAGAAACGGGAAAAGGAAGAGCATGATACAAAAAAGAAGCAAGCTATTCTTGGTACAGAATCACTGTAACGAAGCGCGGCCTAAATTTTGAACAGAGAAGCTTCCTGCTCTCGACCAGCCAAGTGTTGAACTGGCTTCAAACGGAACAGTAAAGATGTCTGTCAAAATGCCTCGAGAGGGACAATACTCTCGAATAGTGCTTGAACTAAGCTCTGACATGTCGTTCACTAATTCAAAAACATGGCGCCTTGCTCAAGGTAAGTTGCCCACCTTAGACGACTCAATCAACAGCCCACTCTGCGAAAGGGGAGAGCAAAAACACAATGATGGAAGTTGTGGCGAACGGACTTGAGGCCGGAAAATACTACTACATTCAGGCTCATGCTGGTCATGAAGATGTGGATGGTCCGCGTACAACCCCTGTTTCTATCCTAGTAGGTAATTATCGAGTTGGTCCAACTTTTCGCCTCCGCGTTGACCAATACTTGCAGATTCGGTTCCCACACGTCCGCTCAGACCGACGGTCACAACTCGTCTGGTTCCCCCGACGGCATTTGTTCACATTACCGTCTTGCAAGATTTTACAACATTTTCAGAACCTTCACACTACAGCATATATCACAGCAATGATGGATTTACAAAAGATTCGTTCTTGATTGGGGAAGTAAAAGTTTCCACTGCGGATCAAGAGGACCTTGTCTTTGAGTACACAAATGCGAGGTTCGGCGAGCCGCATTACTTCCGAGTCGCTGCTGTTAACGGAATGGGTATGGGAGAACAGAGCGAAGTCAGCGACGTCATTGTGCTTGGTTCGTACAATTTAAAACACCTCACCCCGCCTGACACCCTCGAGTTTCTAGATTGCCGCACAAAACCGAAAAAACCAGTGGCAAAGAAGCTTAGCTCTTCATCCGTTCTCCTGTCGAGTTCGGTGGACAAGAATTCGGCGGCTGCAGTGGACAAGTGGAAAGTGCTCATTACTCAGACCGAGCGACCAGAAGCAGAGGTGGGAACAGTCGTTCTCAGTCAATCTGGGCCTAGTTTGGAGCACGCGATAAACGGCCTAGAACCGGGAGGAACCTATAGCTTCTCCGTCATTGCCGTAACCGCATTTGGGGAGTCAGAACAAAGTGACCCCAGCGACGACGTCAACCTCGATCACGTACTACCAATCCCAGAGCCTCCAAGATTCGAGTCGATCACAGGGACTTCCCTGACCGTCCTCTTTCAAGAAGATGCACTGGGAGAGGATGCAGCAATTCTCACCAAGAAACGAATTATTCTGACATCTTTATCCGAGGAGCCCGCTTCAACCATTGTTGATTGTGAGCTGAGTGACACCAGCTTTCATTTTGAGAACCTCGCGCCAGGTCCGTCCACTGCGACTAGAGTATGCACAACTAACTAACCCTCTGCAGGGACCTCATACGCAGTTTCCGTTGCGTTCGTCAGCGGCAGCGAAGGTTGGTGAAAACTACTCACCGAGTCATTATATTCAAAGTATATTGAGAATCTGCTACAGAGGGTGCCCCCAGCGACTCAAAGTATATTTCTCTTGCAGGTCAGTCCAAGATGTGCAGTCACTTTCGACTCCTCACATTGTTTCAATCTTTTCAGCTGCTTTCCCACTGCCACCATCACCTGTACCGTCAACCGTACCAGAGGTAGAGCCACAAACGAATGAGGTCCCAACGCTAGAGCCATCGCGCAACTCGATTGTTGAAGACACCACAACAAGTCCAGCGCCGCTCTCAAAAGCAACCTCACGATCACTATCGCTAACGCAACGCATGCAAAATATGCATGACGGAAACCCCGCCCACCACGACCCCGACGCCCGACCCGGACAGAAATAAATGCACAAAGATGGCTATTGACATTGGGCTTGTGCTGAGCGCTTGTTTGTTCTTTTTTCGCTCTGCGCACACAAATGCACCTCTTGTAAAAATGGACTTGGAATACCACAGAGGGGAAGCTTTTTTCACTCTTGTGTGTCGATTCACCACCACGCGCTTCGGCAACGAGCTGCCAAATATTTGTCGATTGGCAGAAACCAAACCCCAACCCGAGCAGTGTTCCCTTGGTCTTGGTGGCCTATAAAGAAAAAAACACAGGGTGATCTTCATTTATCCGACAATGTTGTTCTGTTCTCCGTATCGTTGGATGGGGGCGGATAGGGGAAGGAAAGCCATCATTGTTCTTCAACCATTGCGTGGAAAGCCACTCTAGTCTCGTCGCAGACAAACACATAAGTAGCAGGGCCTTCCATTGGGTCGTCGGGATTCACCGGTAGTAGAACTGTGACTGGGACGGCTTCCGACAAAACAACATCGCCCCCTGCGCCTGTACCCAGCATGACAGAGACTTCATCTCCTGGTCCTGACAAAGGGCCGATTCGGGGAGCCACAGGTGTCGCCTGGCCGATGACCGTCGCCGCAGCTGTCGACCAGCCAGGAACACTGTTCTCGGGCCAGACGGCATGGGCAACGACACGCCATCGGTCCGAAGGCAATGGACGGGGACCAAGCACATCACGAAGGTGCTCAAGAGGGTCAGGTATGTGCGAAGTCTTCTGATCCTGGTTACCAGGAAGTTCGTCTGTTCGCGGTCGTGAGTTAGACGAGCTGTCGGAACCAGAGGAGGAGTCCGATGTTGTGCTAGTAACGGTAGAGGAGCGGCCAATGGCTGCAAGCAGTATCTCCTTGCCGACTTCATCCTCTTGAGTCAAAGCATTTCGAGATTGATCTCGGTGTCGGCTGTTCGATTTGCGGTAGCGAGGATATGGAGTTTCATCTCCAGGAAAACCCGACCCACCCACAGCCCAGTTTGAGGTCGACATCTTGCGCATGAAAAGCTTCGCCTTTTCAACCCCTGCTGATGGGAAAAAATCAACACGGACAGAACCGCTCACTCTTTGTCCCGCTCGAAGATGAAAAACGGCCGTTTGGTGTGGTGGGGAGTAAGTGAGAGTGACTCGAGAGAGGGGAGCCTTCCAGAAGTCGGTAATTTTATCGTCCCGCTTGAGGAAAAATGTTGACTTATAGCGAGATGGGAGGTCGCCGTTCGCAAAGACGACTGGTGCAGAAGACTTGTCCCGGGAATGAATCTCCAGACGGAGAATCCGGCCTAGAATCATCCAAAATGAAATCAGAGCCAGAACTGGAATTTTTCGTAGCCCATACCTTGCATTTCCATGTGTGGAACATCCATGTCGTTCCGCAAGGTTATGGTTCCTTCTCCTGCGAAAATGTCATCCAGGCTTGCGGTTGGGTCGTTCAGCACTATGTCGTACGTCACCCGTTTTATAACGCCTGGGTACCGGACTTCGAATCGGACGTTCTCCAGTAGCCCAAAGTAGTTATCGCCATCCGTATGCCAGTGAGCGAATATAAGCGTATCGTCGTGCTCTCCTTTGACGGAGCCGAAGTGATGGCCCAGTAGCATTCGCATGTGATCGTCTGGTTGGGTTTCGGTTGACCATTGAAACTGGCGACCTGCGCGATTTGCCGGTTGAGGAAGCATTGGTATGAAATTAGGGGATTGGGGGTACAGGCCGCCGACTCCAGGCCGGACAGGAACAGCGTTCGGCGAAAGAGGAATCGAGCTTGCGACGGTGCTCTTTCCCACATCAAGCTGCGAGCGATGTGTGGTAAGTTGCCTGCTTTCCGCCTGAAGAAGTTGCAACAGGTCCGTTTGAGTTTGCTGGATTTCCAACAAGCGTTTCCACTGGTGTGACAGAAGGTGGTCCAGTTTGGCGTTCACATGACGAACTTGGTGCTCCGCGCGAAGCACAATCTTTGACACGTAGTCGTTTTGCAAGCGGTCGATTTGTGCTTGACGGTTTTGAGACATCATAATAACTGGAGCTTGGAGAGCGGCGAGGGTACTGAGAAACAAGTTCAACAAAATGAAAGGATATGGGTCCCACGCAAATCCGCCAAGATTGCCAGAAATTCTGTTTAGAACAAAAATGTTAAGTCAGACCGACTACACTCATCTATAAAAAGGGATCATACCCATTTATGAGCATCCAGCACGCCAAAAATCCCAGAAGCGAAAAGATGAACCTCCAGGATCCCCCAAATTTTGCCACCAGATCGGCAGCCTTCTCCCAGATGGTCCAACCGGTTTCAAACTGTTTTTGCCAATTTTGTTCTTGCTGTTCGTACGCGCCGAGGTTCTTCATGGCATCGTCCTGGAGGCGAGACAGTTCTGTTTGGTCCTCTTCAAGCAACTTGTCGATGCGTTTTTGAAGAAGAATATGCAAGTCTTTCACACAGATGCGATCGAGCTTGTGGAAGACGCGGAGAGGGTACATTCGCTTGAGCTCTCGCAAGAAGCGGGGCTTCAGACCTTGTATCTCCACCGTCTGAGACTCAATAGGTCGGGGGAGAGGACGGTCGCAAAGACTACAAGTTTGGGTGTTCGGCTGGCGAGCAGCGCCGTTGGCGGCCACCTTCGGTGTGACCAAATCGGAGAGAGCAGAAGTTGAACCTCGAAGGCGAAGCCCTTCGTCCCTTCCAGGCTGGAGGCTTTGCGTCCTAACATCACCCGCGGAAGACGAATTTGAAAGCGGGGAACGCGGCATGGGCCTCACGACCGGAATGCCGAGATCGGTGCTTGCATGGTCAGGAACTGCACTGCCTTTGCCTTCGCGAGTGAAGTTGGAGACTTCTCCAGTTCTGTCTGTTTTTGGAACAGGAGTTTCTGATCGAGTTAGCATATTGCGCAGTGCTTCCAACTGAATGGAGTTCATAGTAAGTTCATTTGACTGATCAATTGGTTCATCGACACCGCCGGCTTGAGCAAACCGCCGCAAAGGTGACACAACTCGGGAAGCTGCCGGAGGATTCAAAGACGCTGGCGCCAGAGGGGGACGAAAGGCTGCAGACTGGAGAGACCCAACATCTCCGAAATTGTCGCTAAATGTGGGGCTGATGTCCAGCTGAACGTCAGCTTCAGGAAGAAGGCTCCGTCGTTGATCATACTGGCCGCTGCCTTGATTGCTGCTTCCTGACGGTAATTGAGAGGAAGCAGTAGCCGCAGCAAAGAAATGTGCTGGAGAGGTTGGGCCGGCGCTTGAAGGAAAAATGGATGAGCTGGACGTGAACGGGTTATCGTCGTTGGTGGGGTGGACAAGGAAGTCTGCAGAGGAGGATGTAAAGCCTGAAGCGGCCGACGCCAGTCGTTGCTGCTGCTGCGGCTGTGTGGACATCACGCCAGCGTGGCTTCGTGAGCTTGGAGGAATCGATGGTGAGACCAAGAATGCATCCGAGGAGGAGCCGGTGTTCCTCTCGCGCTGCTGCTGCTGCTGCTGCTGGTGCTGGTGCAGCGGATCCATTCTGTGTATAGAGAAAAAACCTTGCCTTGTCTCACCCTGCACCTTGACGAACACGGCCATCTTATGCGCTGCCAGGCTGCCAGCGCAAACATTGACGTGACCGTGCCATGACAACGACTTTTCCGACCCACCACCGACCCCTGCCATCACAACATTGTCGAAAAATGGTAACCCAACATCGCTAGGCGCTTGCAGTCTGCAACCATGTCTTCCTTCCTGCAAATTCCAACTGGATATTCTGCTCCTTGAGTTCCTGACATACACACGCCAACCAGGCACTCATTTGTTTGACACAACCATGATGCTCTGGATTCATGACGATTGCTATAGTAGACATTTTATCCTCCTTGATCTTTGTTGGATTCAAGGCCATCCCTAACTCAAACAGCAAACTGAGTTCCCAGCTCGCTTCCTTTAGATCCTCTGCAATGGCATTTGTTTCCGCCTCGGTCGACAACAGAGCCACGGTACTCTGCTCTTTGCTTGACCAGTTTACCGCAGCCCAGCCGGGAGGAATACATTACCGGAACCGCTTTGACGTTCCTCCTCCTCGGCACAACTCGCATCTGCAAAACCATGCAGAACGGTGGGCCTAGCCAACTCAGCCACCTCCTTCACGGTGGCACATGAGACCCGCAAGAAATTCCCATCCCGTCTGTAATACATGTAAACAGTCTAATCTGATTGAGTGGAAGGAGTGAATGAAGTGGAGATGTGTGTTTGTGGGTGGTCCTTCTCCCCAACTTGGAGAGAAACAGAAAAAACTCTGTTATGAATTATTGATACATAATGATGATATGCATGCTGTAACAGTTGCTAGGCAAACGTGACTGGCACAGGGTAAAAACCTCTCCTATATCATCTGCTTGAGCAGAGGAGGTGGAAAACTGTTAACACCAGGTTTCTGTTCCACTTAATACTCAGAGTATTTGTCAACAGTGCAAGCCAGAGCCCAGGTCTGCATTGGCAGTGGCTTGCTCTCCCATGGGCATCGTGAGAACGATAACTGACAGTCATAATGTCATGCCAAATCCGTTGCTCTCCGAATACGCTGCTACGCCTGACGTGATCCATGGGCGACTACGAGACTGCATTGAAACACCTGGTCTGTCACGAGCTGGAAAGCAGAATGCAGTGGCTGGAGGGTCAAGATACAGAGAAAGGTCAACAGCCTCCACAAAACTGCCATCCGTTTTCCTCTGTGCCATGACATGGTCTTCCTTCCCAAGCTGGAGGTTGGGCGCTTGTGCTGGCGGAAGGACAGCAGAAACCTACCTGCAGTCGTCAAGAAAAGCTTCGCCAGCCTGAGCCGTGCAGATTTCCACAAGGCGGCAATGCTGCTCAGAACACCTTTGTGACTGCCGTCGGCAAGATTCTTCAATCTGAAGAATTTCGCAAACAAGCAGAGGTGGATCCACTAAGAAAAACAAATCTGGATGGGCAGCTTCAAAAGTTGGACTTTGTCTCTGTGTGATGTTTTATTTATAGTTTAATCTCACCTGAGAATTGCTTTGAGCCGGCTTAAAGCACTTGTAAGTGCTGCATCTTTGATTTTTCATTCTCAAGTTTGTCCGGTTCTTTCTTGTTTTTTTTTCTCTAATTTTTTTTACGGTTACCGCTAAACGCCCCACTCTTTTATGAACGTCGTTGGCCTTTTTGGGGGATTCTTCGAACGGCCTCCGTTGAAGCAGAAACAACGGCGCCAAAATGGGTGACACGTTGGTGGTTGTCGACTTTGGCGGGAGCGACGGCAGCGCGGACGCGGAGGCGGAGGCGGCGCGGGTTGGTGGCCGCGGCGCTGCTTTTACGGGGCGCGACCGAGTCGTTAGAGGCCGCAACAGTCCTGCTCTGGCGTGTCGGGGCCATCAGAAAAGACAAAGCGTGGCTGGGAGTCCGTTTGGTGGTATTTTTTTTTTTTTTTTTTTTTTGTTTTTGCTTCACTGTTTCTGTTGTTGTCCCTCGCGTCACTCACAGTATTGTTTGTTGGTTTGGCTGAGAAAGATGGTGAGATCCACCCTCGTTGCCCCTTCCCCCTCACCATCCCATCCCATCCCATCCCATCCCATCGTATCTCGTCCCACTCCACCCCTCCGAGCGCACCCAGTCCAAACGTTGGCGATCGCTGCGGCACGGAATGTCACTGGTGGATCTGCTTCGAATCACGACGGAGGAACCTTGGAGTTGGTGGCGAGCCATTCGCAGGCGTAGATCGCATCACCATGGCTCCGCGCCGATCGCCCGCTCCTCTGCCCGACTGTTGCAAAATCGATCGCAATCGGCGTCTTCGAACCTTGTCCTTTTACTCATCTGACCGGATCTGTTTCGTTCTCCTCAGGTGAACATTCCCAAGTCTCGCAACACTTACTGCAAGGGGAAGAAGTGCCGCAAGCACACTCCCCACAGAGTCTTCCAGTACAAGACTGGAAAGGCGTCGCTTTTCGCGCAAGGTTTGCCCACCTTTGTGGATCCTCGCTTTGAGTGGAGTAGTTAAAGTCGTGCTTTTCAGGAAAGCGGCGGTACGACCGCAAGCAGAGCGGTTACGGTGGTCAGACTAAGCCCGTCTTCCACAAGAAGGCGAAGACGACCAAGAAGATCGTCCTCCGTCTCGAGTGCACAGTCTGCAAGTACAAGCACCAGATTGCCATCAAGCGTTGCAAGCACTTCGAGCTGGGTGGTGACAAGAAGACCAAGGGCGCTGCCCTCCAGTTCTAAACGATGCGCGTTCGACCTATGTGCATGAGGTTTACGGTTGGGTGGTTTCGACGTCGTTCTTTGGTCCGTGGATCAATATATTGTAAGAGTGAATGAGCGCACGGAGCTCTTCTCCCTCTCCACTCTCCTGCCCGAAAACTTGTTCCCAACGTAACATTCGAAGTGTTGTACTAATATTTAAAGTCAGTATTAACCGAGTCTGTCAGCCATGAAGTCCTCATCCGCTAGCTGCAACTGTCTTGCCCGATAGTCTTTGACCAGCCGAGGGTCGTCTCCCTCCACGCCGATCGCCTAGAACGGGAAGTTATCAAAACACGAAATGGAACCCCCCCTCGCCGCGCCAGCAAGAGTGCGAACCATCTGCGGCGTCTTGGCCTCCAGAACGTAGTGATTGTCGCAATTGGGACAATATTCGTCCGACTCGTCGTAGTTACTGTGAACAACTGATCAAAAAAAAACGTGCGCAAGCCAGATGGATTGTGTGCCACTTACGACATGTCTTTCCGAAAGACCTTCCTGCACTTCTTGCACGCCATCACCATCTCCATCGTTTTACTAGCGTTTGCAGTGGATCAGGATCGTTTAGACCTCAATCGACGACAAATCGTGGGAAAGCGTAGTTGAGATCACAACTTTACCGCAAATTGTGGTCGGACGCTTCGGCATGGCACTCTGGGCAATCGAACCACTTTTTACAGCATGGCGCACGGATCGACACCTATGAAGGGGTTAGGGGTTGGGGGGGGGGCGTGGTGTGGCATATAAGACTGCTGTGCGGAGGTCGCTTGCCGTTCCGTCTTTCGGTCAATTGTTGGATGATGCATCAAGCCAAGCAAGTAGACTCCAAGCCGTCAAAGTTTAGTTACCTGGGCGTTCAGAATGTGTTTGCCTGGCGCCGCGGTTGGGCGGAGGAAGGTTTACGGGGGTGGGGGGTTGAGGATTGGCGGGGACGATCCGTAAGCCGTCAGCTCTGGCGATCACTCACTCAACGGCTCAGCACTTACACATTGTTGGATTGGTTCGCCGGGCGAGAGACAAAAACGGGGGGCAGCAAGCAGCAAGCGGGAAGCGAAGCGGCCCACTGCAACCAGCGCGCTTAAACGAAACAATCTTCTCGCTGCAATGCACGCCGACTTTATCTCGTCTTCAATAGCTTACTTCGTTCGAAGGCCGCTGCCCAGCTGGAAAGTGATCGTTTGCCCAATTATCCAGCGATTTTACCAACCATGGCTGATCGCGAAGGAATATGGGCACAACCGCTAAATACAGGAGAATCACAGCAACCTCAAACTGTCTATATATCGAGTATTCATTCTCCAGCTAACCTTGGCGCTTTACAAAATCTCGTTCTGGATGAATTTCTTGCTATTGATGCTCGTCATTTAATATCTCCGAGCACACAACCAGCTGGACAAACTCGGTTGACACAGCGCCCATTTCATCGCTCACCGCACCAACAATCTTCTCGACAACCTCGTCCGCAATGCTGGCGGTCGAAGGGATTTGGCGGAAATGGAGGAGTGGGAAAGGTGATGGCGAAGGGGGAACAGGCGGTTAATGGTTTCAGACTGGGAAAAAAATAAGAAAAGAAAAAAAAAATTAGGAGTGGGCTCCGCGTACCGCTCCGAAGAATACACAACAGCGTGTGCGACGTTGGCCGCAAGACCGTCCTCGTCAGCGCCAAAGCTTCTCGCCAGAAACCTTGCATACCGTCCCCTGCTCTCCAAAATATTATCCAGCGTGCTGGACGACAGCTTGATGAGCGGGGCCGGTGGGGCGAGCTCGCCGGCAGCGTCGCCGTCTGCCACGCCCCCGACACCCACACCAATGACTCCAGGGACTCCGGCCTCTGCGCCAAGTGTTGGCGGAGGAGTTTTCTCCCTCACGATTGTAAACATGTCGCCAATGGTGCAGTCTTTGGGAATTGTCGCGCTGGCTCCAACACCCACCCCATCCGGTAAAAGATCCGCGCCTCCTCTCACGGTCTGCGCTGATAGCGGTGGCTTGTCGCTCTTTGGAAATAATTCCTCGTCTTGGATGATTATTTCGGAAAGTACCTCTGGCTGCGCGTTGTAACCCGGCTGCTTCGCTCCGGCTCCCGCCGTGAGGTGAGCAGCCAAGCTTTGGAGCACCCTTTCGGCCCGCTCCACAAATGGAATCAGCCTGCTCTCGTGATCGTAGAGGGCGCCATCGTGCTGCGTCCGACTCGATGCATCCACATCGTTGGTTGGCAAAGTGAAGCCAACGACTTTTTCCGCGTCCAACTGGCTGTCGTCAGTGCCCATCCAGTCGTCCCCGGCATAACCGTTCATCGCCGCGTCCAGGCCAACAGGCGGCGACGTCGAATCGAGCCTATCGCCCCGCTTGCTGGAATCGCTCTGCCTCGACTTTCGCAGGTGTTCCAATACTCGCCGCCTGTGTCGCTCCGCGTTTTCCCGCAGCGAGAAGTGCACTGCTTGGACTTCGACACCACCGCCGCCGCCGCTACCGACGCGCGGAGACGGCCCCCTCGGGCTGGGTGAATCCCCCCTTGTCCGTCCCCACCGCGATGTGCGAAACGTATCTTTCTCGTCGCTACCTGCCAGCCGAGCTGCGACGCGTTCAACGGATTCGTCCGGCGATCGCGGGCGACGGGGACGTCCCCGTTGCCCCGATTCGTGGAGTGCAGCCTCAAGCGCGGAACCCGTCGGGACCAGCCGCCCGGCGCGGCCCCGCCGCGCCCCGTCGTCGGTATCCTCTACAGCCGCGGTCGCTCGCGCGCGTTGCCGCTGCCGAATCGCGGCAGCTCCAGTCTGTTCGTCGTTCTTGACGCGGTCCGCCCGCGCCGCCGCGGTCGACCCGGTCCCCGCGGACGCCGCAGCGGCGGTGCGGCGCGGGGGCAGGCGTGAACTGGCGTCGCGAGAGTCGAACCGGTGCGGTTGCCCGCTCGCCGCCGGTCTTGCTGCGCGGCTTGATCCGCCGGCCGGCAGGCTGCCGGCCGCCGCCTCCGCCACCGCCGCGGTCGCGCGCGACGCACGCGTGGTTTCGTTTCGCTTCGCCGTGCTGGGTCTTGCCGGAGACTTGGGCGGCGGCGGAGACGGCGACGCTGATGGCGAGGTGGGCGGTGGAGAAGCAGGAACATCCGCCGCCCGACGGGCGTGCTCGCGCGCACTCTGACGCGTGGACGTGGGCAACGGAGTACGAGAGGACGACGACAACGACGGCTGGCCGTCTTTCTTTCCATTGGAGCTTGGCGGACGCGCTTCCGTCTTGGCGCCGCTTGAGGTGACGGCAGTCGCGTCCGAACGCGCGGCGCGACTGAGCTTACTGCGGGCCGGGACCGAGCGGCGTTTCGCAGGCTGCGAACCGCGGAACCGGGACGGTCGCTGCGAGAAGCCGGGCTTTGCTGCTGCTGCTGCCGAAGCCGTCAAAGATCGGGATTGCCGCGGATTCGGCTCATCCCACGCTGGACTCGACGCCCGAATTTTCAGGCCGGATCGCGTTGTCATGAGCGTGGTTGGGGGTGCGGGAGTTACCCGGAATGGCGGTCGTTCCTTTCCGCCCTGCGTGGTCACAGCTCGAACGGAAGCGGTGACCGGGTCGGGTTTTGCTCTTATCGGGGAAGAATGAGTTGGTTGTTCCTCTGGAGGAGGTTCGTCACTTGGAGAGATGGTTGTGGGCAATGTCCGCGACGGCTTCGTTTCGGCCGACGATCGAGTGGTCAGGCCACTACCTCGCGAAACGACTCGGCGTGACCACGCGGTGCCGTTGGCGGATGCATGTATGTACTTTTCTGCTGACAATGGCGCAGCTTCTGCGACTTCTCGAAAGGAGGCCGTGGTGTGCTTCCTCGACGGTGCTAAGCCTAGAAAGGTTGCATCGCTTTGAATAGTCTGATTTTGCGATACAACCGGGGCTGTTGCATTTGGCCGAGCTGGAGCCTGAGAAAAAAGTGCAATAGCTGACGGTTGCGTGATACTGACGGACGGGAGAGCATCAGAATGACCGCTGCGCGGTGCGTAACTGTCGCTCTGACGTAAACGGTCCAGTACTCTGGCGCGAAATCTTGGTGGTAACCCCGGGGAGTAGTACTTGTGCGGCTCCTTCCAATCGCTTCCGCCGCTCGAAAAATGGCCAGTGCGGTTGCTGAGGGAGTCTCGAAGGTCGTAATCGGCGGGGTCGTCCTCTCCGTCGACCAGAACGGCGATTTCCTTCTGGACGATCTCCACAGCTTCACGGAGACGCATCCAGATTTAAACTCCGACAGCGACCACTTTGGCGGAAAAAAGTCGAGGCGGCGGTGAACTTGGTACATTTTTCATTGTTCGCGGGGTAACCTTTTGGCCCTGCGTTTGGGGGGGAGGTGAAATGGCATTTTGAGGATGTGACTGCAAGCCAGCGATCCGAGACAGAACCAAGAGTAGTACTAAGAGACCCCCCACAGGCCACTTCAGGTCTCCAGCCGGTTAACGCTGAAACAAATTCCACTTCCCCTGCGATTTCAAGTGCCCGTATAACTTCCAGAAACGCTACCTCCTCTATGGACCACCGAGCACAACTGTTCAACGTATTATCATCAGGGGTGGAGGGAGTGGCTCCCCTTTCCTCTGCCCGTGGGCCGGGTGGTGGGTTGGCTGTGCGGGAGTCGGCCAGCGGCTTCACTAGACACTTCGCCTTTGCAGAGGATTTTGAGAGGGAGCCGGGTGGAAGACACTGTTGTGTTGGGATGACGAGAGAGAGAGAGAGAGAGAGAGAGAGAGAGAGAGACAGAGGCAGACAGAGAGAGACAGGGGGGCAACTGGCGCTTTCGCAGACACTCGCCCAAACAACAAAGGAGGTGGGAGGTGGTGGAGCAACAGAGCGAGATAGAGAGGGAGAGGGGGAGAGAGAGAGAGAGAGAGAGAGAGAGAGAGAGAGAGAGAGAGAGAGAGAGAGAGAGAGAGAGAGAGAGCGGGGAGAGAGAGAGCGGGAGAGAGAGAGCCGCCCCCTTCCGAGACAGCCGCCGTCGGGCGCGTGCAATTGAAAAAATATTGGGGAAATAGGGGAGCGACAGGACAGGACAGGACAGGGCGAGTGCAAAAGGAAAACGACCAAACGAAAAAAAAAAAACAAAAAAACAAAAAAAACAGTCGAGACAAGCAACAACAAACGAGAGGCACAGAGAGACAGAGGGAGAGAGAAAGAGAGAGAAGGCGGATGGGAAAACAGAGGCGAAAAAGGAGAAAAAGGAGGAGTATAAAGCAGACAGCCGAAACTCGACGAAGAGAACAAAAACAAAAAGAAAAAGAAGATCCTTCAGACAGGCAGACAGACAGACAAACAGGTTTGTGGATGTTGTGTGGGTGGGATGCCCTCAAGAGTCAAGAGTCAAGAGGGCCGTGAGCGGGCCTGGCCGACGCCCTGTTCTCTCTACCCCTGCTACCAGAGGCAACGGGGAGCTGCGATTCTCCCCACCCCCTCGTCCCCATTCCCTCCGTCCATCCGTCAATGCATATCAACTAACGCCGTCTCTCTGCAATCCAGCTCCACTGCACCACCAACCTTAACGGCTTCTTCGATCCCCCCAACCCAACCCAAACACCACCACCCCCCATAACATGCGATTCACCGCCATCGTCGGACTCCTCGCTGTCTTTGTCGCCGGCGTCTTTGCCGAACCCGCACGGGAGCAGCAGAGGTGAGCATCTCACTCACTGCCCAATCCTTGCAACCAGCCCAGCCTTGCCTCGGCCCATTATGGCTGGTGTGGGAGTGGAGTGTCTTCGATGGCTGGACTGTGTGTCTGCGGCCCAACTCCCTTCCAAGCCCGTCTTCCAACCCCACTTCACCAAACACCTAACCATTGCCGTTTCCCCTTTCTCCTCCCTCACACCAGCCTCAAGCAGCAAGCCGTCGTCGACAACGAGGAGCTTGCCGCCATCCTAGACGACTTTGTCGATGCCACCCGCGCGGCCGCGGTCTCGGAGAACCTGTTTGACGGCCAGTCGATCTCGTTCGACGAGATGATGGACGACGAGTTCCAAGAGGCCGTCGCCCAGGAAATCACCAACCGCGCCATCGAGAACGCCTTCTCCGACGAGGAGAGCCGCGCGCGCCTCTCGGCCGCTTTCGAGAACGATGAGTTCCGGGACGAGCTCCAGGCCCAGCTTGCCGCCACTTTTGCCGACATATTTAGCTATGTGGACGGAGAAAAGATCATTGACGACGAGACCCTGGCCGCCATGCTCGAAGAGGACGCCGCTGAGGACTCTGCTGCCGCCGCTGCCGACGCCCTCGTCGAGGACGATGAGGCTGACGCTGAAGAAGTGGACGAAGAAGAGTTCGACGATGAGGAAGTTGAAGATGACAGTGCTGATGCCGATGAGGCTGACGACGAAGAATAAAGGAGCAAACCCATCGTACTGTACGCCCCTCCCCCCCTCTCCCTATCACCCCCAAGACATGCGCCGCTGTTCACGATTGCCTTTATCTTCGCACACTTTTTTCTCCCTTTGTTTCTTTGCTTCTGATGTAGTTTTTTCTGCTTTTATTGCCAATACACAACGAGTAGTTCTTTATTCTTTCAGACACTTCTACTGATCCTCTTTGCCGGCCATAAGGGCGTTCAGCCGCTTCTTGCCAGCTCGAAGTGTTGAGCCGAACGAAGATACAGCATCCAAATTGGGTGCGGTTGCCAGTAGAAAGGGATTAGAAGTTGTGGCATTTCCGAGGAATGGCGGTGCCGCAGCCAACAGAGCTGAAGAGAAAGAAAACTGCGGTTTCGACGCTGCGGCTGCAGCAGCCGAGGTGGAAGCAGCCGCCTGCAGCGAGGCGTTCGCGGCCGCCTCCTATTCGTTCACCAAGTCAGGTGGGGTGGCAAGAGGTGAAACAGGCGTATTATTGTGCAAACCTCTGGGGGTGGCGTCGGCTTCAGTTTCTTGCCCGCCTTGCCGTCTTCCTTCTTTTTTCGGGGCGCAGCTTGACGCTTGGACCCTTTCGCTTCAGTCTTGGCCGGTTTGGACGACCCTTTCAACTCGGCGCGGCCGCGGACCCTTTCCCGTTTCGTGTTCTCGTCGCTGTCATCGTCAATATCGTCCTCGTCCGCGGGTCGGACAGCCATGGGCTCGCTCTCTTCCACTTCGGAAGGCGCTTCTTCGTTTGATGTTGTTGCGGGCTGGTCGTCTGCTTGCGTGTCCGGTATTTTTGTAGAGTCGGGAATAACTTCGTCATCCTGGTCCTGGTCCTTCTTTTTTTTTTTTTTTTTTTTTTTTTTTGAGAGTGTTTTGTTACGGTCAACACAAATTACGGCACCTCGACGAAATACCTTTTGGACAATGGGAGGTTTCCGCCTTTCGGGCCTCTCTTTCGGCTTCATCGGCGGCTTCGCCGGCTGTGTTGCTCGCAGTACTCTCGGGGGTACACCGCCCTTTTGAAGAATAATTTTATACCATGTCAGCAAGCGAGATGGCAAGGATGGTCGTCGCACCTTTTCGGGTTCTTCTGCGGCAGAAAGCGACATGGTTTGTCCGTAGAGTGCTTGAAATCGTTGCCAAGCGGCCTTCCAGAGACGCTACACGAGACTGAAGACCTTTCCGCTCAACTTCCCAGCTCTCTCTTTCCAACTCCACACTCTTTTCACTCTCCGCGAGAGCCCTCTTCTGGGACTGGAGAGCTCTTTGAAGGCGATCGAGCTCCTTTCTCCCGTTCTGCTCCACGTCCTGCAGGTCTGCCAGCTTCCTCTCCATATCATCCATCTTGTCTTCCTGCTCTTTTCGTGCCTTGCGTGTGGCTCTCTCCACCTCCTGCTGGATTTTCTTGCTGTGTGATTCCACGTCCAGCTCCAACTCCTTCAGCCTATGCAAGTTCAGTCGTCCCTGTGATACGATTTTGCGACAGGCTGCCGGCTCACCTCAGTTTGTCGGCCTCATAGTCCTTTAACTGCTGTCGCAGAGCATTGATCTCAATTTGCGATTGTTTGGCGCTCGCAGAGTCGGAACCCCTTACAAAAATAAGTGAACAAATCATTTGTGAAAACTTCCTCACATTCCCGCTGCTTCACTGGCACGAAGTGCTTTAAGCGCTGCTTCGAGAGATTTGGCCTTTTGCTTCCATTCCTGAAGCTCCGCGCTCACTTCCTCAGTCCTATTATCATCGTCAAGCAATGTAGATTGGGGCGCCCTCCTTACCGAGCTACGGACTTCTCTTTCTCCCGCAGTTGCTTCTTGATTAGGGACAAATCTTTTTCCAGGGCAGACTTCTGCTCAAGTTCAGACTCCAATTCCTTCACTCTTTGCATGATCAAAAAGAATTAAGCCTTTCCTTTCATTGTGGTCGCAGCAAAGAACTTGGCTCACCGGCTGTTTGCGTCGAATTTATCACGTAGCCTCCTTTTTGCTGCGTCCAAGTCGGCGGTTTTTTCCTTAAGCTCTTCAGCAAGTCTGTCGTAAGAATGAGAGAAAGTTGATTTGGGAGACAGACTGGAAACGTACCTGCTCTGGTGCTCTTTCGACTCGTGGAGCTTCTTCTTGACTTTCTCCAACTCAGACGTACGCGTCTTCAAGGCGGACTCGACTTCCTCCAGCTCCTTTATCTTCAAGCAGGCTTCTTGCAGCTCGTCCGACTTGGATTTTAACGTGCTAGTAGCCTCTTCGGTTTTCTGTAGCTTTTTTTTCAGCTCTTCCAGCTCAGCGGTCTTGTTTTTTGCAGCAACATTCATCTCCTTCAATTGAGATTGAAGGCTCTTAAGTTCCTTCTCTTGTTGCTGTTGAGCGGCGTGGAAATCGCGTTGGCTTCCAGTCATTATGTCATCCGCCTCCCTCAAACTTTGTTTAAGCTCGATGGACGACCTCTCAAGCTCTTCTTTACTGGAGATTTCATCCGCTATTGCGTGATTACAATCGATTTAGAGCATCATGTTTTCCATACCTAATCGTTCCTCGTATTCTGCTAACTTCTTTGACAGAGAAGACATCTCGGATCGAAGGGAAGCCTCAGTTTGGGTTTTCTCTTCAATTGTGGCTTCATGCTTAGCTGATTCCTCTTTGCTCCTGCGGAGATCGTCGTTCAACCGAGCTGTTTGGATATTCAGAGCTTTCATTTTCGTCCAAGTTGATAACAAACCTGTCTCGATCTGAAGAACCCTAACTTCGTTCTTCATACTAGCAAACGCGTTTTGAAGATTGCGAAGCTCCAAGGAAAGTGATTCATTCGCGGAGGTAAGGGTCCGATTTTTGTCGCATGCAGTTGCCAGTTGGTCCAAAGTGACGGCTTGCGAAGAAGTGAGATATTGTGTTTGTGTTTGACCAGAGACTTGAACAAATCACCTACTCTGCTGTCGCTCCAACTTCAGAGAGGATGCGCGAAGAGAAACATTTTCCTCCTTCGCCTGAGCAAGTGAGACTTCGATGTTGGCGCACAAAAGTGAAGCCTCCACACAAAATTCAACATATTTTCTCATTGGGTTGGGCGACGTCTCACCTCTAAAGATGATCGGGATGAAGCGGACAGCTCATCTTGCAGAGTTCCTACCCGCGCTTTAACAGCAGCAAGCTCTTGATCCTTCTTTGCGATAGTTTGCTCCTTCGCCTGTTGGATTGCGTTCAGTTCGACCTCCAGCTTGGCCATCAATGACGCAATTTGATTCTCTTGTGCCAAAAGTTGAGAGGCCTGCTCTTCGATAATCCGGTGGGTATCGCTCAATTCTGTCTACAGAAATGTTCAGGCTTGTCGATGCTGGAGTTTGCACCTACTCTTAGTGCAGAAGTCACCGATAACTGCTCGTTTAATTGATTTCGTAAGGCGAGGCGTTCTGTATCGGCGGCTACCGGTTCCTTGGAAGTTGTCATTCATTACGGCAATCCAAATCGTGAACTGACCAGTTTAATCTGCATAGCACCGATTATTCCTAAAAAGTCAATTACTCCATCCACTTCTCGGAGGAGAGCCGAGTCGGTATTCTTGGGGCGGCATATTAATCTCAATCTAACAGAGGAATAGAAATGAAATGAAGTGGACCCATACGTTAATGTTCACGATAAATACAGGCAGTCCTTGACCAAGCACGAAATCTGCGCGAAAGTTAGGTTCGCTTCTCAACTTTCAAGTACTGACGAGAGAATAAATAGGTAAGGACATCGTCATTCGTCTTGATTCGGCCGTTAAACGATGGGTTATTGACATTAGAGATGAGTGATTCTGGAATTCCCATCAGAGCGCGTTTTCCCGTGCAAGTACGGACTTAGCATGCCAATGCTCTTCGAAAGACTTGCAGACGAGTTTCCGATCGATGGAGAAAGAAATGATGGCGTTCCCAAATCGGCCAGCATTAAAGTCGATACAAGTCCGCCCAACCGACTGAACGTGAGCTGGATCGTCAACACAAATGCTATTGAGCATCCTTTACTTCGAAATAAGTTTTCCAGCAGTGCTACAGGGAAAGTTCGGCCTATCACCTTGGTTAAGATAATTCAAGGACTCCTCGATGGAGCTTGCCGGACTCAAATGTTTTGAAAGAGGATGCTCTAGAAAGGACTCTCCTGAAGGAAAATGAAGTCAATCGGTATCACGTCTCCCTAAGACGTCTTACGGGAAATGTTTCGATCCGTAATCAGGTTGATTATTTTTGTTTCAGTCAGTCCAAAAAACCCAATGGCCACATCAATGCGTCCGTCGTGCTGCACCGCCCGCTCGTGCAAAAGGCGGATCACTGATTCAAAAATTGTTGTTCTATAAAATTCTTCATGAGAAAAAGATCGAGCTGCAATTCAAACGAAGGTGCGCACCGTTCGGCAAATGAGAAAGCCCTTTAGAGAAGCATAAGAAGTTTTGTTGTCGTCGCCGAAAAAAGATATGGCCACGTACCCAACCGATGAAGCGATGATTCCGGCGTGTTGTCCTATGTCGGTCCGTTGTTTTGTATTTTTGTTTTTTGTTTTTTGAAAGCGTAAGCGAGTCGAGCCTTGTTCTGCGCAAGCAAGGAACAAGTCCCCTCACCAGCGAGCACGCAATCGACAAGACCGTCAACGTCCAGACTGCCTCGCAATTTGTTGTCATCGCCTTCGACTGGCCCGACATAAGCCGCAGGTAAAATGCGGCTTGCGAGACTTCGCGGGAGCTTCAGCATTTTGAACAAGAAAACAAGAAATCCAATTCGTGCGACAACGTGAAGCGTACCTCAGTTTTCCAGCGGGCGGTGCCGCTGCTGTGGGGAAGAGCGGGTGCACAAAGCAGGGTGACGATCAGTTTCCAGCGGATCGCGGCTCGCGGTCCGCGACGCAAACCAATGCAAAGCCCGGCCTCGCCCTCCACTCTCTCCGCAGCGCCCCCCAGTCCCGGACAGAATCCAATGCACAGCCAACACACCATTGGAGGGACAGAAAAGTAGATCGCGCGAACCGGGCCGGCACGAAAGCCAGCCGCCCGTAGCGTCGTTTGAGACGGCGGCGGCGGACGCGCCCGACTCGCGCGACTGCTGCTGGTGCTGCTGGTGGTGGTGCTGCTGGTGGTGCTGCTGCTGCTGCTGCTGGTGCTGGGGCGCGTCGGGTGGCGGAGCGGGCGCCGCGCGAAGACGAACTCCGATCCGCGGGTGAGCGACCACCACCTCTTTGGTGGATGGACACATCTCCCTCTTTGTTTCCTTCCTCTCTTTTGCTTGTGCTTTTTTTCCTTATTTTTTTTTTTTTTTTTTTTTTTTTTTTGGTTTTCCCTGGTTTTCAGTAATTGTTGTTGTGACTTTCGGGGATGTCCGAGGAGTGGACTGGACATGCCTGACATGCCTGCCGACTGCCCAGCGACCTCTTTCAGGCCTTGTCTGCGCCACCACCACCCTCCCTGAACGAACGAACGAACGAACGAACGAACGAACGAACGAACGGGACACACTTTCAATTTTCCAAAACGAGTTTTTTCCTTTCTCATTTTCGACTGCTTTCTCCACATTTTCTGTTTTGATGAACCCACACTCCCGGAGAGATTGAAAATGGGACAAAAACCCTGTCTGAAAGATGCGCTGTCCTGTCGTTTTTCTTTTTTTCTTTTTTTTCTTTTTTTTCAAATGGCTCATTTTCCATCTCCTCTTTTTTGTCTCTTTGTCTCTCTGTCTCCCTCGCTGTCTGTCTCACTCTCACACTCTCTGTCTCACTCTGTCTCTGCTCGAATGTCCTTTTGCCCAGTTTTTTTTTTTTTTTTTTTTTTCTTTTTTTTTTCTTTCTTTTTCTTTCGGTTTTTTCGATGTCCGCCGCGGGCAGTCCCCACCCACCCACCCACCCACCCACCATCAGTCGCCTCCAAGCAGCAACCCTTAAAAAGAGAAACCCCACCCTCCCCAGCTGCGCTCACACACACACACACACACACACACACACACACACACACACACACCAAGTACTCGTGCTTGCCCACAACTTGGATCATCCCCCCCGCGCAGAACGAGCAAAACAGCCAGTGGAATCAAACCAAAATCTCACTCCCCTTTCACATCATAGAGTAGTAGACAAGAGTTAGTTTCTCGAACAAGAACGAACTAACGACACCAAGCCGCCCACCTTACCTTTGAGGACACTGGAAACGGAAGAAGAAGCAACCAGCAGCAGCAGCAGCAGCAGCAGCAGCAGCAGCAGTCCCACGAACGCTCCACATACACACAAAGTTTTGCACCAAAGGTGATTTCTTTCGCCTTCTCGTTCTACTAACCGCAAAACAATTTGGAATTGCGCACTGACTCACCTGGTAATTCCCAAAAAGATTCCGTAAAAGTTATCTACGTAAAAAGTAACAATGCCTCCATCGTCGCGCCAAACGAACGTCTACCGCCATGACCAGGACAGCCTGGTTTTGTTTTCGGCGTGCTACATCTCTTTCGTTTGCACTGGCGTCTTTCCCTCTCCCGAAGCCGACAGCACCCTCAGGTTGGCCGCCACAATCGACCGCGTTGTATCGGCAACAGCCTCTCCTTCAGCCACGCTGCTGGTGTCGCTGATTTACCTTGAGCGTCTTCGCTCAAGTCGTGCCTCCCAAGCGAGGCTTTCTTCTTCTGACGTCCGTGCCGCATGGCGTGTTCTCCAGAACAGCAACTCGCCGGAACACATTGCAATGTTTACTGGAGCCGGTTCTTCGTCGTCGTCTTCGCGGAGGCACCACAGCAACCACTTTGCTGCCAAGATCGCTGCCAAGGCTCAACTGTCGCCGTCGAATGCTTCATCTGTGTCATCGGATTCGGCTATTACTCCGACAGTTTCAGCGAGGCTGCATCGCATTTGGTCCGCCGCCTTCATTTTGGCTGACGCTTTCATGAACGACAATGCGTTTACGTGCCAGTCTTGGTCTATTGTTACAGACTACACCCCGAACGACTGCGTTTCTCTTAAGCGCTGCTTCCTGATGTGCCTCGATCATGATGTGTGGATTAAGCCCGGAGAGTATCGCGCTTGGGTCCGCATGTTCAAAGAGCGAGTGCGGACTGCCGGTGGAACAGACTCGGACGCCTCTTCCTCCACCTTCGCCTTTTTCACTAAAGAGATGTCCAAGGGTCTCGAGCGAGCGGCCTCTATGGCCTCCGCAGCTGCGGCCAAGGCAAACGACGAGTTGGGTGCGGAAGCCCCGGCCACGCGACACACTTCCTCCGGGCAGTCGAAGCGCAAGGAAACCGCCGCAGTTCCCTCGGCTACCGTGGCTCACTCTCGAGACTCAACGTCTGAGGATCGTTTAGGCCGTCGCATTTCCACTGTTGCAAAAACCCAGATTTTGCCTCAGACAATGTCTTCTGGGGCCGAGCGTTCCTCGATTACTACGTCGAACACCGCGGTCATTACCGCGGCCACGAATGCCATTACCTTGTCGAACAACGACAGTCATGCCGGTGGCCCTCGCCGTCCCTCTTTTATTACGACAACTGCAGCAGCGGCTGAGGCCGCAACTCTTGCATCCATGCGCCGCAGGTCCTCCCTCCTTTCGAGTGGAACGAGCAACAACACCCCTGTTACAGCATCGGGTGCTGCTCCCAAGAACCCTTTCCTCAACCCACTCCCCACGTCGTCTTCATCGTCGACGCCGAGGCGAATGTCGTCCACTGCTTCGATTGCTTCCGTCGGGTCCAAACGGATGTCCATCACCTTTGACGCTCCCTTCGGTGCAATGTCAGACTCCGTCGAAGGATCGTTCATTCCATCTGCTCCGCCGACTATGCGCAGAACTGCTGGGGGTTTCTCCTTCGCGAAGAATTAGACTGTTACGAAGTTGCAGATATCGAGCTCACCAAGGAATTGATTTATCGGTAGTTTATATTAGCGAGTTTTCCTCGCGGTGGCTTCTTTTTTCTTCTCTTCTTATCCTCGCATTCTCTTTATTTAGGTCGTGACGCATTCGATTCTCACTTAACGCACCCAACAAATTTATTAAACTTTAAAAAAAAAAGCACACACACACACATCCGCTCCTTCCTCCTTTCTTACTCCCTTCTTCTTACTTTTTGCACTTCAAATGTCCCCTCTTTTCTTCAAACTTTGGGCGCTCTCGGGTATTTGGAAAAACTTGGTTTCCTTTCTTCGCCGACCCACCTATGCCCGCCGGATCTTCGTTTTTTTTTTGGATTCGCACACCCTTTGCCCTCGATCGTCAATTTTGCCTGGCGGCCTCAGCCGCTTCTCGCGCCTCTCTCTACCTCCCCTGTCCCTGCAGCCGAACCGCGAGAGTAATACATGAGCTTCCTTTTCCCCTCAAACCAATTTGCGGAAGACAGACGAAGACACAAAGCGAGGTTTCCCAGGTCCAAGAGGTCCAAGCTTTTCGTTACCCGCGGCGCCAATGGGGGTCAACGAGTTCGACGAGGATGAAGGATGTGAGCACCAAAGGACCGCATCGCTGGTGCTGATCGGCGGCATGGGCGGTGATGCAGCACAGCGGTCTTCAAGTGGAACGATCGCGTCCGGACCACTCGGCGCCAGCGTCCCTGTCCAGCGATCGGGACTCCCACATCCGAAAAAGACAGCCTTCGCGGTGCTCGCGGAAAGTCCGTCGGTGGTCGAGAGACTGCGAAGCGTCGAGATCGCCTACGCCGACGTCATTCACGGCCACTCAATGGTATGCATTCGGGTGGACCACGCGGGGTCGTCTCTGGTGTGCTGAACCAGGCTTGGACACTGATCGAGTCTTTTTTATCTCAGGACCGACTGCTGGACAAGACGCTTCCTGCAATATACGCGGAGGTCGACGAAGCGGTGGCGGAGGTGCTCGATCAAACGCCAGTCGAAGGCTGGAGCGAAAACTGTCACCCGCAATTAGCGGTTTGTAATCTCCCTGCGCACTTTTATCAACCTATCTTCCTAATGTGCAAACATCGGCCCAACACCCAGTCCTTCATCTTGCTCAACTTCATATCATCGAAGGTCTTAACACCGCTTCCTTGCATCGATGACAAGTACTCATCGCTTGCTGGCGTCCTTCGAAGCAAGAGCTGGTGGTCGCAGCGTCGATTTGCTCAAGACGAACGACAACTGTTCATGAAGCCCCACGAATGGGAGCACGTCAGACGATGGTGCCGAAACACAGCCGACGAAACAGAGATGGGCGGAAAAACAGTCGTTCCTTCAGTCACCTCGTGGGTTTCATTGTGCAAAAAGCGAGAGTAAGTGGCACAGCATGTGCTGCAGCGATCATCTAAAGTCCACATTCAACCACGCAAAGCGCACAAATGCAGTTGATTTTGCTGTTGGAATGCCTTCGAATTCATTCGGCAACCGGCATTGACCTTCCCAAGCTTCCCGACGATTTTATTCGAAAGCAGCAGCAGGAGAGCAAAGCGATCAAAGCGGGGTCCCGGAAGCGTTCTTCCGACGGGCACGTTGTAGACCGGCCCAGTAAGCGGAGCGCGGTTCAGCCGGAAAGCGACGCGATTCCCAAGCCACAGCAGGCGGAACGGTTGTATGAACCGGGTGACAAGGAGGACTATGTGCAGGCTGGAGTGGCGCTGATGAGCTGGGTCTCAATGCTGGATTCTTTGGAGGGCGGTACCAGTGCAGAGCTGACAAAGTTCTCGGAGGGAGTAGTCTTCTCCTAGTAAGTGCCTGGAAACACTTTTTTCTTGGTAAATCTTACTTTCCTGCAGCTACGCAGAAGCACTACCGGACGTGGTGAAGGCATTGACTGGGTTATCCAGCGACCGCGCGAGGATGGCATCGTCTTCCCACTCTCAAATTTATCCCAAACACGATGCAGCCCAAGGAAAGAGAGCCGCTGCCCTACCTCCTGGTGTTGGAAGAGCCGGGATGCGAGTGTCCGCGAACAGAGCCGGTCCTGAGATGCTTTCCGTGGAGGCATTGAAGGATGGCAGAGGCGCCCAAAAACAGTTTGTGCGGGCCGCGTCTCGTGGATCCAGAAAAATCCCGGAATACCTTCAAAAGCGCGTAGTTCCCATCGGAAAGTCGGGATCCAAGCGCGGGTCGTCGTCGTCGTCGTCTTCGAAAGCGCAGAGCGAAACGGAGAAAACTGGAAAATCTTTGTCGGTCGCAGCAGCAACAGCAGCAGCAGCAGCAGCCGCTTCCGAACCGGCCGCGGAAAGCGGCAAAGGGCTCGCTCCGAAACGTACCTGCCAGCAAGAAGATGCCAAAAACCCGTTTTCAAAAGGCGGCTCGCTGCCCATGAAAGTGCTGTCGCCTCGTTCTTTCAAGTCAAAGTGCCGTCCAAGTACGGTTGTGCGTTTGGCGCTCACTGACGACGAACGCGAACAGCTCAGAAAAAACCAAGAACTGGCCAGGCGTGTGAAGGGATCTGACCCGCTGTCCACTCCCAGGAGTAAGTTTCCTAATATGATGCTTGCATGCTCGAGTACGGATTGACCGTTTGCGGATACGCAGAACCGTCGCGTATTTCCTCCACTCCCGAGGCTGGGCGGCGCCCGACAATGCTGACCGCTCTCGGCACCGATTCGGATCTCGACGAGTCCGAGGTAGCGCGGACACCCACTCGCCGGCCTCGAACGGTCCGCGTCGCAGTAGGACCCGACGTATGCACCCCGACCAAGCGCCCCCCGCCCCCGCTGACGCTGGAGCTGGCGCGGGAAGCGCGGGCCCCGGCGCATTCGCCGGCAAAGGGTGCGGAAACGCCGACGCGACCGCCGGCGGCGGCGATGGCCGCGGCTCCGTCCGTCGCCAAGACGCCAACGCGACCGATGGCGGCGGCGGTGGCTCTGTCGATCGCCGAGACGCCGACGCCGCAGCGGCGGCAGCGCCACGCGCTGCTGCTGATCCCGCCGCCGTCGGCGACCAAATCGCTGGTCGCGAACGACGGAGTCGACTGGGAGGAGCTCGGCAGCCTTCGGCCGCTCGACTCTCCGCGCACGCCGCGTGCGGCAGCAGGGTTGGCCAAACGCGCCGATGGACGCAGCGCGTCGTTGCCCGCTGCACCCAGCCCGGGCGCGGCGGTCGCCAACTTGATGTTGAGTGCGGCGCCAGGGGAGAGTGCGGCGAACAGTCCGCTTCGCATCGAGGCTGACAGGCCGGTCGTCAAGCTTAAAGTCAAGGCGGCGCGGAAGCAGGGGGTCTCTTCCACACTCTATTTTGCTCCATTGTAAAGAATAAGTGCCGTCATCGTATCACATTTTCACCCGAAACGCGCTCCCTGTTTCCCACAAGTATAGAAACCACCACTTCATCAGAAAAAAACCACCTCTCCCTCACAACGCCCCCCGAATCATCCTGCAAAGTCTGACCAGTCTTAGTGCTGTTCCTTGACGTCCCTGTATTTTCAAAATTAAAGCAATTTAGCCTGGGGAGAAATTGCAGCCATCAGTAGCAAGATAGAAGGACCTGAAGTCCATTGATATTATTTTCTGAAAGCACAGCAGGGTCCGTCCCCAGCCAACGACGGACGTATGGGCGGTCGCCTCTGCGCCAGCGACCGCGCCGGAACTGTTCGTCGACGAACGTGGAAGCGACGAGCTCGAAGTGGGGGCCGAGGGCTGCGAAGGATGACCTGCCGAGTCAGAACTTTGCACCGTCCCCTCGTTCGCCGATTTCCCGGGGGAAACGCCGGAGGCCGACACACTAGATTCAGGAGAGGCGGCTGGGTCGCCGTCTGAAGCACCTCCTGCTGAGGGCCGCCGCTGGGAGGAGGGCGCCGGCAATGCAGAGGAGGTACTGCCGGCAGCTGACCGTTTAGCCTTCGAGCGGGCCAGGTTCAGATCAGCGGCACCAGTACCAAAGTAGGCACCGTTCCAGCCAAGGTAAAGCAAATCTGCCAGAGGCAGAGGCAACGAATGTGTACTCTCTCCCACCGCGGTGGCGGCTGCAGCAGCTGCCTGGACGTCCGCTGGTGCCGCCTCATGTTGCTGGCTGGTTATGACGTCGTTATTAGGTACGTTTCGAAAAAGCGCAGTGATAAGAGAGGAGTGCGAGGCGGGAGGCGGGAGTGGCAAATTCGGGAGCATGCCGGCGGAGTTTGCTCTTGGCTCCAGCGGAACGGAGGAATCGACGCCTGAGTCGCCTCTATCAGCGGAGCTCGGCCTTACTGTTGCATCCTCCACAGACGTTGGCAGCGAATTCGACTTTTGTAGCTTTTGGTTTCCCATTTGCGTCATCGGAAGTGAGGGTAGGGAATTGGCTGGCATGGCCGGCACAGAGAGGGAAGTGGCAACTGATGGGCGTGATAGTCTTCGACCAGATGTTGGCATACCAATAGCAGGGGGGGACGATCCGAGAGTGGCAACATCCACATTATTATTGGTTGCTACGACTGGAACCGCTGGAGGAAGAGGAAGAATGTTGGAAATAAAGAATCCATCAACCATAGTGCCACGAAAACTAGTGGAACTTGATTGACTCGTCGAATCGACGGAAAGGGTGTGTGCGTAGGAGTCCTGAAACGACGCGCCCTCCAGCCGACAGTCGATGAATTCTAACCTCCAGAACCGAGCTCCAGAGTCAAACTTGGCATTCCTAAACAAATTAAAATTCGTCAGGATCCGGTGGCAGGCCAACCTGGAGCATAGCACCTGAGGTCGCATTGAATGAATCTTGTCGTTCGGAGAAATCGACATCCAGAGAACTTCGCCCCCTTCGCATCGCAGTTCAAAAACCTGCAATCGTCCAGAACGAGATGAGTGAAATTCGACTTTGAAAGATCGCAGTGGTCGAATGTGACATTTGTCTGATGTATGTTCGCGACGGTTGACGCCCTCGACCATTGGGTCTCTGAGAAGTTGCATCGCGTGAAGGATGCGCCGCTGTAAAACGTGATAATTCAGTTGCAGACAGGAGAAATCACGGCAGGTTGCGAACCTCAAATTGAGGAGGTAGGACGGTGGTAGTGTGTTGGGAAACGAGAGATCTGAGTAGTGGGCGACGGGTGTGGGCTTCAAGCCGGCAGCAGCGTTTGAAGCTTTCCGCGAGATAACAGATGTTGCCGTAGATGTTGAGTTCGACGATGTGGACGGATTAGACGGTTGTCGAGCGCTGAGTGTTGCATTTGGGGAGACGGACGCATCTCTCAAGGATAACGCGGACGAGGACGGTGGGTCCGTGGAGGCTGAGGAGGTTGGGATAGAGCCTGACGGGGTTGATGGGGAGGCCAGCGATCGAATCGAGTCGGAGGCGTCAAGGCTATCTGTAGCCAACGGAAGGAGGGAAGACGTCGTCATTGGCCAGGGTATATCCGCTCGGCAGCGTAGTAAGGATCAGTGTGGGCAACGGTCACCAACCCGGGGTCAGGGAGCAAGGCGAGCAAGGAAACGGATCAAGTTACGAGCGAGAATACAGTCCACGAAACCACAATCGAGTCGGCTCGGGTGAGGACTAGTACAGCAGCAGCAGCAGCAGAACGAGGGGTCGTTAGCTGGCTGGTTGCGAATCTTCTTTGCTTCGGGGGGATAGAGAGAGAGGGAGGGAGAGGGAGAGAGAGGGAGAGAGAAGGAAACGGACGTTGAGGAGAGTGGTAAAGGGAGGAGGGAGAAGGAGCCAACAGGACACCTCGCACCACCACCCAATCAATCAACACGGATGGCGGAGGGAGCAGTGGTCGCTGTAGACGGGTCAGAATAAAATAAATATAAAATAAAAAAAAGAAAGAAAGAAAAATGGGCGGACCAAAACAACCGAAAATAAACAAAAACAATCAATCTCTGCACGAGTCATCGGAGGAGGGAGTCGGAAACTTTCTGCTCGCGATTCCCACTTTTGGATGACGCGGCGGCAAGGCGGGAAACACCTGAAGGAAAAAAAATAAAAAATAAAAAATAAAAAAGAAAAAAGAAAAAAATGAAAGAAAAAAAAAAAACGCGAGGTGAATCTTCATTTATCAAACGCGCTCAAAGCATAATCACGCGCTCAAAGAACTGAACAAAAACGCTCTGGCTCAAAACAGCGAGCAAAAACTCGTTGAAACTCAAACGAAACGGACTCAAACCAGACTCACCACCACCACCACCACCAACTACACCGCCAATGACTCCGACAGGTTGTACGCGTTGCCCCTTCTGGGTTTCGGCTCCGGTCGATGGCGCCGACGCGCTGCTCCGATTTGGCACGGATGGACTTACTGAGCGACGCCGTTCCAAGTTGCTGGAAGGATCTGCCGGATTGGCGTCTTGTGGAAAGTTTTGGAGGGCTCCGGCCGATCGTCGATCACCATCTCCTTTCCAAGAGCTTTCAGAGGTGGGGACGTCCAACAATGCACCGCCATTTGAAGAGGAGGGTTTTGGTTGGTTCGCAACCGTCTCGTTGCTCGCTTCTTCCGATGTGGACGCTCCCGTCCCAAGGCTGTGATGCTGCGCCTTGTTGTTTCCAAGCTTCAACGCGCTATTGAGAAATGAGCTGACCGCTCGCATATAGACCTCATCATCTTCAGACCGCCAGGGTGAATGCGACCCGTCGATTTGGCTTTGAAGCATGCTGCCCCCAGGCTTTTGAAACATTTCCAGTAGAGAATCCATCACTGCCTTTAGTTCAGATTTGCAGAGAAATCCATCGCCGT
Organism: Zopfochytrium polystomum; assembly: GCA_025765615.1. Lineage (NCBI taxonomy): Eukaryota > Fungi > Chytridiomycota > Chytridiomycetes > Chytridiales > Chytridiaceae > Zopfochytrium > Zopfochytrium polystomum. The sequence goes on along the minus strand of JAIVFJ010000014.1, from coordinate 274,018 downwards.
CGGTATCATGCAAATCAAACAAAAATCGAAGCCGAGAATGCAAAGGCTGCTTCATCATAATGTCAAGAACGTGAACCACAATGGCGAGATCAACGACGCACGGAGAAGTGGTTGTCTCGACCTCGGCCTCAGCCCACTTTCGGGTCGCACGTTGCTGAGATGCAATATAGTCATTGCCGAGTCCGCCCTGCGGCTTTGGCCGGTTGGCGTGGAAGAAGCTGTAGTTAAAGGAGCAGTAGAAATAGATCCGGTCGAACAAAGTAACATGAGTTTCATCACTATGATCGAGTAAAGCTGGTGTTGATTGCGCATCTGCGGATTCTGGCACATCAGAACGAATTCTACTTCCAGTCGACTCCGTTCGTCGATGCAATCTTCGACCGCCTGTCGCGTCGGTGGCTGAAGGCTGTCGTGGTAAATTGCTGAACCGTGAACCGGGTCTAAGCCCGCCCTGCTCTGGTGGTGTCGTTTGCCACTGAGCAGCTTGAGCGGAGTTTGGGAGGACTGTGGGACCGCTACACCGCCATGGGCTCATTCTGTTCATTATGCTCCTAAAATCCCGCAATGTTATGCCGGTGGGTCCAGTGCCAGCTTCAACCGATGGCGCAGCGTTTCCCGCAGTCTGGAGATTGCCCGGTGCGGCGAGGTTCAGGTGCCGAACTCCTCCCGTCTTTCCAGCCGTCATTGATTCTGGTACTCGTCCTTTCACAGCGCGGGACATAAGGCCCCAACCGCCAGTTCGGAGTAACAGCGAACGAATTTGGTCCTCCTCTTGCCGCTCCGCTTCGATCCTTGCTGCTATTGACGATGACCCTGCGGCTCCAACAAGAAGAGCTTGCTCTTCCTCCTCGTTTTCAAATCCCAAAATTCGAACGAGATCGTAGACGACGGCCGTTTCGTCCTCCTTCAGCGACACCTGCTCACAGATTGTTCGAATTTGGCTTCTTCGAGACGATTCTTCCATCCGCTGAACAACTTTAAGTCGCGCTCGGGAGCGGAGCAACTCAATGGTTTCAGAGGTGGCAGTGTTTGAACAACTGTACGCGGTCGACATTAGAGTCTCGAATAGGTTGCCGGAACCGCCTGATTGTGATGAGTCGGTCATAGCATTTGGCTCGGCGGGCTTCGAAATCACTTTGCTTTCGCCTGCTGTGAGGGGTGTTGACGCGGAAAGCCGTCCGAGAAAGTCTTTTATAATCCCGACGAATATATCATCATCCCGCCCTCTAGAAACAAGCTCTTTCTCGTTGATCTTGAAAATGGCCAGGGATAACCAAAACTGAAATTTGATACCGTCCAAGAAGAAAGCGTCCAGAAACTTGACTGCAACGTGGAGTGGGCAGCTGTTTAAGAACAAACAGACAAACCAAGGGACAGTAACAGTGCTAAGGTCCATATAAAGTGTGTCCATGTGAGCCCATAAAGCCGGCAAGTTGCTCTGAACTAGGCTTGTAAAGACTGTCTGATCGACTACTGATCCAACAAGAGTTTTGGTGTAGTGATCCGGTAAGATTCTCTCCACAATGACACCTTTTATACAGCAAAAGATTAAACCAGGTTGCACTTTTGTCCAAAAACTCACATAACATCCAAAAAGCGTCCTCCTCCCGAAGGTAAAGGAGCAAGACCGCCGATATAATGTTCAATGCTTGGGCGTATCCAATAGCTGGATTTCTCCAAGAATAGGCCGTCAATACACGGCGGAGAGCATCGATACCGATGTGGGATTGGTAAGCAGGGTGCTCTGGTAATGACCTGGTTGCAGTGGTCAGGGGCTGTAAAAAAAGGTCTTTCACCCGCACCGTCTGACGTCCTTTTCGATCTCTTCAGTGAACGGCGAAGGAATCCCAATGTGATCGATCACCAATTTGAAGTAATAATTCGGAGGCGGCCGAGAATGCCATGCACCCGTTACGATCATCCTGGGAAAGAATGTTAAGTTTGTCATGGAGGGTGTGTCCAAAGGTACGGACCAAAAATCGCCCCTAAACCGGTCTGGGACACCAGCAGTTTTAACCAACAATTCTCGAAGCACTTTCATGTCTTTCACTAGGCAAACATCCTTTCCATGCTTCTCCAAAAACTCTTGCCAAATGGATTCGGCTGGATCGCGCGGAATAAAGTTTTCACTGAAAGGTTCACTTTGCGGAATATCGACGTCAGCACCAATTGAGGACTTGCGCGATATTCTTCCGTCCAGAGGTGTTTGCAGTTTAACGGCCAGTTTTTGCGATTCAAGGCCACCGGAGTTAGCAGGGTATGATTCTGCATCCAAAGTACCCGAAGAAACTCCGGAGCCACCACGAAAGAGGAACGAAAGGCCAATTTTTAAGAATCTGATATTAGCGCCAGAGGCGTTCTCCGCAATACCGGGAAGGTCAATATCTTGAGGTGTTACGACGTACTCCTGCAAAGAGATATTATCAATTCGTCTTCCAATCGCCGGTGCCTCCCGACCACCGCCGATTGTCAAGGTTGCGTTTACTGTTGTCGCCGCTTGCATTCCAAACGTGTAAGATAGACTAGCATTCGAAAGTGTACTGTTTCGACGACCAAGCGAAAAAGATGGAGACGTTGGTGTCAAATTCGGAGCGACTGGAAGTAGAACGTCTTCATCCGGTCGCCAATCCACCGTTTTCATTTTAGCCAGTGTCACTTCCGATACAACGTCTCTCGATTTAGTACTTCCAAACGAGAGCCAAAACTCCTGCCGTGAGCGCGTCGATATCACAAGATACCCCGAGAGAGAGAAGCTGCCAATCCGTCCAGACGAGGGAAGTGCGGTCGGCGGTTGCTTTTTTACCGATACGATGTGAATAAACGGAATAACCCAAGTGAGGACAGGGTCCGGATTTGAAGCGTCTGGGAACAAAATGGACATTGACGATGCGCCTGAGCCAGTCAACGTTGACGCGATTGAAGCAGACTGAGTCGCGGTAGACGCGAAGCAGCAAAAGCTTCGAGAGAGGTAAAAATTCCCAGAGAAGTAAGTTGAAGATGCAGGATTCCAAAAATAGCAAGGTGACTCCTCCAGTACTATTGTTTCATGGAAAGGGAGCTTGAAGACAAGGCGGAATTCAATATTTCGAAGTTGTTTAACTAAGTCTTCAACTGTAAGTACAGACGCTGTCATTACATGAGCGTAATGGCGAATTGGTGCTGCCAAAGGTTTCGATGCTGCAGTCGCGGGAAGTAATAAGCTGGATACGTGAGAGTCATTGCCTGTAGCATCGGTTGGGCTGGGGCTCACAATCGGCGCACTCATGGAAGTGAAATCCTCTTCGTCAAGATCCATGTTTATCTTGGTGTATCTCCGGGGAGACGTTTGGGATATCACCTCGCGAGACCGTGCAATAAGCATTCCGCCTTGATTTTCGGAGCCCGTTGCCAGGTCTCCTGTTGTATTATTTTTGGCAAACATGTCTGATGTTGTCAACATGGTATTCTCCGCTCCTTTGATGAGGCGATCCATAGCAGAATTCGCAAGAGCGGTGAGAACTCTAAATATTTCTTTGCGCTGAAAGTAAATTGAGAAAAGATGCTATTCGGAACGGTTGGTTATCTATGCGGCGACAGTTTTTCACTGACCGCGGTTTTGTTCACTTGCACCAAAATCCCATCCGGTGTGAGTAATCGTTTAGAGTTTTCCAGTTCAATCCCAGTGATATCTTTGAAGGGAATACACAGGCTCACGAAATCATCTGCTTCATTCGCTGTTGTTGGAACTCCCATATGAAAGCAAACGTAATTTCTTGTAATGCAAAGGTGACCGCGGAAAAACGAGCTATCACCCTGCGAGTATGTGCAACCATAGACTGAACAAGATTTGAGCTTGAAAACAACATTACGACACAATCATGCTTACAATTCAGAAGCACCTCGTTCTGCAAGCTAGGAAAGAGTTCAAACATTTGGGCCCTCATGTCGCTCATTTTAGCCTGAATTCCGACTGAACGGGGGTCTGCCTTCGAAGGTTAACCATGGAAATCCACTTCTCCATTAATTACCAAGGGCTTCGTGCGTGATTTCTTCAAACTGCCTCAAAAGGGCCGAGTCTATTTGATCCAAAGCTGAAGCATCTTGCGAGCGTTCAATTTCAAGCAGCTGTGAACAGACAAATTAAACCCATTGCTCCAACCTTAATGAATAAGACGAACTTTCAAGTACAGATTGCTCTCAACCCAATTCCAATCGGTATGGATCTTCTCGAAAGTATCATCAACAGCCACAACAAAGTCGGTTTTTTTTGAAGGGCACCGAAGAATGATCCGATATTCGAACTCGGCTATGGATTTGATCAGCGCCGCGTCAGTGGCACTTAGTCCCATCCCGACTCCGAGTGCAGAATTCGCTGCAGTCGCCACAGTTGCCGATGCGAATCCGAGGAGAGATCGAAGCTCGAACGTCGGGGGCTTCTTGGACTGCAGAACGAAGTGGTTGTTGCCCGCACGGTCTTGCCATGGTGTCACGGGAAGGAGCCCAACCTCCAGCGGTTTGACAAACATGGCCAATCTCTGTTCGGGCAAAAACGCTCCATTTTCGGAGGCACCCGCCAAGGATGGATCTGTCGTCGGCTGAACCGGATATCGTCTTCACGCTGGGGCCACGATCGATCGCTGCTCACAGGTTGGTACTGCGATTTCGTGCATCGTTGAGCGAGTGGCTTTGGGATGAGAGCAATGGTTGTGTGCCCAGACTTGAAGTTGTAGCAATCCGTTGTTCTCACAGTTTCGTATCCAGTCTGGTGTTTTGCGCAAGATCGCAACCCTTTCGAGAACTATACCAGCAGCTGCCAGTGCCGCCCACTCCAGCCGCACCCCTCTCCATTACGGTTCCCTTTTGTATTTCTAGCCAGTCATTTGATGCGTTTATATCATACGTCTACAACGACGCATATGAGCCGCCACTCCAGACACTCACAACCGACAACCCCGGAACCGGCCCCACGAACTCGCTGCAGTTACTCAATCCGCCAATCCACAATGTTTCTATTCCCGCTGCTCGGCCCATTCCATCGCCTCGGTCCCTAGTCGAGCTTTATCGATTGGCAAGCGATTACGGCCTTCCGGAGCTTGGTCGACTGGTCGCGCAGGATCTGCTGACAACACTTTCAAGTGAGACATATCTAGAAATACGAACTGCAGCCAGCGACGGCCAATGCAACGTGCGCGATATAGTCAGTATGGTAGAAGCATGGACTAGGAAAAAGGGAGCAGGTGCGCCAGGTTACACGCCCGCGCAGACTTGGCCAGCAAATGACCGCCCTGTGGCTCGACCGATGGGACGGAGGACACATCATCTGGCAACAGGAACGAGCGGAACGGACAACGTAACGGCGCACGATTTCGGCTCAGTCATTGACCCCGGAGTGCAAGGAGCCCCAGCAGCACTTAGGCCCCTGTTGAAGCCAGTAAAGAAGCCGAAGGTCACACTACAGTAAAGATTTGGCACTAATCGAAACTTTGTTGGTGCAAGAGGGGAAGGCTACGTTTCACAGACGAAGATTGGCAGACAAACATGAAATGACAGAGGAGTCCTTGTTGCGCAGCTCAATTTGGGCGGAGAACTTCCCCTGTGAGGTTCTAGTGAGATTCAACTTCACGTGCATGGACACTTACGGGCGGAATTTCGTTGGGTACAGTGAACTTGTGGCTAAGGACAGTCTCTCCTGCGGGAAGAGGGCAGGATTTCCCGATCTTCTCGATGGATTCACAAAGGTCAAGCGTTGTGTCCAGAAGCTTAATGGGGCCCAGCTTGAACAAAACCTTGAGGCTGGTTAGCACAGCTGATTTTGGAGCCGAAAAAGGGAAGGAAGAAAAGGAACTATCGAACCTTGATCACAGAGCCCTTTTCGACTGTGCTCTTCAAGTGGCCCACAACGGTCATATTGGCCTCTGCGCCACGTTGTATGGGGTCAGGCGTCAGATCGATTGAGGTCTAGCAAAGGAGTAACCGTTGAGAATCAGATCCGATGCCATAGGCAGGTAATTACCAGTTCCAGAAGGTCTTTGCTTCGATTTCCAGCACAGAAGTTCAAGGTCTGAGCATGAGAGGCAGTGGCGATCGCCAAGATGGAGAGAGCGATGAGGATCACAAGGCCCAGTCGGAAAGTCCGTGCCATCCGTGTGGCAAGGGACTGCAAAATTTTTTTTGGGTGAAATTGCAAAAAGCTGGTGAGCTTGGGAGCACTTTTCGACCTGAGGGTGAATTCCACAATCTGGAAGGTTAACGACCAATCTAGGATTGCTGCGCATGAGTTGCCGTACCCAAATAAGGAGGTCTGGATTCATTTACAGCATGTTTCGGCGTGGATTGCCGGAAACTGAAAATAAGACCGTGGCCTATCGTAAAGCCAGCGTGCAGCTGCGGAGCTGGTTTTGGCGCTGGAGGGGGTGGCGGTGTGACGGCGGAGCAGCTCCGCAGGCGCCGTGCCTTGTCTAAACAGCGACTGCTGCTGCCGCTTCATATCTTATTGTTGGTGCTGGTGAGAATTATTTGGTGCTTCTCGCATTCTCTCTTCAGTTTTCGGCCAACGGGTAGCTTAGGCCTCAAGTATCGGCTACGGCTTTGACTTGCACGTATCACAACTTGATACTTCCCTCCCATGTTTGGCACATTCTCAGCACTCCAAAAGCAAAAATGATTGCACTGTGCTCCCTTCCCAGTTCACGCTTATTAGTAGCCGGAGAAATCATTTAATCGCATGGCCTCAATCGCACGGCCATAGTGCTAGGGCTCTTATTTCTAGGTTGTGCTTGGGGCATGAACCACTTTGTCGGAATGGTGGAATCTGACCGAAAATGGAGAGAATTTTCCAAAGGCACACTCTGGTTCCGTTAAAACTATACGAGCGAACTTGCACAAGCTATTACAAACCTGCGTCCGACTGCGCGATTCGTCCCAGATAGAGGCCTCCATTCCATGCAGGCAATATCCCGTTGGAAATTGTTCATCAGCGCTGGTCTCTGTTGAGGAAGTCAGTCTGCAAGAATGTTACAATCACAATCGTGAGATAACACTTCCAATCTTGCAGTCGCAAAGGTAATTGCAACCCTGCTGATGAGCGATGGCAATCACATCACCAAGCCTATGCCAAGCAACTGCCCTAACTGAGCCTTTGCTCAGTTGCGAAAGCCTCTGTTCATGAAGTCTTTTCTTCAGTACTCATCTGATCATTTTTACTAACGTTGGATGCTCGCTGTAAATCGGGTAAACCTGCCCAAAGCAACCAGAACGGTTTGGATGACCTGCTCAACTACAGTAGCGATGGATGGTGCGAAGGTTCCAGCAGCACGGCTCGTTAAACATCATACACTTCATTTCACAACGACTCTTAGACTTGCGCATTTACAAATGTTTTTATGTCCTTTGAAGAATCTCAATCCTTTAAAAGGCCACTCCGCTTCAACACCGTTGATAGATGGCTTACACTGGGGCTGGATGACTTGGTGGTCTGCATGTTCCAATAAGGATCCGGTTAACACGCTCTTCCGATGAGGCGACGACGATCGTTTGCGGACAGCATGTGAGTAAGTAAGCATTCCACCCAGGCGTCGCACGAAGTTGCACGAAGTTGCCACGAACGGAGCTCTAAACTCTTCGATTCCCCTATCAATTAAAACTTCTAGAATGAAAAGGTACAAATAGGAAGACGGTACTCGTCAAGAGTAAAATAGGCTCGTCGAATTCCCTGCCACACTGCATCCCCAAGCGGTTCCAAGCGGTATCTCCGCGTTTCTGTTTGTAGGCCCATTTCTTGCAAATCTGCCTCGGCTACGGCGCAGGAGACTTCATGAAAAAAGGGGTTGCCAGCAGCGAGGCCGTTGAAATACGAATAGATACCGTCCTCCCTTAAAATGTTTGGAACATGCTCGTGAAACTCCTTCAAGTCGTTGTAGTACTCTGCGAAAAGCGCATTGATCTCCCTTAGTGTGCGTCATTCACGCAAAAAGTTAAGCGACCAACCTCCAAATGTGTCAAAGAAAATTCCGTCGTACGACTCCAACTGATCGAGCACTTCCTGCCATCTTCCGAAAAGAATTCGGACGCCTTTCTTCTTGTCCCAACCATCTGCCAACATTTTCCTGTAGACATCCGGATGCGCTTCGATGATTGTATGGGAGTTGGGCTCTTTCTCCTGCAGCATTCTGTCTATTATGCCCAAACCGAATCCAACGTTCAGGACGTCCAACCCCTTTCGGGGAGCAATGATGTCGGCATGAAGCTGCATCAGCGGTGCTTCCCACCCCATCATCACACCGTTTGACTGTTCATCGATCAGGCGGTCGTCCTCGAACTTTAAACGCATGGCAAGGTAGTCGGCATTGGATACTTTCGGCGTGCCTCGTGGCGCTGCTTCATTGCTGGCTGTTGAAGCTCCGTCAAGTTCGCCTTCATTCTCCTTGACATCGTCGTTTTCGTCATGTTTTTCCAACATGGACAGGATAAATTCGACTCGCACGCCTTCGGCAAGAAGAAGATCCCAAATGTGGGGATGACCTGCGTCACGAGCGTATTCTGCGGCCGTCTTATGGTTGAAATCGACTTCGTTCCAGGGATGACCTGCCGACAGCAGTGCATTCACGGCTTCCGCCGAGCCCGTTGCTGCTGCGTAGTGCAGAGGGGATGCGCCCGAGTCGCTGTCCCTCTCGTGTATGGCGTTTGCATCTCGCCGGAGGGCCTCGCCGATGGAGGCAACCTCCCCTCTTCGACAAGCAGCCAAAAGGTTTTCTGGCGCGTCCATATGGCTATGGCGACGGAAAAGGTGAAGAAAAGCAACTGGTTAGCTTGTTTGACATGGCAGATGCAGACCCCTTTTTGCCACCGGCGCGCCCCATCAGGGCAGTGTCAGACTTGGATCACTGGCAACCAGGCCAAGACCCATTCAACGTTGCGTCGGTACCACTGCGCGCGAGGCCAGGAGACGCCCAACATGCCGGTCGACGACGGGAAGGCGTCGGCAAAGTTCTCGTTTGCCACGATATGGTATCCAGCCCACGTGACCCAGTGGAAAGTGCCTGATGAGCTAACTTCTCCCACGAGGCGGGGGGATATAAAGCCGACGCACTTCCACAAGGCTACTTGGGCTACGACGCGACAACGCAGTACTCTCTCCAGTACTGGATGCTTGTCGATCAATTTATCTGTCAGGTTCCCTCGCTCCGTTCCAGCCACTCTGATTTTTGCGTCCAGACTTCAGTCACGAACGCTTTTCCGTTCCGCCATCGTGTTGGACCAATGCCGCTCACCGGCACGGTGTGAAAGTTTATGCAAGTGCTCTCTGAATACAGTGCTCCGTCTTTGTGTTCTTTTTCTTTTACATAAGTAACCTCGAACTTCTTTCCAGGCTACATTCATCGCAGAGTGGGAGCAGGGAATTCTTGAGACGTTGAAACTCATTTATGGACCAACGTACAATCCACCACCACCACCACCTCCCGGCAGTGAGATTAGGCCACCACTCTCCCCGTTCCCCACTGCGCCTATCTCAGACTTTTACATTCATAAAATGGGTGGGATATTATCATGCTGTCTCGGGTTCACAACTGATTTCACTTCTCTCAGTTGGTTTGGCACTCTATTACGGTTTCGACGGCTGGTTTCTCAATGTGGAGAGCGACCTCGCATGCACTACTCATGCTGATGCTCTGAGAAAATTTGTAGAAAGTCTTACCCAAGCGATGCACAAAGCGATACCGGGCTCGCTTGTGCAGTGGTAAATCTTTAAATATCACTTGCAAACCTGTCTCACCGTGGCTTAAGGTACGACTCTGTCACAATAACAGGCCGTCTACGCTGGCAAGATCACCTCAACGTACGAAATGCACCATTTTTTCGATCATGTGACAGCATTTTCGTCAACTACACTTGGAAGGAAGATTTTCCCTTAAAGAGTGCACAGTTGGCTGCATCAATCGAATCAAATGGTTCATCAAAGATTGGTCAGAATCCAAGAGATAGGACACTCGACGTTTTCACGGGGATAGACGTTTGGGGCCGAAACACGTTTGGCGGAGGCGGATTCAATGTACATAAGGTCTGTCATGGTAAGGCTGCACCAGGATTCGCTAATCGATCACAGGCGTTGCGCAAAATATCCACAAGCTCGACATCCGTTGCAATCTTCGCTCCAGGGTGGACTTATGAAACGTTTCCTCATGAGCAATTTGGTCAAATCGACCGCCGCTTTTGGTTCGGAGTTCCTCGGCTCTTAAAACCCACCTTTCCGCCGCGCAATCCGAATGAGCCGCCTCCTACAACGGTTGAAGATGAGAATGGTTTGTTTGGTGATGTATGAGCCTTAATACCTACTCTGTTTTCCTCCTCTGTTCGACACCATTTTTTTGAAGACTTAGGAAGCGTTGCGTCTTACGTTGAAGAGAGGCTATCGGGAACCGATTCATTCTTTTACACAAACTTCGACCGCGGATTCGGAAATGCTTATTACATCAGAGGCTTGGTAGGTTTCGAGTTCAAAACCTTCGCTGCGGTGTGATTGTATTAAACCCAAAATCCCAAGCCCATCCGATCTGCCCCTTGGTTCAACCTGAGTGGGCAGAATCCTCAGCCCTCACGCCGCTCGCTTGGCCCCTCCTTCTTCTGTCGCTTCGATGAAGTTTGTGACGATGGGCAGCCTCCATCATTTGATATCCTTGCCAAAATCGAGGACGAGCCATATGAGACTCACAGTTCCGCTGCACCACTTTTGACCACGGACTACGCTTCGGACGCAGCATGGCACGGTGGAACATCGCTGGAGCTCTTGGCACACCCGGTGGAAGGCAGCCTGCCTTTGAATGCCGTTGCGTGCCTCCCACTTTTCCATGTCAACATCCCTGCCGGGTGTTGTGGCATATTTGCCCGCGCAATTTCCTCAAAGTCTTCACCACCACAGCGTGCTGCAGTTTACGCCAAGCTTGAGATGTGCTCGGACCAAGCTATTGGATCGCGGAGTTCAAAAATTATCGTCAAGGTGTTTTCACCAACTGAAAACTGGAGCTTGTGCGAAATACCGCTCAAGTCGGATATCTGCGGAGTCGACGGTGACTGGCACATAACGGAGGTCGGAATTGGCGCACTTGCGTCCAGCCTTGGAGCACTTGGAGCATCCACGAATGCCGCTTTGTCAGTCGCCAGGTTCGGCGAGATAGGCATTGTTTCAGATACAGGTCATGGGATAAGCTTGTCGCGGCGCGAAGTCAACTTCTCTTTCGCTGTGCACGATACTTGGAATGACGGGACACACTTCACGCTTGACTGGGGCCATTGGCAGGACCCGATTGGATCGGCTGACCGGTGGGAGGTTTCTATCGATGGGTTGCATGCTGGAACAGCGTTTGTTACGCGATTTCGTGTGCAAGGTGGTGCAGCCTCCGAAAATCATGACGTTACAGTGGAAGGTTTTGGTTGTGCAGGACAGTCGATTGTTGTTCTTTGTGGTACTACAAATCACTTTGGCATGAAACATTGAACATTGCAGCACCAAAAGTCGTGTTCTGTGGTAGGCTTTCAAGTGGAGAACTGAAATTGGTGTTTTGAAGTTCGTGCATGGAAGCGTGGGCCTTGAAACAATACTCCCTCAAAAGTTGTTAGGAAAACGATTGCTTCGGCCAGATTCCTCGTCCAACCCGGCGACAAGCAGAGACAGCGACTAAAACACAAAAATCTTTGTTCTTCTCGTGGTGCGAGTACTCGGCTCTTGTCCCAGATTCGTTTTTAGTCAAAAAACAATTGCAGTAGAGGTGATCCTTCTTGCTGGCTCAGGCAGCGAAGTGAAGGAAGCACATCATTTTGGAATTCACTCCAGCACTTCCACTTGGTTTTCGACGTTCTGATTGGAAGATTCGGGATAGTCCATCTCATCCTCTGGTGGCTCGGCGCCGAGAAGCTGTGAACGTCGCTCCTGCAGTTTAGTTCGATTTTGCACCAGATGTTTTTTTGCTGATCGGAGCTCTTGAAGGCGCTTATCGCAGCTTGCCAGTGGCTGGCTAATTCTGCCATTCAGGCTCAACTTCAATAAACTGCCTTCCTGCTGTCTTCCATTTACTCCGCACAGCCCAGCAGGATTTGAGGCCTCATCCGGCACACCACCTTCCGCTTGGCGAAGAACCTGCAAAATCTCTTTGGGAGTTGTGGCTCGCCTTATACTGTCTGTGGCCGCTCTAATCGCCGCCTGCGTCGCTTTGGGTGGTATCGCACTTGTTGTCAATATTGTGCCTGAGACTGCTTCACACGATGATGGCAACTCTTTCGCCTCGATTGAATTGGTTAAATGCCGCTCGACTAGTTTGGAGGAGCCATCCGAAGGTCTTGAGTTATCCAGTGGACAACCGATTCGTAGTTGTTGAAACCGACGTCGCCTTGTTCGTTCAATGGCCTGCAGCAGTATGATACGAATATCATGAGCAGTTTTGAACTGCGCTCCAAAATATCTGGTGATTAAGGATGCAGGCACGTCCCTGTAAAGTTCCGAGAGCTCAACCACTGCAATTCAAATCATAAGCCGGACAACGTACCCTTTCTGAACAAGATCAACTATGGAAAGGTGTTCCGGCTTTGCTTCATCGTGATCGATGATGAATCTTAACCTCCTTAAGGCAATCTGCTCGATTCGAAAGTTATCCAGATTGCTGCGAACTGTTTGCGTTCTGACGACGGTTGGCGCAACATGGCTGTGCGGATCACGAACTCCATGGGCAAAAGGCGGTGGAGGAAAGTCTGACAGCCAAGGGTCGGGCGCGAGCGGGAACGAATCAGCGGAAGCTTTGCGCTCTTTTTGGGGTTGCCCATGTTCCTTTGTTGGTGCCGGGAGGGGAGTTCCCGCTGTGGAACGAGATAAGCGAACGTCTTTGAAATGACCCTCGATTGGCTTTGAAAGAACATGAGGCTCGGACGACCGCTGGATGGGCGCTGAGCTGGGTCTGGCGCGCATAAGTGGTGGGAGGGACTTGGGTAATTCGGGGGGGCGTTGTTTCGAGCCGTCCCACCGAAATGATTTATTCGGTTTCCGCCACGTCAGCAACTTCCGGAAGAACCCGGGTGAGGCTTTGTCGGTTCAGTGCGTTTTTTGGTCTTTTTTCCCGCCCCCGATCAGCATGGGCGCTGTTCCAGAAGCCCCGAAACATAGAGAAAGTGAAAAAGTGAAGGAGGAAGGGAAAAAAAAGAAAGAAAGAAACAAAGAAAGAAAAGAGCAATGTGAAGAGAAATCGAGAAAAAAAAAAAAAAATCGACGAAAATTACAAAAATAAAAAGGAAGAAGACGGTTACTCGTTGAGCGCCAGACATTCCCCAAAAAATCACAGCTTCCCCCACGTTCGAAGCCTCCCTTCCCTCATCAAGATGACTATTCCTGCAGGTGAGAACATCGATCATTGACTTCTGTCCCGAGACAACCAGGTCCCAGCCGCGATGATCGAGCCACAGCTGGGACCCACACCCGTCCTTCCTCCTTCCCAAGAACTTTCATCATTAACTTCTATCACCTCTATCAATCATTGCAGGTGACGCCACTAACGGAGCTAAGCTCTTCAAGACCCGGTGCGCTCAGTGCCATGTTGTGGAGAAGGTGACTTCCTTGCCTCTCGCCTTACCTTGCCTATTTCTCGAGACTGACGCGTGAATCGACCGGATCAGGGCGAGCCACACAAGGTTGGCCCAAACCTGAACGGCCTCTTCGGTCGCAGCTCAGGGTCTGCAGCCGGCTTTTCCTACTCCGCCGCGATGGAGAAGAAGAAGGTTGTGTGGTCTGAGGAGCAGATGTTCATTTACCTCGAAAACCCCAAGAAGTTTGGTAAGTGGCGATTCGGCGATTGGCCGGAATCTGAAGTTCTGACGTACCGGCTCAGTCCCTGGCACGAAGATGGTTTTCGCTGGCTTCAAGAAGGAGCAAGACCGGGCTGACGTCATCGCTTATCTCAAGCAAGCTACCAAGTAAACACATTAATATATATCGTTGGATTCTTTGAGCAGCGCCAGTTGCAACCCTCATGTTGCAAGTTTGTTTTGTGGCGCGTAAATGGAGGACATAATAAAGAACAGAGCCCTGTTCATCATATTCGGGGGTCCACTGTTGCCTCCCAATCTAGATCTCTTTTTTGGCGACGGTTGTGGCCCTCGTGAGAGACCGGTACGCACACAAAAAAAGTGGTGGCGGCCATTGCAAACAGGCACAGAGCTATTTCCACAGTCATTCCGAGTCAGCAAAAAAAATCAGATCTGGGGCGGTCGTTCTGACCGCAATGTCTTTGTCAAGTGTGTTCGTCTCTTCTGAGGTGTTTCTCCTACTCAGCTCCTACGCTCTATCCACCGGTGAGTGGCGCTTGAGTATCTTGGCTTGCAAAGTTACAAGCTACAAATTGCTTAATTCACTCTATATCGCATTCTCCAGAACGCGAGGAGACCTTGGCCATTCTACTAGGTCGATTTCTTCCTGCGTCCGATGGTGCCGACGGCAATCGTGTGGTGGGGGCTGTAGAAAGGTGCCTCTTTTGCCAAAGAAGGGATAAGCGCAAAGATCGAGTGGTACGTTGAAGATCGCCTAATCCAAGAAAGATCGCTTATGCCTGCGCCAGGAAATAAGTTCCGAACAGGTTAGGATGGCTCCTACGAAGTGTGAACCTCACTTCCATTTAGCTGAGCGACGCCATCTCCTACGCCGAATCAACGGGGACTTTTGTTGTCGGGTGGGGTAAGCGGAACTCTTCCCTCCCAATTCTGTAACTCATATCCACCAGCCCATTCACACCCACATATCACCGTATTCCCGAGCGCGGTGGATCTCCGATGTCAGAATGACCAACAGATGCTCGACCGCCGGTTTTTCGGTCTCATTCTCTCCTGTTTCAATGAATTCGATGGCGGAGCTCAAAGGAGCCAGCTCACCTGCTTTCAAGCATATGCCGATGAGTCCGGGATTCAAACGTGGGTTAAGTGCGATGCCTTGCGTGGCTCACTGTTATTCCGCAGCCGGCGAGAAGTTCCAGTCTTCATAAAACCGACCAGTTACTTATCCTTGGAGGGATTACGACAGTTCATTCGAATCCCTGAAATTTTCATGACGGTTCGTTCATATTCACCTGGAAGAAAGAAGATTGATCTTGCGTCGCAGGAAGAGAAGGAGTTTTTTCAAAATGTTCTCACAGACCAGGAGTTGGCGAGCGACATCGAGAAAAAGATCATAATGAGCTATCACAGCGGACTTTACATCAAGACCATTACTCTTCTAGGTGACATAAATGATGGTTCCATCGCCAAGTCTCACTCTTTGCATCCTTTAGTTGACAAGTTATGCGGGCCAATGCTTCGACTTATCAACGAGCGAAACGAGCGAAACAAAGAAGAGGTAGACTGGCAGACTCTTCGTCATCGTGTGTTGACGTGGCTCTGTTTGCCAGATTCGCCGGCTCCAACTTTTAATACAGCAGGAGATGTAAATGTTCTGTTAAATGCCACCAAATGGATGGACTGCAAGCTCATGGGTGACAAATTACCCCACTGTGCCTATGATGATACCACTTTGGCGCTCTTCAAAGATTGTTGTCTTGATTTGCGCGGTTTTTTGCTGGACAAAGCACTGTTACAGGGCCAAGATTAGCGTGAGGCAACTCGGCAGTCTCGTTTGCAAACAAGATACGAACTGTCTTTTCTCGGTCCAAACGGTTCTTTTTTTTGTATTCGAAGGATTTGGATCTTGTTTTGCCCAATGGCATGCGAATGTTATTGGCTCGAACTACTCCTTGAATTCTCTCCGAGGGCTATCTTCCCAACCTAACAAGTCCAATAAACCCATTGGTACGCGGGCAGCACTCAACAGAAGCTCTCTGAAAAGAGTTGGCGGTAAAGCACAGGTGCCATTGGCGAGTAAGTTCAGAAGTGAGTTGCAAATTCTCCCTTCTTTTGTTTTCGTTCAATAAAGTATATTTTGGCATTTCCTTCGCTGTCATTAAAATACACCGACGCCAATCCTTCGGACTAACACTAGTAATTCTCTCAGCCTTAGCGATACTTCATAGGGGGAGGTGCCTCGGGAATTCCTCCGCCGCCATCCCAAAATGCTGGCGCATTGAACTGCGCTTCGTCTTCCTCTGATAAAGGTATTTCGCTTGGATGTATCACTGACGACAGGTGCGCACTGCCGAAAAATTCGCCAAATAGCGAAGCACTTGCGGCTGTGGAGGCTATTCCGGGTGCTGAACTCGTTCCATGGGCTGAACTAGCTCCCGCTTTCGGAGCCACAAAAGAGAAATTTGCAGCTTTTGCGCCAGTCCCCTGTGTCGATGATGAGACTGTGCTCGATGCTGCTTGTTGCGACGCCAAGTTTGGCTTGGCGACAAAATTGAAGGTTCCAGCGGAGGACGGAGGTGACTGGCCAAATCCTTGGCCTTGGTTTGTGGCAGCAGGTCCGGCCGATGATTGAGCCGTGGATGGAACAAATGAAAAGCTTGAAGGGGAAGGGGAAACAAACGAGGGGGCTGCGCTATGTTGAGCGGCTGGCAGCCCGAAAGGAAAGGGCTGAGAGGACGTCGCACCGGAAGAATGGGTTTGCGAAGTAGTTGACGGGCCAATCCCTCCAGTTTGTTGTTGCTGCTGAAACCCGTTCGAACTCGCAAAAACTTCATTAACAGCCGTCTGCAGTGACTGAGAAAACCTTTCACTCATTTTCGACGGTTCAACCGAGTTTGCTCGCATTTTCGTCCAGTGACTAACAGGGTCTCGTCTCACTTCTTCAGCCGCTTGATTGACGATGGTGTTGAGTTGTTGGAAAATTCCGATCTGTCCATGGATCAATAATCGAGAGGGCTGCGGGCAAAAACATTCACTATTTCCATACCTCATTTTGAAGAGAACCTTTCTTCATCGCAATCCAACAGAACATTCTTGCCTCCTCCGGTGAAATCTCAAGCCCAGACATCATGCACGGCTCGCCGGGACAATACCCGAAACTGCTGAGCTTCCAGATGGGACGCTCGGACTGCATATCTTTCCTAGTACCTTCAACGAGCCTGAGTTTCTTGGTAAGGTTTGCGCGAAGTGGAAGCGGGTGCTTACTGTTGAGGTGGTGCATCTTTCTTGGTGCTCCCTGGATTGTCTGACCGTCCGAAGACTCCAAACTTATTAGATCCGTTCGCCCCAAAGCTCCCTTGCTTTTGCCCACCAAACGCAGAAGCGTTTCCCCCACTCTGCATAAATGGCGCGGTATTTCCTCCAGCTGCGCCAGACGCACCAAACGGTGCCGCCGTCGCAAACGCTGAAGCTGTCGATGGCGTTCGGCCCATCGCGTTCGGTCCAGACACTGACCCGAATGCAGAACCGGTGGTTGGTTGTCCAAAACCTGAGAATCCTGAATTCCCGCCGGCAAACGAGCCCGATCCGAAAGCAAGGGTGGTACTGTTCGCCCCGGAGTTCGCCGCCGCAAACCCTCCGAAAGACGCCGCATTCTGTCCGAGGGACGAAGCGCTCCCGAACACGCTGCCGCCCGCCGAGCCCGCAACGGACGCGAGACGCGAAGTGAACGATGAGTTGCTGTTCATACTTTTTCTGTTCCTTGTCAGTCGAGTGTTGATAGGCCGGGCCTGCCAAAGACCAACCTTTCTCCTCCACGCGCGGTTCCCATTCTGTACCTGGTCACGCAAACCATGCGGCGGACTAGTCGTGTTGCAGCCGCCGTCGCCGCCTATGCGGCGGCCTTATTTGTTGCGGCCGTCTCCCACAGCCCCAGCGCGCTGGCGGCCGACAATATGGACACTGGGCTTGATGACGGCGAAATGTTCGTCCCTTTGACGAGCTTCTCTCTGCAGGCTCCGTTCGTAGGTGCCCCAACACTTTCTTCGCACTTCTATCGTTTGTGGCAACAAAAACTCAAACGAATCTACCCCTCTTGCTGCGGGTCTTTATCTCCAGACTTCACCTTAAGCAATAAGTGAGCTTCATTATCTTTGCTGGTCAACCTATCCATCAATATCTGATTGTTGGAATTCCTTTAGATACTGGAACTTCGGAGGCGGTATTGCTTGCGATCAACTTCAGGAAAATCCTGATCTTGTGTTTTGATTTCCTTCACAGATGCCGTCGTTCACGTGGATAACATGATCCGCCTTACTGCAGATCGCCCTTCGCAAAAAGGGTGGCTGTGGGGAAAACAGGTCGGAGCCACCCTGTCGAGGGCTCCCCGTTCTTACCCCCAACCCTGAACTGGCAGATGCTCACCAGCACGGCATGGATGGTCGAGTTCGAGTTTAAAGTCGGCTCGGATAACAACAACTATGCGGATGGATTTGCTTTCTGGTACACACTGGAGTCCGAGAAAGAAGGTTAGGCCCTCCTTTGGTGAAGATTGAACATAATCAATTCCTCAGGACCCGTGTTTGGCTCAACAGATAAATTCAACGGACTCGGCCTTTTTTTCGATACGTACTCGAATGGACGGCATGACGTGTGTTATCTACAGACATGATGGTTCAGCGCTAACGAGCACCTTTGACTCTAAAAGCATGACTTTCCGTACGTCGCTTCGATGATTGGTGACGGTTTAACTACTTACGATCTCGACCGTGATGGGAAGACTCACTCCATCGGAGGCTGTCAATCTTCGTTCCGTCGGATGGACTGGCCAACCAGAGCGCGGGTCAAATACGTGCGGGGATCCCTTCTTGAGGTTTGTTAACTTTTTAGTTTTGGCAATTGCAAATCTGCTTTTCGTAGGTCCATCTCAATGTCCGTGCCTCAAATCAATGGGAGGAGTGCTTTTCTGTCGCCAACGTCACTCTCCCGACGATGGGGCACATAGGCTTCTCAGCGCACACTGGAGACCTCACTGGTAAGCTTCTTCCACTGCCGCAGTCAATCTTACACCACCGCGCAGATAATCACGATATTATCAGTGTCATTGTGAATGGAATCGTGAACGTACGTGTTAATTTGCTCTTCGTCTGTCAATTTATTAAGGTTCAAATCATAGCCGAAGGCCCAGAAGATTTTGCCGTCGGCAAACACTGCAACCCGCTCAACTGAGCGCCCCGAGAAGCAAAAGCCGTCCAAACCGGCCAAAGGAGGAAGCTTCTCGGTGACGGGCATCCTTATCTTCCTCCTGGTTTTGGGAGCAGTGGGCGGCGGACTGTACTACTACTCGAATCACGTTCGCCGTCCGCCCAAAGCATACAAGCGATTTTAGAGGGAATCATCTGCTGGACCCACATCTGCTGCCTCTTTGGTCAATTTTCTCGTCATTTTGAAAGTACATCGAAGAAAAATAAAGTGTGGACGTTGAAGAATGGGGGCCACCCTTCTGATTCGTGCCCAAAATTTTTTTGGGGAAGGCAAAGCACAAGGACGATTTTATCAATGCAACAGGCGTGTAGTAGGCGCTGAAATAAGGGAGCAAGTGGGAGTGGAAGACTTCTTTTGGCTCAAAAGCATCGGTTACATATTACTATTAAGGTGCAGTTTCGGGGAAACACTCGTCACCGCCGTTCGCGGAGGACAAATTGAATCCAAATCCCATTACAAACCAGCAACAATACCGTTACTCCTGCGGAAATGAGAAGGTTGCGCCAGTACGCGTCAATGTCAAACCCAAACTTTAATAAGACCGTTGATGCGGGAATCTGCATGAAAGGAAGCAAGAATTAACTTGATGAGAACGTTGGAGTTGAGCTCAGTGAACGATTCCGTACGTTGACGCCAGAACCAGATATCTTGTCCACAATCTGGATGTCGGAAAGATCGTTGACAACGAGGGCCTCGTAGGCAAAGCGAAAGAAACTCAGATATTGCAACCAACTAAGCGGTCCGATTATTTGGTCTAGTTCGTAATAAATTAAATCATATGCGCTAGTTTTCACTGGCGTACCTTGATTTATGAGGAGACCCCCGAATAGCATCTTGAAGAGGATTACAATAGACCCATACAAGGTGGCGCTTCCAATGTCACTTATGATGATCGCGAAGAAGAGGCAGAGAAGTCCAATTTCGGCGGCGAAGATGAGCAAGATGGCCAAAAACTTGGCATAGCGATCTCCCGTATTTGTGAAGCCAATCAAGTAAAATGAGATTGACCCCAGTACCAATGCCGGAGCCAGCCGAAGCGGGATAATGTCAAATAGCAGCTTGCTGATGTAAAAGGGAAACGCCGAGTAAAATCGATTGCTCCGCTCGCGAAGAAACAGCTGCCGTTCGGCTGCGAACGCGCCAATTCCCGATAGGCCCGAGAACCCAATCAGCGCCAGAATAAACATCAAGGATCCAAGCCGGTTCTGTACCCCGGAGAGTGAGTTTCCCGACCGGTAGTAAAGCCCGCCGATGAGGCAGCCCAAAGTAACGGCAAGAAGCATGTGGCCCAAAAGCAGCGAAGGAGTCCGGTACAGGTTTTTCATAGAGCGCCCCATCAAAACCGTCAGCTGAGTGAGGAACCCAACCTTGTAACCGAGCTTGTTGCCCTCCACCTTTGCCGGTTTTCCCTCAGGGGCTGAAATGCCAACCGCAACGTGCGTTTGGACTTCATCATCTGTAATTGTTTCATGACTACCGATTCGGGGCGGAAGATCCACCTGTGAACGACCCCGAACATTAACTATAGAAGGTCTTATTTGCGCAGTGTCCTCCGAGTCCCCAGTAGATGCAAAAAGTGGCGAGCTGTGAGTGGTCTCTCCTTGAGTAGGACCGACACGCAAAAGCTGCTGCTTTTTCGCTGAAGCGTCGGTTTTAACCGCCTCCAGAAGCCTCACGGGCAATGGTTTCCTTCTTCTTGCCGCAATCGACAAACAGGAGCGGGATAGGAACTCAGAGTTTTCGGTAAGACTGGCGAGGTCCAGAAGGTGATCGGCAATATTGTAGCCGTCGGGACATGCTCGACCTTTTGCGCGAAAGAAGGAGCTCGCACCAGATCCAGGCCCACAGTAAAGGGCTGTTCCTCCAGAGAGGAGCAGGACTTCGTCAAATAAATTGTAAACGTCCGACCTCGGCTGGTGTATGGTGAAAATTACTGTTTTGCCATTTTCGTGCGCCAGACGCGTGAGCGTCTTTATGACTGAATACGCATTAAATGAATCTAGACCACTGAAGGATACGAGGGTTATTCCGTTAGTCTCGCGGCCACCCTTGCATTTCCGACGCACCTCGTTGGCTCGTCCAGAACCAGAACTGAGGGGCTGGTCACAAGCTCTACTCCAATACTAACCCTTCTCTTCTCTCCGCCAGAGATACCTCTGCGGCCAAAGCCGCCGACTCGTGAATCAGCCACGTGTGCTAATCCCAGGGATTCCATGACCTCATTTACAACCCTGACTCGATCTGCCCTTGAAACCGATTCGGGAAGGCGAAGGCTGGCTGAGAACATTAACGTTTCCCGCACGGTCATAGTGGACATGAGCAGATCTTCCTGGTCAACGTATCCAACGAGGCTGCGGAGGGTGGACAGCTCTGCCGGCTCACCGTCGATCATGATTTCACCACCGATAAACCCACGCTTTGATTTGCCCGAAATGATGTCGATGAATGTTGACTTTCCAGCGCCAGACGGACCCATTATAGCAAAGACTTTGCCGGCTGACGCTACCCCAGAGATATTGCTGAGAATGAGCTTTCCGTTTTGAATTGAATATTCAATGTCTTTGAATTCAATGTTCACTCCTTTTGGCGGTTGAGGCAAAGGCTTCCGACGAGCGTGGTGCTGATATACTGCCGACCAGATTAGTGCTGTGGATAAAGATGAGCAATTAGATTACTCGTGTAAAGTATCTGCAGACAGACATGCCCTCACCGGCGATGGCCAAGAAAGCCACAAACCCTGCAACCCCGAGACCTGCCTTCTCTCCAGAGTTCAGTCCCCTTGCAGACGTTATCTCGACAATGTCGGGGTTGTCTGACGGGAACGCACATTCCCCAAAGATGCATCCGTTCAGGTCAAGTCCGTCTGGAAATAAATCCTTAAGAAAACTGACTGAATTTGGCAGTGAGCACAAAAATAGTTCCGGTTTATGTGGTACTGTACATTTTGCAATGCAATTGCTGGAGTTTGCACCGCAATTCAGGCTGAAGTCACCGTCGGCGGATTCAATAGACGAGCTCAAATCTACCACAGAACCCGGACCTCCACAGAAAGCAGATTTCCCAGTGCACATGCACACGACATTATCGCATGTCCATTGATATTGTCCATCTCTGATGACTTGTGCGCATGTGTCGGTCACACAGGAGAACTGCTCGTCGCCATCGTACCACACTTCGAACACAAAACAAAACAAAGTCATCATATGCACAGAACTAGCCAAAAGGAGAGCGACTCACAATTTCCAAGTGTCACTTTGGAGGTGGTGTTTCTTGTGAATGATATAACCGATTCCTTCGGATAAACCGACGTCAACAACGCCGCTAGGAAACACTTTTCGTTAACTGTAAGCTCGGCATGTTTTCGAGAAGGGCTTACCATCGATTTTGCAATAAGAAGTGCCAGCCTTCCACACTTTTACGTCTCGGTTGCACACGGGAGTGAGTCCCGCAGAGTTGCTGATGGTGCAGGCACTGTCTGTTGTGCAGACTACCTTACTGTTAGGTTTTAGAGCAGGCAAGCGTTCGGTATGCCCACCATTGCAATTGATGCCATCGAAGCCGGTGTCACATGTGCACTTTTTTCCGGATCGAGCTGGCCTTTTGGAGTTTGGGGTGTTGGTCGATCCGCAAACTTGTTAGAGTGGAAATTCGCATTAGCGAAGGAGTTCGGGAGCACGTGCGTCGATTCAAACCTGGTGTGTTGCAATCCACACCTCCGAAACCCAAAGGGCAAGAGCAGCCCGTTGTTGTGCATGTGCCGAAGTTTCCACAACCCTGGAAATTCAAGTTTGGGTGCACGTAGTGAGCGTGGTTCTTTATCACTGCCTTCCTACCGTCGCTCTGCAGTCGAAGCAGACTGGGCATCCGGAAGCTGTCGCGGAGCTCATCACTCGCTTTCGGTGGTAATGACTTGGCAGACAATTTGGCAAACAACACCACACAAACTGAAATTGTCGAAGAGGGGGTGCTCTGTGTTTTCATTCACGGAGTTCCGACCCTTCATCGACGAGGTCGTTTCCCTCCAACAACGCGAGTTTCCTTCTCAGTTCTTCGATGATCAAGCCATCCTTCACTCTTTCCGCCTTGAGCTGCCCCACAACAGCATCCATCTCCGCCTGGACTTTCTTAACTTCCTGCAAGCGCCTTTCATTCGCCGCCCGGAGCGATTCCTGCAGCCCTGCTACTTCTTTGGAAAGTTTCTGATTCTCCGCACTAACTCTTTGCGCTTCCCAACGCAATTGCTTGACTTCCATATCAGAACTGCTTCGAATTTTCCGTTCAGCGTGGAAACTGAGAAAAATGGGTGGATCAAAAGAAAGTAAACGTGGTTAGATCAAAAGAAAGAGTTTTCACGTCTAATTACTTCGCCACTAATTTTTCGAGCACGGCCTCCGTAATTACACTCTCCAACGACATAGCGTCCTGAACGACACGCTCCGGGTCTTCCTCGTAGACTTTGTATAATCGATCCCCTTTAAGCAACTCCAGGTTTCCCTCAAGGTCAGTTTCCTGGAGCAGCTGCTGCTGATTTCTCTTCAGAATTGCTATGCTGAAGCGGAGCATAGTCTCTGTGGCACCCTCGGCAAATATTATATCAAAGATGCGGAAAACGAGCGCAAGAGGAAAGTTGTACGTAAATAGAGTTAAAAACCACGGCGATGCGTACGTATCAGCCATAACACCGTGTTCGACAAAGTGAGCGAAAAGATTTGGGAGACACAAGCGGACCAGTTCCGAGTGCTGGTATAAAATAAGGTGAAGCCCAGGCATTTGAGGAGTAAAAAGTGACCGCAAAGCGTAGCGGCGACTGTTAGGTTTCGCGGGTGAATCTTCCATCAAGCGAACAAAGACGCTGAAGGCTTCGATTTCGCTCATCTGAATTTTCCGTCAAATTGCACAAACAATCAGACGAGTCCTTACATTTTGAAGCAGTAAGGGTGCCACAACAAAGCTCAGCCCCTGGCAGTATCCGCATTCCGAGTCATAAATGCTGTACGCTTTCAGGAGATTGTACAGCGAACGCTGCCCCGGGCCGTCTTCTTCTTTGAACATGTCCAGCTTGGGGAACGTCCGTGGGATGTCCCTCTTGATGATTCTCTCTGCCGGGGAATCTTCCTGAAGGACATTTTGGTATACAGTTTCCACTTTTGAAGGGTCTGCACCAGCCATTAAGCTCCAAATTTTGCTCCGAAGCTGTGGGGGTATTCCAGATCGAATCTTCACGATAAGCAAATGCGGGATCTTCTGCATGCTGGACTGATGATCTTCGATGACCGAGTTCCAGAAAGCAATGTCTTCCTCCTTCATCTCTGATGAAAGTTTCAGGTGGTATTCCGATAATGTCTGCATGGTGCGCATGTGGGCCATCAGATTGCCTTCCTCAACCAAGACAGACTTCGGATCCAAACGCAACGACGCATTTTCCCTCTCTAATCGAAGGAGGAGGTCTTGGGCATCTTCGAAGCCTTCAGGTTGTGGTGGTCGTTGTGGCTGCCTTTGCACTTCGTCAGGCGGGTCAGGGTTGAACGCAGCAGGTCCCAGCACCCACCCAGTGATGCTGCTCTTGATTGTTGCTGCCGCGTTGGAAGACTGCTGAAAGAACGCCGATGATGATGGCTGCGGAGGAAGCGAAGAGCGCTTCGCGTACATGGCGGGATAGGCGGCATAGGAGGAGTCTCGCCTGTTTGGGGTTGCAGGAGGCGGCGATGCACGGGTTTGGGAAGTGAATGTGCCGGAGCGATGCTGAGATTGAAACAAGTGGCTGGGGCTGGTGTACGTGCCGACCGAGCCATAACCCGAGCTGGTGGACGAGGAGTTTGGGGCGAATGCGGATGAGGAGGTGGGAGAGGAGGAGGAGGACGAGGACGAGGTGCTACTGCCGTTGGCGCCGTTGCCGGCGGAGCCAGTTTTCGGGAGGCTCGACGTTCTTGGCCCGAAGGACATGGCGGTTAGGGAGGGGAGGCGGGGTCGCGCTCGGTTGGTGGGAGTGGGTATTGCTGGCTGGTGTGATGTGGTGGGTGAGGTGGACCGAGTTTCACGACCGACAGACACACAGACAGGGAGACAGACAGACAGACAGACAGACAGACAGACAGACAGACAGACAGATAGATAGATAGACTGGAAGACAGGCAGACAGGAAGACAGAGAGCCATCAGACAAGAAGCCGAAAAAAAAAAAGAAAAAAATACAACCAAACCGATTTTGACAAATGAAGAAAAATAACACATCAATGCTGAAGGGCGGAGGCGGCGGCAACGGCATATTGGGCGTCTTTGCGAAGGCGCCGTCTGGCCCGATTGCCGAGAACATTGGTGCGTGCGTGTTCCTTGTTTCGCACGCCCGGCCTCCCTCCCTCGCATTCCCCTGGTCGTGGTCCGGTCGTCCTTGTCCTGCGCAGCGAGTGGCCCGCTGCACGCTACGTCGACCATCGACCGTGCCGCTCGATGCTCTCGCAATCACTCCACAAACTTACACATTGTTTAGAGAACGCCACAAACGAGCAGCAGCAGACGGACATCGATTGGTCGTACGTTATTGCAGCAACTCAGCTGATCAACAATGATGCTGCAAAAGGGTACGGATTCCTCCTGCCCAAGTGGTTTGCCTGACCTGATGTTTGCATTCAGAGTTCCTATTGCGATAAAATCCCTCAAGCTGAAACTGAAATCGAAGAGTCCAGGTAGCGCCAAGACTTGGACAACCAAACGGAATGCTGGAAATATCCTCTAATCCGCTTTGTAGTTGTGATCAACTACGCCCTCACTGTGATGGACGCTTTCGTCAAAGGGTGCGGTCGCCCCTTTGCAAACGAACTCTGTCAGAAAGACAGCCTTAACTTCCTTCACTCGACTCTTGAGAGAAAAGTGAGCCTCCAATCATTTTTTCCCCGCATACCTTAATGACTGATGTTCCTAATACAATTCTAGTCGCTCGCCCCGGAGAACCGAGGACGGCTCCTCGAATTGATTGCGGACTGGTCAATTTTGATTCGGGAACCTCCTTCAATGCTCCAATTTTTCCATAAACTGGTCAGCGAAGGTGATAAAGATCCATCTGGCTGTTTCTGCCTGCTGACACCCACCAGGGTTCAGGTTCCCACCAACCGAAAACGTCCGGCAACTTTTAGCAGCTGGTGGCGCTGCGCCACCTCCACAGGAACTCATATTTGCCACTTCCGAACCAACATCTGGCACTCTCACCACGGACATTAGTCTTGCTGAAAATACTTCACAAATGTTCCTCGAAACACTGAACTTTTCGGAAAACCCCGATGAGCTCCCTTCGAACGAAATAGTGCAAGAATTTAAGGCGAAGTGCGAGGAACTCAGGTCTAGACTTGCAACATACATTCAGCAGCCTTCAACCGATGAAGCACAGCTAGGTACTCCTCACAACGCGTTCCGTACCTTCTTTTAAGCATCTTTCGCCATCAGCCAAGCTCCTGCAGGCCCACACGAGCATTGTGAATGCGCTTGACCAGTATGAGACTCTGATCAAATCGCAAAGGTAGGGCAATATTGTTCACCGTTGCGAGGATTAAATCTACTTCCAAGTGCGCAAGCCGCAGAGGGTGAACAGGCAGAACCATCGGCACAGCCGCCTGAGGTGACGGGAACCCCGAAGTCCGATCCGTTCGAGAGTAGTACCGAGGTGGAGAATCCCCCAGCATCGGCATCCAATGGGTCTCAGGAAGAATCAAGTCCTTCTGAGAAAAAACTTGGGTGCGTGAATCAATGAACCTCACCTGTGAATCTTCCTAAATTCGTTACAGGAAAATGAAAGCACAGGAGTAGCAAAATCGTCGAGGAACTGACCTTTCTTCTCTCTCCACTTCAGAAAGGAGTGTTGCTACAGCTGCTGATGTGTTTCTTTTCTTGTTAATCGAAAGCACTTCCATGGCGTCTGGTCTTCCTATTTGTTTTCATTCCTCTTTCTTTCCGCTTCCGTTAGTTCTATGCGATGGAGGAAGTTGGCGGTTCGTCACGCCGAATCTTGATAGAAGCTTTTTTTTGGATACTCTTGGCCAAGGCTTCCTTTGCTTTTGCTCGTCTTGCAAGCGAAGAGTGATGTGTCCCCAAGCCCGTTTTCACCATACGCAATATCTGATAATGAGCAAGTATCAGTGTGCCGACTTGAGCATCCCAATCGATATGCCAATGCGCGATGTTGCGATATCGCAGTACAAAGGGTTATGGTATCCTAACACTATCATACGACGCAGCCTGCTTTTGGCCAATACTCTCATAGTATCGCACCTTGAATTGCATGTCCACCCCTCAACTCTATAACAGCACCATCTGGATTAATAATGGGCAAAAAGCTCACGATACCGGTACAGGGCCAAACATTCTGATATTGCATCAATTCCTTAAAGGGATTTCAGCAGGCTCAAGCTTGTCACTTCCGTTTCACAACAGTGGCGATGGAAATCCAATTTTTTTTGCTTGGGGGTTGGCCCATTTGTATTTTATGGAAAGTAGGAATTGGGAATGGCACCTCGGTTCAGGAAAAAATGAGAGAACTGCTTTGTTCAGGAAATGAATTGGGGTTGCGGGAGTCAGGATTGAAGTGTCACGTGGACAGCTTGTGGCATGATTGGCTTCTTGGTTCCCTTGTCAGTTAAACCTCCTCCTCCCTTCTTCTCTCCTGCTACCATCTTCCATCTTCCTTCTTTTAATTTCTGCGACTTTGCCCACACACTATAAATTGTGTTCGGATCAGCGATTAGTGTCTCATTGACAATAGATATAACCGAACTAGTGTCTACTCAGACACACAACTTTCACCAATAGCCTCCCGACCTGGAAGCCCAGGAACCTCCCTTTCAGCCCTCAGAGAGAAACACCTCTTCTCTTCAGAGGGCTGTTTCAAACCCAGAGCAAAAGAGGAATTTTTGCTTGGGGAAAGCCTGCATCCCTAGTTGGCCCCCAACTGTTTGAGTCCCACCAGTGTGTTAGAGAACGATGGAACATGTTAGGTGGAACTGACTGGCTAGCAACAAGAGGCACAAGACGGATCCAAACCTATTGTGATTGTCAGTTATCATTCACAATGCCCATGGGAGAGTGAGCCACCGCCAATGCAGACCTGGGCACTGGCTTGCGCTGATGACAAATACTCCAAGTATTAAGTGGAACAGAAACCCGGTGTGTAGAAGGCGACATTGTGAGTGGAGGCAGCGTTGCAAGAAGGTTGAAGGGTCGAGGAACTGAGGCTTGAATTGAGAACTTGTACAAGGGAGCGAGCGTAGCAAGCAATCAAGGGCAAGAGGGTAAAGAGAGCTTGTTTTAGGCAGGGACTGGCACATTGGCGTGAGAGTGTCTTTTTTCAATAAGAAAACTCTGCCCAATTTATGCACCTGCGGGAAGGTTGACCAGTTTTCCTGTTTTGCCTATCTGAACAAGTTGCAAACTGCTTCAGACAGGACTTTGTTCTGGGGAGGTGTTGTAAACCCCTTCCCACAGAGGGAGGGTGGTTTGAAATCTTCAGAGAATTTCAAATCAACCAAGCTCTGTGTGGAGCCCAGTGCAAGCACGGTCTTCCCACAGATTGGGGAAAATGATTTGAAATCTTCAGGAGCATTTCAAATCAACCAAGGTCTGTCCAGAGGTCTGTGTCCAGTGACCAGTCTTCCCACAGAGGAAAGGTGATTTGAAATCAGGGGCATTTCAAATCAACCAGTCCCTGGTTCAACATTGGTTCAGACAACTGTAAACAGTCTACTCTGAGTGAGTTAGTGGAAGGAGTGAATGAAGTGGGGATGTGTGTTTGTGGGTGGTCCTTCTCCCCAACTTGGAGAGAAAGAAAATAACTCCTAGGGTCACTATTTGTCACTGCCAGACTGTCAAGTAGCTCCTCCAAATTTTTCCAGCTGCTGGTTTTCTCCTGCAACAGAATCATCACTATGAGCAACGCAATGTCATCCAACCTAAACTCGTTTGTTGGCATGTTCACTGGCAAGACGCTGACGGAATTCAATGACTTTATTAGCAACCTTCAGATCAAGGTTATTGGCGAAAAGGGAATTCAGGACCTAACGCAGACGGACCTATTCCCTCTTGAGAGACCTTTCTGCAATGAGGAGACCTACCATACGTTCGTCACACACCTACCCAAGGATCAGTGGGACGGATGGCGTTTCTGGTTGCACTGTTGAAATGGTGGGCACAGCACACCAGAGCTGAAGGCTGGTGAAACACTCTCACTGAACTATCTCTATGTACCAACTGTCGCTGAGCAAGCTAATGCTGGACCAGTTGTGGCTGTTGAAGCAACTGTCAAGTACTGGATTCAGCATCACATCATGACTTCATCAGAGTTCATGAATGCTGTGCTGAAGATGCATGCCACCTTCAACAAGGAGAATGAAACAGCTCAGTCAGCTTTGATGATCAGGCTTCCAGAGACCTTGGACTTGTTTGTGCTGCTGCAACATTCACCTCTATCGAGACTGTGTGGCTGCCATTCGCCGAACATTCAACAATGCCCGCCCATCCAGCTCGAATGATGATTTTGAAAACGGATGGTCAGGGCTGCAGCTACGCACAGACACTCAAAGCCCCTTGCGTTACCAAGATCTGAATTCTTATGTGTGTGAGATTGAGCGACTTCAGCAACTATTCATCTAAAGTCATGGCCAGAACAGACTTGATGAGTTTGTACACAAACTGCAGAGCAAACTGTGCACACACCTTGCGTGCAGCTCAGCTCATAGTCGTTTTGGACCATTTGTGGCAGCACTTCGAAACAATGACGCCTGCTTCAACGATCTACAGAATATCATGGATGAGCTTACTGCTGTCTTAACTGCCCTTGAGGTGGATGAAGAGGAAGACCGCAGGAACTGCTGCAACAACTGCACCTGGTGTCACGTGGGCAACATCCACTGTGACAACCATGACAACTGCGAAGATAGACGCCACTGAAGTGACCACATCCAAGGAGGTTGCAATGACCTTGAGCGAGCAGAACAAAACAATCTCCAAGGAAGCAACTACAGGAACAGCGACAACAGGGGTTGCAACATCCATGACGAACACAACTGCGCTCACTCCCCTCGTCGTGGGGATAGGCCATGCTACTGGTGTGGTTACCACAAGGCATACGTTCACCACATGGAAAGGGACTGTCGTGACTGCCGCAAGCCAGGAGTCACCCATAGGCTGGAGCCAAATGCTACCTCAATCCATCGACGTCTTGGAAGAGTTGAAGGCACTGGGTGCAAGTTCTGTGTGGAGACTCCAAACTTGGCCACCAACACACACACACACACAAGTCTGAGCACTGCCTGCACATGCGCTGAGCCCAATGCCATCTCAGCCAGGCTCCAAAGCACTTCACACCAGCTCAACCAAACCATGCTTCAGCCTCAGCAACTGTGGCTGTACTGCAAGCAACTCTTGTTCCTTTCTCTGGATTTCACCCCTCAACCTGCTACAGGAAGGCCCTCTGTTTCTTCTTCTTCTCAAATACGGTCCCTCTTGCTTCTACTTCTTTGTGAACACTGCAACAGTGAGCGTGTCACACACAGGCATAGCCTCTCTTCCATACATGATCCATTCTGGAGCTGTACCCACAATCATCCCACAACAGGAGCAATTCACTGAGTACCAGCGATTTGAAACCAAACACCATGCCCGCCTAGCAGACGACCATGAATGCCGCATCAAAGGAATTGGATCTGTCACTCTCACTTTTCCTGGTTTTGATGTGGTGCTCTGCAATGTGCTTCATGTCCCATCACTCAAGGAACCGCTCCTCTCTCTGTCGCATGTCTATGAGATCCTCCACATCTCTGAAGGCTCATCCCATAGTCTAGTGGATATGTGGGGAAAGGACAAGTCATCAATGATGGGGAACTCCTGGTTCTAAGGGCCAGTACCCTGGTGTTGGTGTTAATACTACTCTCTATGTATGTTCTGAAAGCACAGATATACCAATCAATAACTGTCACAAGTCATGGCTGACTCATGAGTGCCATGGACAAACATACAGAGACAAGTCTCCACATGAATGAATCATGGGTGCCATAGGCATGAGATGACAGGGTTAAGCCCTGGAGCGCCCATACAGGATGGGATGGTATCCGACATACCAACTTGATGTGGAAGATGAGCAGGCTTGACTTGAAGAGGGAAGAACCTGATGGTGAAGTTGTGCTCAAAAGAGGGGTGCAATGGCAGATTACTGTAAGTAACAAAGAAAGCTTGGCCCACTCTGCACTAGCCTCTCTAAGTTCTCATCTCAGTAGACCCAACCCAACTTGGTCTTCACACACTCTTGCTTTGGGGAGGGGGCACTCACACAGCTTGGCCTACTCTGCACTTGCCTGGGGGAATGCTACCTCTACTTGCTTGGTCTGGGGGCTCTGGCCAAAGAGGACTTCTAATCCACCCTGGTTGGCCTACTCTGCACTTGCCAGGGGGATCTCCTACACCAAAAGAGGACTCCATCTTCCCTGCTTGGCCCACTCTGCACTTTGCCAGGGAAGGTCTCCTATCCACCATACACATGGTCTTTTGGGGAGGCACTCACCTTACAACACCCTGAAAGGAGATATGAGGGACGCAACTAGTCAAACAGGGGCTGCCCAAGGGGGAGTCTTATTGATTGTTTTTGAGTTGAGAGTTATTATTGAAGAGAAGAAGGGGGGGAAAGGGGCAGTATTTATGGGGATCAGAGAGAGAAAGAAAGAAGGAGGAAGAAAAAGAAGAAAAAGACAAAAAGGAGAAAATGAAAGAAAAGAACAATTTGTAAGAATGAATCATCTTTCAGCCACACCCCCCTCCACCCAGTGTCTCTCCTGCCTCATATTTGAGATGGGCTGAAATTGAGGGCTGGGAGGCCACATCAGTGCAGGGACAGAGGCTTGAAAGGTGGGAAAAAGGGAAAATAAGAGAAAATGAGTAAAAATAAGAAGAAATAAAGGGTGTGCGCCTTGTGCTTAGGCCCATTCAGCACAAGGAACACCAGATGCTCTTTTTGATGCGGGGCATCAGCACTGAGTTACTTTTGAAAGTAAGAATAAGTATTCAAACATAGGAATAGAGTGGTTGTTTGTGATTGATGGGGGGGCCACTATACGTAAAGGTAAAACGAATGAACTAGTCAAGGAAGAGCTTTTTTAAAGAGACCTCAATAGCTCAATGGCCCATGAGATTAGGAATCTCATATGTCCTCCAAGACCCAACTGCTGGGATGCTATTCACTCAAGATTCTGTCTTTCTTCTTGATCTTGCTACACTTGCATCACAACATGGCATCAAGATTGGCAAACGACATGCCAGCCTTTACTATCTCAACCCAGTCCAGCAAACAGCTGCACAGAGGAAAATTTCAGTTGAGCCCATTGCCTACACATCACCAGCATCTGCACACAACCTATGGCACTGACGTTTTGGCCACATCCACTGAGAGCAAGTACGCGACACTCTCAAGTCTGGTGATGTCAACAGTGCTCCTGCTCCACTACCAACAACACACGAGCCTTGCCTCATTTGCGATATGGCAATGCGCCGGCAACACCTCATGGCCAAACCTCGTTTTGATGTTGCCCTGCTGCAGATGCTGTGTGCCGACCAAACTGGAAAGATCAGTACACGTTCTCTTGATGGTTTCAACTACTTTGAAGTTATTGTCGACTACGCCACAGGCTGTACTTGGGTCAACACTGTCACTCGCACAGCAGGTGTCACTCAACAGATAATTGATCACATTGCTTTGAAGAGCAACTCTTCCCCACTCGTCGAACACTATTTGTACAGGCAGACAAACACTCAGCAATTTGAGGCCTACTGTATGAACCACAGACCTCCCATTGTCTTTCAGCCTTCTGTCCCTTATGTCAAGGAGGGTGATGGCGTTGCAGAAAATGCCATCAAGGTCATCACTCACATTGCTTCCTGTCTCCTGATTGAAGCCCAGCTTCCACGGTTCTTCTGGTCCTACGCAATACGCCATGCTTCATTCCTGTGCAATCGCACGCAACCCAATCACACTGGTCAAATTCCATTTGAATATTACTAAGGCCGAAAACCCAACCTACACCACCTTGGAATTTTTGGCTGCCTCATTGTCACACTCAACAATGAGTATACAGTACCTGCAAACTCACACAAGACCAAGTTCTCTCCTCGGGCCTCACTTGGACTCTTCTTGGGTTTTGACACAGACAGCGAGTCCATTGCCCTCAGCTATGACTTTACTGCACAGACCATTCTTCAGACACGCCACTATAACTTGCATGAGCATGTCTTTCCTGGCCTTGTCCGCAGTGATGCTAAGCTTCAATCTCTTAATTCTGATTTCTTAACTTCTCTCTCTGATGATTTTACAGATTTTCCTGAAACTGATGACTCTCCTTCTTTCAAGCCTGTCGAACCACCACTTGACTCTTACCGTCAATTATCCAACTCTCCTCTTGACAGTGCTCCCTCCACTCGTACTTGCCAGCAACTGCGCCAGGCTTCCAGGGGGACAGCCACCATCACCATCAACAAACACCTCAGATCAACCTCCAACTCTTCCCCAAGATATGGAAGATGATAACAACGATGACGACTATGGTTGGAACCCTGACACATTCGCTGTCATCCTGGGCAAAGATGAAGACAAACCTGAAGAGAGCCTAGCTCCAACGGCAGACCACATAGCAGCATCCGTCAACACTGAACCAGAACCTGTCATTGAATCACCACTTCCACCATCTGTCATTGTCAACATCAAAGATGCACCAACTGGCCTTTGCAAGCTACTTGCAAATTGAACAATCACTCGCCATCTCTTGCGACTCTACCTTGCATCAGCTAAACCAGAACCACACTTCCCAAAGCACTTCCCTAAAGAACCAATCCACCAATCACAACTCCCACCAGTGCCATGTTCCCACAAGGAAGCCCACGCATCAGACTATAATGAAGAATGGACTGCATCTGAGCTTGAGGAGCTTCACTCTCTCATGGATGAGCACAAGGTCTGGGAATTTGGTAGTTCTTCCTCCTGGCATATGCGCAATGTTCTGCAAATGGGTTTATGCCTACAAGCTCGACCCCTTTGGCTGGCTGAAGTGATGGAAAGCTCATCTTGTCGCATGTGGAAACACCCAACACAAAGGCATCAACTACACAGACACCTTTTCTCCTGTCGTCTGGATCCAGGCCATCTGACTGCTCATTGCAATCAGCCTTGCTTTTGACCTCAAGTACCACAGCATGGATGTCAACACAGCCTACCTGTACGCTTTTCTCAAAGAAGTCATCTACATGCATCCACCAAAAGGCCACAAGCGATTCACTCCAGATGGAAAGACACTATTCTGCAAACTCCTCAAGAGCCTCTATGGACTCCATCAATCTGGATGAAACTGGTTCCTGACCCTTTGCAAGTTCATTGTCAAGAAACTCAGCTTCAATCAATCTCTTCCTGAGCCCTGCCTCTTCTTTCGAGTAGACCCTCAGCAGCAAAACGTTTGAAATCATCTTTGTCTTTGTCGACGACATCAATGTCATGGCCAACACCCCCAGCTCTCATTGCAAATATTGAGGATGCTTTTTGCGTTGAGTACAGCATGTCCCTCAAGGAAACCACTGTCAGCCAAGTGATTCGCATCCACCTCAAGCGCAACACCAAAGGCATTTGGATGCGCCTAGATGAATTCACCAGGACAATTCTCACTGAAGAGAAAATGTGGGACGACCTCGACATTGCATCAACTCCATTGTCTATCATCTTTATGCTTGACGAAATGTCAATCGAACTCAGTGAGAGCGACTCAAGCTGGTGTGAGACTATACTCACTCCTTTGGCCCTGGGATCTGGGCCCTAGAGTGAGGGAAAGCAAATAATAGGCTAAAACTAACTTTATTGGGCTGTTGTCTAGGGGGTGTTTCAGCCCTACTACTTGCCTAGTCCACAAAGTATCCCTACTGATCTGTCTAACAGGGGTCTCAAACACAAAGAATGAACATTCAGAGGGACAATCCTCTGAAGGATCGGTGCCAGAGCACCGATTACTCGCGTGGCTGCAGGCTGATGCAAGGGGAAACGGAAGGGCACTCCTGAGGGCGCAACACAACCGCAGAATAAAGAGAGAGAAGAGGAAAACAGGGGTTTTTATCTCAGGAACCTAATCTCAAATACAACAGGAGCGGTTAATAGCGACAGGACGGACAGGGCGCAACCTCACGCCCCTCATCGCAGATGGTGCTGCAGGAGCCCTCGTCGTCGCCAGCGATGGGGGGGAGAGAGAGAAGGGAGTCGACTATGTAGGGGTTGGAAGGTCGCCAGCAGGGAACTTGCACACGGAAACACCTGCAATCGTACACGCACCCCGCCGGGCTGCGTCGGCACGATCACTCGACCAACGGGCTTTATCACATCGCACTCGTACTCACACATCTCACCCTCACAGCAATAGGACCGAGGCAGGTGCTTGTAGATCAAACTCTCAGGTGTCAGGGGCTGCACCGGGCGCAGCCACCAACACTCTCGTGGGACGGGAAGGTTGGGGACGACGACGCCATCTTCGTCGCCACCACCACTGTTGTCGCAGCGGGCAAGCGCCAGGGATCCTCACTCCAACACAGAGCAGGCAATGTCACACAGTCGCTGGTGGGGCCAGCGGCATTCCCACCCACGGCCCCTTAAGAGGAGCCCCATGAAGGGACCATGTACACACCCAGGTGTGTACCATCTCTCACTACCCTCACCTGGATTTGAAGGGACTCTGTATTGGTGCCAAAGGACAGAAATCAGATTGAAGAAAAATAGGAAAAAGCGAAATGGCCCAAAAACAGAGAGAGAGAAAATTGACAAGTCAACCCCCCTGACTTGGAGCATCCACCACAAATGCTCTAAGTCCCCCCAACCCTATGCATGTATGTACAAGTGCCGAAAATAAATAATAAATTAGGCAGGCTTGGGGTACGGCCTGTCAGGCACCCCATCCCTAGGCAGTCAGGCAGTCTCTGTTAGTCACCAAAAAAGAAATGTGTTGAGAAAACCCTGGCGCAACAGAAACTGTTAAGACGAAAGTAGTAAAAACAGGCCCAATAAGAAAGACGGGTTAGCTGCAAATACACTTTGATAACGCCTTGGAAACTGAAGAACCGGGAGCAATAATAGGGGTCCTGATCCTTGCAGTTTTATGACAGGTATGCTTGTTTTTGCGAATAAAATCCCTAGACTTTATCACTGAGGCCTCAGTGTAGTCTCACACTGGTATCGATCCACACTCATGAAAATTCAATATCTCACAACACAAACTCGACCAGATATCGCATTTGCAACAAATGTACTCTCCCAGTTCCAACTGAAACCACACCAGTGTAATTGCAATGCACTCCGCCACCTGCTTTGTTACCTCTGAGGCACCTGGGACAAGGGATTATACTGTAGGCAAAGCCACAAGCCGCTATGGCTCTTCACAAATGTGACCCTTGAACCAGCTGCATACGCTGACGCATCTTATGGGGGCGAACCTGGAGACTGCACATTGCGCACTGGATATGTTTTTTTTCTCATGGGTGCTGCTGTCTCTTGGGTCTCACACAAACAACATCGAGTATCACTATCCTCCACAGAAGCAGAATACTACTCACTTTCTGAAGCCTTCGAAGAAGCACAATGGCTCTTAGCAGTATTATCAGAGTTGCAACTCCCCACACAGCAGCCACTACCATCCTCAAGGACAATCAATCTGCAATCACACTAGTCCTCAACCCTCTCACACATGCTCGCACAAAACACATTGACATACGTGCTCATTTCCTCTGACAAGGCGTAGCCACTGGAGAGATCACTGTACACTACGTACCAACCAGCGACCAGATCGCAGACATTCTCACAAAACCACTCTTGACGTCTCAGCACCAGCAACTGACCTCACTACTTGGCCTCCGACCACGCTCTGACCTTTTGAACACCCTTTCAGTTGAAGCCTCAGATGCTTACGGCATTACAGGTGCTGCACCCATGGCCATTGTGCAGGGGGGTGTTGGGCGGAACTGACTGGTTAGCAGCAAGAGGTACAAGACAGACCTGGACCTATGTGACTGTCAGTTATTGTTCTCACGATGCCCATGGGAGAGAGAGTCACTGCCAACGCAGACCTGGGCGCTGGCTTGCACTGATGTGTAAACAAATACTCTGAGTATTAAGTGGAACGGAAACCTGGTGTCAACAGTTTTCCTCCTCCTCTGCTCAAGCAAATAATATAGGAGAGGTTTTTACCCTGTGCCAGTCACACTTGCCTAGCAACTATTACAGTGTGTATATCATCATCATGTATCAATAATTCATAACTGAGTTTTTCTCTTTCTCTCCAAGTTGGGGAGAAGGACCACCCACAAACATCTCCACTTCATTCCCTCCTTCCACTCACTCACTCAGAGTAGACTGTTTACAGAGCATACAACGCATTCTCGATGTAATGTGTGTACCATCCTCTACCAAGCCTTAGCCTAAAGCCTCCGGCTCCTACTGCCTATGTCACCATATTTTTTGCCAATTGACGTCTGTCAGTACCAAGCCTTTGAAAAACGATCTTTCTGGTGACATGAGCTGTGATGCTCCTGAGTCAAGTACAGCGAGAGATCGCGAGGGCACTTGCAGTAGCTGCAACTATCGCTCATTCAGCGGCACCTGTGTCACCCAGACTGTTTCTCTCTTCATCCTGCCTGGCTGCAGCCGGAAGAGCTAGTGCAGGGGTTTCGTGCGTGACTCCTTCTTCCCTTTCGAGTTCTGCGTCTTCCATGTCCACAACCGGTGAAACATGCACCGCCACTGCCGAAGAAGCAACTGTTTCCGACTCTGCCCGACCCGCAGTCTTCGACTTCTTCAGGCGCTTGACTGCGCCTTCATTGTTTACTA
Source organism: Zopfochytrium polystomum (assembly GCA_025765615.1). Lineage (NCBI taxonomy): Eukaryota > Fungi > Chytridiomycota > Chytridiomycetes > Chytridiales > Chytridiaceae > Zopfochytrium > Zopfochytrium polystomum. The sequence goes on along the minus strand of JAIVFJ010000014.1, from coordinate 236,104 downwards.
GGATTGACAAGAGTGGTGGTGTTTTTTTTCTTGTTTCCCACTCGTATGTGACTGTCTCCCACACACGTGACCTCTGGTACGTCATCAGATGTATCAGCGTGCACCTGACAGCTTCAGGTATGTGCCGATACGTTACCTTATGCATTGGATCCCAGGGCGGCTCCCAGTGTCCAAAGCGGTAAACCTGCATTCCTAGAGGGCCTAGTCACGCTTCCACCAAAAATCGCTTTACCTCAGCCCTGACAACCCATCGTACATCAACACTTTCTCCCACGTCACGCAACCGCCTTAACTGGCATACCCGGTGCGACCGTTACGCCACCTCATGCATTGGGTCCTGGGGCGCCCCCCATTGTCCAAAGCGGTAAGCCTGCATCCCTAGTAGACCCAGTGACGCTCTGACCAAATTGCTTTACCTCGGCCCTGGCATCATCGACATACGCCAACACATGTAGCGCACGCCTTTTGGAGCAAGTCCGTGCAAGTCTCGCATCAATTCTAGTTTGTAATTGGATTCCTCCTTTGAGGCCCGTGCTGCTCGCTGCATACCACGCGGCGCCGGCTGGATCCAACAACAATCTTCTGGATCAGATTCTGGCAAAGATGGCTCACTGAGGTTACAGCTTCTGGAATCCTTCATGCAAACACCTATAGAATAAGCTCTCTGTTTGCTCGACATCATCTTGAACAAAACTAAAGCAAGCCAGAAAGTGTTGGCAGAGTGCATCTTTCAGAAGAAGGTGGAGTGGATATTTCGACTCCGAAGGATCAGTGCAGTACTAGTGGCGTTTCTGTTGAATTGTATGTCAGAAGATGTGGCACACATTTTCAAAAAGTTCTTTTCAATAGCAACCCATTGAATCCTCCTTATTTCTCTCGGCTATCGCTCAGCATCAACGGTACCACTAAAGGCACGGGACAGATCCTTCTGATTTTGATCTGGTCGCAATCTCTCTCTCTCTCTCTCTCTCTCTCTGTTTCTGTCGTTTGACGGTTGGGGGGGTTTTGCAATCGATGCCAACAAGAAGACAAGAGAGAGAGAAACAGAGACAGAACGAGAGTTTTTTCTCTTTCTTTTTTTCTTTTTTTTGTTGGAATTTGTTTTTGTGGGTGACTCTGATGGGCTTTCTTTTTTTTTTTTTTTTTATTCGTTTTATATTTACACAGTCTCCAACCACAACAGCATGACCACTCAGCCTGACGCTTCCGTGCAGGAGCTCGCCGTGGTAGTCGACGATCCGTACCTGTCGCCATACAAAGACGCTCTTCGCCACAGGCAAGTCCGCTCCCCCGCTTCCTCCACCCCCGCACAGCCCGCCGCCTCCAGCAGCGAAAACGCGTCGTCGTGGGGGGAGAGGCTGCAGAGGCGCAACCGAGAGGGGTGGCCTGGGCTGTGCCCCCATGCGAGGCGCGCGATGGCACACTGATTGATGCTCACCTCGGTTCCACTTGCAGGCTTGACCTTGCCCATTCCTGGCTTCGCAAAATCGATGAAACCGAGAACGGCGTTGAAAACTTCACAAAGGGCTACCGTCGCTTCGGATTCAATGTTTCCGACGCTGGGATCACGTACCGCGAGTGGGCGCCAGCGGTGAAGGAAGCGTTTCTTGTCGGAGACTTCAGTTGAGTAGATGATCCCCGCCAGCACGTCTCTTGCCGATTCCGCCCGTGCGATTGACGTTTTTACCATTGCACATCCAGACGACTGGAGCCGGGACAGCCACCCAATGGTGAAAAACGACTTCGGTGTTTGGGAGATATTTCTCCCCAACCTACCGTCCGGAGAGTTGGCTATTCCGCACGACTCCAAAATCAAGGTTCGGTTCAACGGCTCCTGTTTCCAACTTGCCTAGCGGGCTTCTCATTATAGGTCGGTTTACGCAGATTTCAATGATTACTCCGACTGGTGAGCGCATCGAGCGAATCCCAGCGTACATTCGTCGTGCGACTCAAGACTTGTCGATAAGTCCGACCTATGAGGGCGTGTTCTGGCATCCGCCGGAATCGTACACCTTCGTGCATCCGTCTCCACCTCGCCCGAAGACTGTCCGCATATATGAATCCCATGGTGCGACTTGATCCCTACGACGCGGACTGCAGTGTATAGTAACCGTTCTCTCATTAAAGTGGGCATTGCCAGCCCGGAGCCTCGAGTCGCTACGTACAACGAGTTCACCGACAATGTTCTTCCTCGAATTGTGGGCCTCGGCTACAACGTCATTCAGTTGATGGGCATAATGGAGCACCCTTATTACGCAAGCTTTGGGTACCAAGTAACGAACTTTTACGCGCCGTCAAGTAGATACGGCAAGTCTGCCTGACTTTTTCCTTCGTCTGCTGAGCCATAATTTGCGCGATTCTAAAGGAACTCCGGATGATCTGAAGAGACTGATTGACACGGCACATGGATACGGCGTAACGGTTTTATTGGATGTCGTTCACTCACACACGTCCAAAAATGTGCTGGACGGTTTAAATCAATTCGACGGCACTAGTAAGTTGTCGCGCAAATCGTCTTTTTGCTGGCCGCTCTGATCATGCCAAAATTTTCAGATCACCAATATTTCCATGATGGACCGAAGGGACAGCACGAGCTTTGGGACAGCCGGTTCGTTTGTGTCACCGATCAGTTCAATTCAGTTTGATAACGCCGAAAACTCCCTCTATCCTCTCCATCATGCACTCTTCAGACTTTTCAATTACTCCCAGCACGAAGTCATGCGGTTTCTTTTGTCAAACCTGCGATACTGGCTCGAGGAATACAAATTCGACGGTTTCAGATTCGATGCCGTCACTAGCATGCTCTACCTTCACCACGGCATTGGCACCGGTTTCAGTGGGGGCTACCACGAATACTTTGGCGATCAAGTCGACGTCGAGGCTGTCGTGTACTTGATGCTGGTATAGCTTGTGCTGGATGTGTCTTTTGAATGATTGCGCTTGATGCGTTGTTCCTCCTAATTAGGCAAACAAAATCATGCACGATATGTACCCACATATCATCACGATCGCGGAGGGTCAGTTGATTGTGATTTTCTCTTCCAAACTATTACGAGAGTAAATCTTGTTAACGCTGTTCGTTCCCAGATGTCTCCGGTATGCCCACGCTTTGCCGGCGAATGGAAGAAGGCGGCATTGGCTTCGACTATCGACTCGGCATGGCGATTCCGGACATGTGGATCAAGCTTCTGAAAGAAAAGCAGGTAAACATTAGTTGGGCGTTTCGGTTATATCGACACTAAAAATGCGACCCCTTCCTTTTCGAAGGATGGCGACTGGGACATGGGGAGCATTGTTTTCACTCTGGAAAATCGACGGTGGAAGGTAAGTTGGATTTTGTTGCACCTCAGGAGGTTTCTGAACGTCGCAAAGGAAGGGACTGTCGCGTACGCAGAGAGTCACGACCAGGCCCTGGTCGGTGACAAAACTCTCGCCTTTTGGCTCATGGACAAGGAGATGTATGAGTACATGTCGGTGCTCTCGCCGCTCACCCCAATCATCGACCGCGGAATAGCCTTGCACAAGATGATTCGGTTTGTTGAACGGATTTCTCAAATTGCACCTTAACATTTCTCCACAGCCTTGTAACGTATGGGTTGGGTGGCGAAGGTTACTTGAATTTTATGGGGAACGAATTCGGACACCCGGAGTGGCTGGTAACGCCCCCACAAACCACAACCTATTTTGCAACTATTGACGGTGCTCTCTTTTTGCCCGAAGGATTTTCCTCGAGAAGGCAACAACAGCAGGTACGGTCACCAAAAGTCTTTCCTCTCCTTCGAAAACTGATGGCAGCCTCCCCACTTCATCATAGCTTCCACTATGCCCGTCGTCAGTACAACCTGGTGGACGATCATCTTCTGCGTTACAAATATTTGGCTGCTTTCGACAAGGCTATGCACAGTCTTGAGTCCCAATACCAATGGCTGGCAGCAAGTCAGGTGACGGAATCGCTTGTGTAGCGTTCTCGTTGACTGATTCAATTCCTGTCGCATCCAGTTCGTGAGCCTCAAGCACGAGGGAGATAAAGTCATTGCTTTCGAACGCGGAGGACTCTTGTGGATTTTCAACTTCCACCCCACAAAGAGCTACACCGATTATCGTATCGGAACGTCTTGGAGCACTCCGTAAGGAATGTTTTTCGGCGTATGATTCTGTTTGAGCTCATCGAAGGCCTCGTTCCAGGCACTCGATTGTGCTGGACTCAGACTCAAAGGACTTTGGCGGTCACGGCCGCGTCGATCCCACTGGCCGCTACTTCCCAGTGGATGAGCCTTGGTGTGACAGACGCAACTACATCCAGGTAGTTGCTGTTTGTCGTCTTTACACTGTCGCATCGAAAGTGTCCGCTGACTAACTGCACAACCACCCAGGTTTATATTCCATGCCGCACAGCTTTGGTACTCGGACATGATTGAAATTAAAATCAATAAATTCAATTCACACGTCATCCTCAATAACAATAGAGCTTCCTGTCGGCGGGCTTTGCAACAAAGGAGCCCTCTCTGGTGCATCCTCCCTGTGCAGTGGCTCGTAAGGATGATGCTTGAAGTACAAGCACATGACCAAAAGGACGCCTTGCAGGATGCCGGCAGCGAGGAACGAAATCCATGAGGTCCAATTTGTGCCCGGCTGGAGATAAATTGAGTACACAAACAGGAGCGATCCTTTCAAAACGCACACATATTTTAGTCAAAGCAAGTCCACAAAGCTGCGCAACGGAGGGCAATTACCTGGTGCTTGCATTGCCATCGTAGGGATGCTAAGAACTCCAACGGTCTGCGGGAAATGTTTCAGCGGCACAGTCGGCGAGGATCTTGCTCACCTTCAATTTGAAAGTCGTCCAGATCTGCGGCAGAAACTGAATGAACGAAGTCACAACACCAGTAAAGCCAAACAAGGTTGCAATTCCCAGCCGAATATCCTCTGCAATGTGCAAGGCGATCACATCCGCCAGCACAACGAGCCCTAGCCAAGCAATAATAACGTACAAAACGTGGACGGCTTCACGCCAGGCTGCGTTCCGGTGGCCGTGCGGGTCTGAAGGATCGGCGTGGTGCTTTGGGAAGTAAACGTAGAACAGGACGATGCTGATGGGAGGAGTGTCAGCTGCGGACGCGGACGTCACCGGGAAACACGCCGCCTCCCAATCCCAACTCTTACATCATATGAAAGCAGAAGAACTGAGTGAAAACTTGAGTGATGCCGAGCGTGTTCTCGAAGCACACCCGTGCGCTCCACTGTTGAGTCGGTCGCGGTTCACCAAGAAGGCAGGGAGTTCGATTTAATGAAATCAGGAAGCTGCTCCGCAAGAGCGAGTCGCGAAACAAAGAGATTTGCAAACCTCTGTAAAGCAGCAGGCAACCTTGTTGAAGGTTTTCGAGCGAGGGGAGAGCGCGCGGCAGTCAGCGTCATGCTACTTCACCCATTCGTTGGGTGGTGCCGAAAAAAACGACTCACAGCAGGTGCTTGCATGATCACAATGTTGCCTATTGTCGCACCACCGCCAATGCTGCCCAGCAGAAGGAACCAGACCGAGATGCCGAGACTCGATTTCGTCTTGATCAACTTGGAAACCTGGGGCGAGGTGGGGTTGGGTTGCGGAGTTAGGGAGGGATCAAGGTGGCTAAGCAGGCGCTGCAGCATATGGGGCGGAGGGATTGCAGGACGGGGGGATGGTTGCTCGCGCGAACCTGGGGGATGTAGGACAGCATGATTCCGGTGGTGATGAACGCGCCCAGGAGCACTTTCACCAGGCCGCCCTCCTCGCTGCCCCCATCGCAGCTGCCGCCAAAGCCGTTGTGCCCCGCCCCGTGTCGATGTGAGGTGGCAATGGACGGCCACATCGTGTGCTCAGCTTGACAGAGAGAGATTGAAAAAAGGCAAACAAGAAAACAGACGACAAAAGAAGAAGAAAAAAATTTAGAAGCTTAAATATGCGCTTGCGCTGGAGAACTGGATCCGGTTGCGCGCAGTTGGTTGCCCACCAGCATTCTGTGTCAACGATACTGGCATCAATTGCCCATAAATAATTTCAGAAGCCTATGGAGGTAAGGAATCAATGCACGTACTTGCCCAGGGATGGCGCCTGTTATGCCTGACACGAAGTCATCACAGGGTTGGACATTGAATTGTAAATGGGATACAAGTGCCATATACTCATCAGGCCGAGTCATGAAAGGGAAATTAGATTTGAATTTATATTTAACACCAGTCGAACTGGCCTCGGCCTTGCAATTGAACGGATCCAAGTGCTTTGTGTGATACGGCTTCTCCACCGCAACAGCTTTGACCGCAAAGCCAAGTTTTCATCATAAAATCCTCCAAGTGAGTCACCACTAGCCAGACGAAGTGCGGCGAGTGTGGCGTGGCGACGGAGAGCAAGGTATAAGAAGCACGCAGGCGTCAGTGCGAGCTGCAAGCTCTCGAACTCTTCACCTACACACTTCCAGTCGGAGCATTCTCATCACCAGGTGGACCACCATCTTCGTTTCGGCTTCCTAGGGGTTCGACTTCCCAGGAAACGAGGGGCTCATCTTCCCAATCAGAGGGCTCGCCCTCTGATTGGGAAGAAGTGTTATCCCATTACTCAAGCCAAAAAAAACGCTCTCATTGCAATAAACCGAACAAAGAAGGCACTTTCGTTGCGGGCATCCACCCGCACGGAGCTGGATGCGGGAGCAAGACCGAGAGAGCTTGCAAAGTCTTACGCTCTCTCTCTCTCTCTCTCTCTCTCTCTCTCTCTCTCTCTCTCTCTCTCTCTTTCTCTCTTTCTCTCTTTCTGCCTCCGTATGTCTCGCATTGTCTCGGTTTTCGCTGACGTGGCCCAACAACGCCACGTGTCTCGGCCTGTGGTGTCAAAAAATAGAAAATTTAAAGCACCAAGTATTACTACACACGGTAGCAGAGGCATCGCATCGCATCGCCGACGGGCCTGACGACCACGATGCCGCCGCCGCCGCCGCAGCATGCAACACTTCCTTCGGCCCAGCCGTCGACTTACGCGGCCGACGTGGTCGAAAAGCTCTTGCGCGAGCGCATTGCCAAATGCACCTCTCCTACTGCCGTCGTCGCCGCCGCGCTCGCCCTCCCAACTTCCCCGATTATCACCTCTGCGCCATCGGCTGTCCCCCTTACCTATGCCACAACCTTTCCCATCAATCAATGCACAGTAGCGGCAATCCAGCGACTTGCCTCATCCAAGCTTCCTGTCACGAACAATAATCTCATCAGCTTTTCGTCGCCGGCCACGCCCATCATGTTGCTTACGGAAACCGAACCCGGCAGCCCATCCCCACCCACATCCTTCGCGCAAACTGGGCACAGGCCTCAAGAACATCTGCCTTCCCCGCCAGACTTGCGCAAGTACGACCTTTCTTTGCTCGACATCAACGGCCCGCTGCCAATCGGAGCTTGCCCGTCACCCCCACCGGAACGGGCACACTCTCCGAAACGTGCCGCCGATCCTTTGCACACATCGATTACACAGGGCCGAAGAGCTCCAAACCTTCCTTCCAGCACCGCCTCGTCCGGCACGCCTAGTGGAGAGCAGATATCACCGGCTTTTCATCGTCAGGACCCACCACTTTCGTCGGCTGTCGATCCTCCGGAAAACGCACCTATCACTGAAACTCAGTCGAAGGCCAGCCACGTCACCGGCAACCGCCCTCCTCCACAGCCGCCGGCGGCTACTCCTCCGCTTCGGCCGTCGCGCCTTCCCTCTCCAACCCGCATCCCACAGCCGCAGACCCGCTCAACCTGCAAGGTCGGTTTGACCCAGCAATCTTCGTCCAGAGTCGCCCAGCCGATACCGTCCGGCGGGCGATCCCAGCCCAGCACTGCGCAGCAGCCGCCCACAAGCGCGTCAGCAGAACGGCAGCTGCACCTGGCGCAGCCGGAGCAGCAGCCACCGCCACAATCTCATTACCGCGCGCAACAGCGGCCGTCACCGTCACCGTCATCGCCACTGCCCTCCGACGCACCCCTTCAAGCACCCCCGCCAACGACGCCGTCACAGCTCCCCGACAACCACCAGCGGCAGCATCCGGCCCGCGCGCCGCCCATATCGCGCCGCGCTCCGGCCGCGACCAGCGCCGCAGCCGCCGCCGCCGCCGCCGCGCGCCGCCCCGCAGCCCCAACGCGTCTACGCGAGCCGCAGAGCCGGTGCCGCCCCCGCGCCGCCGGAGCCAGCATCGCCGCAACCGCCGCAACCGCGCCGGAGCCGCTTGCGTCGGCAGGACCGGCGCAGACGGCGACATCGGCAACAGCGTCGGCAGCAGAGACGCCGACGGCGCCGCCGCCGCCGCCGCTGGACCGCAGTCCGTCGGGGAACGGGCGGCGCACGCAGTACTCGATGCGGCCGACGACGGCGCGTTCGTCCGCTGCGGGGTTCAACGGCGGCGGCTGCGGCAGCGCCGCGCCGTCGCGGGCCGGGTCCGTCGCGGCGAGTCGGGCGCAGAGCTTCTCCGACGCGGGGGGCGCGGTGTCTGCGACGGCGCCCGGGTATGGGGACGGGAGCGCGGGCGGCGGGGCGCGGGCGGCGGACGTGGCCGCTGCCGCGGCGAGGTGGCGGCTGGTGATGGAGGAGGCCGTGGCGCGCTTGGTCGAGCGGGTGGCGGCTTTGGAGGACATCTCCAAGGAGCACCAACGGCTGCTCTTGCTGCACGGCGCTGCGAGTTCTGCTGGTGCTTCTGCTCCTACAGTCACAACTGACTGTGCTTCGTCGCCACTTGCCACAGCAAATGGTCGAGACGAGGGTGAACCACCAGGGAACTGCTTGGCCACTGCATTGGGGAAACGTCGGTAACGGCGCGCGCTTGCGACCCCGCTTAAATGTTGACGGAGCAATTGCCACAACCCTTCGTAAGCTTCGCGATTTCGTCCAAAGACGCCACAGAATGGGGGAAAATACGCAAAAAAGAGGTGGTATTTTAGTCCGTGTGGTGACGAAACAAGAGAGAAAAAAACCAATGCTCTACTTTTTTAAGTGTACTCGCCCGAGGGGTTCCGCTGAATTCAGTGACAATCAACCGCATAGAGCCCCAAAGGAATACACTGTACATGTATAAGACCCACTCACCGAGTAACCCGGAGGCGTTACAACGTACAAACCCCAACCAGCACCACCCAAGCTCCCGAAAAGAAAATATAAAGAAAGCCCACCTCGGAAGGGAAGGAGAAAAGCATCAAACATACACGGAAGGGAGACAAACGAAGCGTGCGGGAATGCGAGGCCGAGGAATGGGGGTGCAAAAAAAAAAGGGGGGGGGCAGAGGCGCGTCATAGACGATTTACTGTTTACTGGGGTTTGGGCAGGGATGGCCCTTCGCAGTGGAAAAATAAAACCGATTTTTTCCACAGGGGCCATCTTTGTTTCTTTTTTTGGCGTCTTTTTTTGTGTTTCTCGGTGTTGTGTTGTACTAGACATATCGCTCGGGGAAAACCATAATGACGTCATCGTGGAGAACATGGAGGCAATGATACGGGATCACGCCGACTTGCTTTGTGGATGGGTTCGTCGCGGCGGCGGCCGCCGCCTTTGTCCCGGTCTCTTTCCCTTTCTTGGTGCTCCAAGTTGGCGTCGGCAGAGACTGGGTCGATTGGCCGGCGACGCGTGCCGGGGCCTCGCGCTTCGCGAGGACCCAGCCGTCCTCAAAGTACTGCTGAACGATCACGACCTCTCCCCTGACGATCCGCATCTCGTCGGGGCTGTCGGCGGCGTGGGGGAAGACGACCTTGTGACGCTGGTTGACTGGTTGCGGCGGCCGCCACGACGAGGAGCCGCCAACGTGTCGCTCGGGCGTTCCACTGTACACGAGACGCACGCGGTGCACCCTCCGCCCGTCCGCCCCGATTCGGTACGCCGTGCTTTCTTCCTCTTCGTCCGAGTCGTACAGGATGGGTGCTGCTGCCGCTGCTGGTGGCCGGCTCGTTTCGTTGACTGCCGCGGTTGATGAAGACGTCGAGTCCGCGGCGCCGCTGCCGCTCGTCGACTTGCTAGCTGCGCTTGTAAGAGATGGGGTCGAGGTGGCTGACGTGCCGGAGGACAAGTTGTCGGCCGCGACAACGTGGGTCGATGAATTTTCTCCATCGGCCGCTGGCTTTGTGCCAGGTGAGTCCCCTTTCTCCATGTCTTCGTCTTCAGCTGCAGCCTTTGAAAATGATCTGCCGAATAGCCGCGACCTTTTCTTTGACGGGTTCTCCTCAGGGTCTGCTGGATAAAGCCAAGCCAACAATGGAGAAGGCGGGGATTCAACCGGCTTGTTCGGTCCGTCAGCGTAAGCTTTGCCTTTCGCCATCCGTCTCTCGAGTTTTCTTCTGTAGAGCCAGCTGATGAGGACACCAACAAGAACCAGAACAATAAACGCGAGAATCGGCGGGACAATGTACAAAATGTTGATGGTTTCGGATGGATCACTGGGGCAATCCTCGCCGGGTTGGAGGAATCGAACACCAGTGAAAGGAACTAGGGACGTGAGCGCGCCAGGAGTCACTCCAGATATAGTCCCCGACGGCGACGCGAGATATGTTCCTGTCAGTGTGAAGCTGACTTCATTGTCATTGGACAGATCAGGAACTTTGAATGGCCAGGTCTTCGAAGCGACAGAAAACGATGCGTTATTTGCGGGCGATAGCAGGGCATGGAAAACACTGTCCGGTCCCTTAAGAAAGTGCCGTGAGATCAAAGTGAGCGACCCCTTCAAACGTACCACAAAGCCAACATTGAAGTCCGAATCACCGGCCGCCACGGTGGAGTCGTCCCAAGTGAGTGCAGACTGATTTCCTACTTCCAAATAAGTTCCAGACTGTCTGACACAGTTTGATAAAAGCTGGAACGTTGGTTTGGCTTTTTTCGTTCAGTTTAGCGAACACACAGGGATGTGAACTGATGGCAAATTAACACGATACCTGAGTCAGGTCCATTTGTTAGGATAGGATCTCCCCCATCGTCGGCGACAACAGAACTCGCCAGGAACGCAAAGATACATAACGCGGCTGTCCGCAAGGAGTGGGCGGCGCGTTGGCGAGCTGGAAGCGGTGGACTTGAAGAGGAATGTGAGAGTGTCGCTCGAGCGGTGGAGGTGACTGTGGCGAAGCTGGTCGGAACAGGGGGGAACGGGTATTGGCGGAAGGAGGATGCGGTGCTGACAGTACTTGAAGGCCTGTAGTTGTCTAGACTCGAATCTTTATAACGACGCATTGGCTGGTGCTCGCAAGAGACTGCTGATAATCCCTTCAAAGGGATAGATGAGGCCATGGCACGATTGGCCTGCGAAAAGGTGAGATGATGTAAATGAGTGACGGTGCCAAGAGCCACCCACGAAAAATCTCAATCGCAGATAAAGGGACAATGGCCACGCACCGAGAGCTGAGCAAGAGTGGAGGGAGTGTAATGGTGGTTCCAGAATGGCAGGGGATTCAGGCGATCCAGCCTGGCAGTTGGCGGAGCAAACTCAGTCTTGACCAGGTCTTTTCCGACAGGTAAGGATGGATGGATGGAAGGAACGAACAACGTTGTTTGTCGTTCTGCGAGAAGCTGAAGGAGTTGTCGTCGTCGAGTCCGGTGTGAATCGCACGCTCCTCCTGTGGTGGGGGAACGCTCGATTAGGCAGGCAGCAGAGCAGGCGGGATTATTGATGAGGAGGGGGCAGGTAGTTTGGGCGTCAAGGGGGAAGGAGAAAGGCGAAGGAAAGGGGAAGAAGGGAGGGGCCGCAGACAGGGAGGAGGGCAGGCACGACGAGAATGAATTACCGTGTGGATATCTATCTCGATTGATTGCGAAAACTGACGGGGTGTGCTTTCGCTTTGTTTTTTCTTTCTTTGGCGGGTTGCCATGGAGGACGATATCAACAACTGTCGCTCTCAGTCTGCTTGCTTGCCTTTCAGTCTCTGTCTCGGTCTGTCTCTGACTGTCTGTCTCGCCTACTCTCTCTCTCGCTTCTTTCTCTCTGTCTCCGTCTCTGTCTATCGCCCACTCTCCCTCGAAAGGGGAGACAAAGGAAAGCGCGAGGGTGGCGTGCCCAGTGTGGGATGGCGCGTGGAGCTGACCCCAGGCTCTCTCACTCGCCAAGAACTTCATTTCTCTCTCTCTCTGTCTCTCTCTCTCTCTCTCTGTCTCTCTCTCTCCCCCCCCCCTCTCTCTCTCTCTCTCTAGCTCTCTCTCTCTCTCTCTCTCGCTCTCTCTCTCTCCCCCTCTCTCTACGCCTCTCAAACTCTGACACAATCCCCTTGCCCTTTCTCCGCCCCGTCGGGAAAGCGTTCCTCATACACTCACCAACGACAGTGCTCAGATACCGCTTCGCAGGGAGATATGTGCGGTTGCTTTCCCTGCAGCCGCCCAGCCGTGTTTCCAAGGTAGAAAGGGAGTGGCCATCAATGCGTCATCCTCGTTCGCCACCATCCACTCCCTTATTTGCTGCTCGTGGGCGTTGACTCCGAGTCCAATTCGCTGGACGGCTAGAGGGAGAGGAGAAGTGGATTAAATTTGGCAGAAGAACTAAGAGTGAGCATCCACAAGCCCTTTGAACACTGAACCAACCGCCGCCGGATCAAACTCCGCCATTTTTGCGGCGATGACTGACAATTTTGACAACATAAGGGCCGAAAACGAAAAGGAACCCAGCCTACACATCCAATCGCAAGTTGCTTCCGGGGGGCCGGGCGGGGACGGGCAGGGCACCGTCGCTTTTGAGCTAACATGGTCGATGTCTCACTGCTATCATGGCTTTTCATAACAAGCGCCATTCACGCCGCGGCCGCCATTCTGTCTCTATTCTGGGTCAGCTTGTACCGATCCTTTGTCATCCATAGGGACAAAACGCCTCCACATTGGGAGCTCGTCACCTTTGGCGGGATCGATGCAGTGGGGAAGCTGGTTTTGATCGCGGCATACGCTGGACTCTCCGTAAACAGCACCGTTTCGTCTCGGCTTACGTTTTACACACTCATCTCCCTCGAAGTCATCGTTTGCATCGTCGTTGTCACGTTCACAATCTCGGTGCTTGTTTACAATGCACTCTCCAAGTTCGCGAAAATTCGCCGCTGGAATGCCGTCATGGAGCCGAAAATACAGCACAAGTCACTCCTTCGATCCGTCTTGGATGCAGTTGTCGTTGCCTCCGCGTCGGTCCTGTTTTGGGGATTTATTCGGCACCCGTTCGCTCAGCGCTGGTTCGGCCCACACTCAAGAACGTTACAAGGATGGATCGCTAGGTGCGCGACGGTCGCAGCAGCAATGCGTGCTTCCGTCGCCGTCCTCATCACCGTGCTAGTGAGGCCGAGCGAGATTGGCATCGGCGTTTACACCCTCTCCGTCTCCTGCCTCATAATGACGCTCGCCGGCGTGCTTTCCGAAGCCTCCACATTTTACGCGCTTTCCCATTACGGCGGGTTCGACCGCACCCCCGACTTTCATCCCGTGGCCACCACCGAGGCCGCCGACGAGCACCGCAGCATCGCCGAGGCCGTCGCGGGCACCAGCGGGCTCGAGGCGGACCTGTCTCGCCGGGCAGATCCGTCGGAGATTGCGTTCACGAACTGGAGCGAGGCGCTGCCAAAGAGCTTCGGGTACCTGACTCCCGTGAAAATGATGGGAAGGAAAGCAGAATTGGAGCGAATTCTCTCCCCGGTACGCGACATGGTGTCAGGCGAGACCAACAGGATGACGTGGGGATTTTTGGTCGAGTCTCTGCCCGGTGAGCTATTCGTCGATTTTGGAGTTATCGGAAAGTGGGAGGTTGGGACTGTGTCGCAAAGCTGAACTAACCATGCAATAACCAAAAAAAAAAAAAAAAAAAAAAAAAAAATCGTACTCACGGCATCATTACCACCTCGCCCCCTACCGTAAGGAATGGGAAAACAAACCTTAATGACGGCGTGCGCCAGGCACTTGGAGGAAATGAATGTGCTTGTCGCACGGGCCAGCCCGCAATTCAGAGGATTCCAGCCGTCCTTCTCCGTCCTTCACGATCTCATCACATATTTGTTCGACCTATTGGAGCTTGGTCGGACGCCGGCGGAAAGAGAGCAGTCCCTGCTTGAGCTTCAGCTCCCCGAGGAAGTGGAAGGGCTGCTGCCGCTTATCGGACTGTTTCTGGACTGCAACCTCCAGCCAACGCTTCCGTCTGTCATGCAGTTGGAACAGAGCAGTTTGTTCGCCGCCCTTGCGGGCATTTTGCTTGATATAATAACAACGAGGGCAGGCGAATCATGCCGCGCTGTTGCTTTCATCGTTGACGATATTCAGGTGCCTTTCTCTTTCCAGTTCATCCACTCTTATAACCACTTCGTATTTTTGGAACAATGCTCAGAAATGCGACCCAATTTCCCTCAAGGTGTTAACGGTTTGTGCCGCTCATTTATTTGGGCTGCTGTCTTGTGGATCTTGATCTAACTTAGGCCTGTTCATCCAGAGCATCATCAGCTCAGGGAAAATGTTTTCCATCCCAGTCGTCGTAATTTTGACTCGGAACACAAACGCGACTGGGCCTTTCAGCGTAGATTCGGACGAAATTCCGAGTCAATGCTTTGAAACAATTCCTCTTTCACCCATCTCTCCCGGTGATGGGATAGGAATTATGGATGCGAATCCAGTCGCAGCGGATATCCCCCTTAGCGTCAAAGAAGGCATCGTCGACGCATCCGGGGGGAACCCCCTCATCATCTCTCGCCTATCGGAGCTGTATATGGTCACCACGACCGGAAAGCTTACCAATTGGTTCTTAAATCAACGCAACCAGGAGTTTATGTACGGAGAGCAATCGTCTGCCACACCCCAGCAGTTTGGAGAAATGCTCACCGGAACGAACACATTTGTTCTACTTGATCGCATGTTTCTTTCACTTTCTGTTGGAGAGCAGACCTTCCTCAGCCTGCTATCAATCGAGCAAGGAGAGCTACCCCTCGATTTGTCTTGTTACTTGCACATGAATGTAAATAATGCGACCGCCGAATCGTTCCGTGAGGTACAATTCCAGAAGTCGGCAGTTTCCGGTGGACATCCAATCACTGACATGAAATCTAACAGCTCCTCTCAGTGATGATGGCCAAAACCATTATGCATCGAGTCGACACGAAGCACGGGCCTATCATTCGTTGGAATCACGATTCATCCTGGGAGGCAGGATATGCGCGAATGACAATCTCGAAGCGATACGCAGCTCATGCGATTGCGGCAAAATTTTACGCAACCAAGTTGCGAAACACCGAGACAAAGAGCAGAGACGTGGCCGACATTCTCAAGCTTGCTTTCCACCTTGAAAACAGCAACGCAAAAGATTTTGCAGTTCTTTATTACGCGTTTGCTGCAGACCACGTAAGGCGATTGCGGCGGGGTTTTTAAGAAATTTCATCACTTCTTTAATCAATGTTTCCTTTAAGGGATCCAACGGTTGCAACCGCCTTGTTCGAAGAGATATTGCAAACTATGCGAAAACGGTTGAAACGATGGGAAAAGCAAAGTACAACGGCGCTTCAAAGCATTACTTGAACAACCTGACCCGCGGGTCGCTCGATTACCTTCTCGCGGTGTCATCTTCGACTCTATGCCCAAGCGATCACGTAAATGAACTGAACGAGCACGGCACAGTATTCGCAAGAGATGCAATCTCTGTGGCTCCAGTCTCTGTGTCCGAGTTTGGATGGACCCTGCTTTGCTGGTTACTTCTGTCCAGGCTCAAGCTCGACAATCCAATCAATACGGAGCGATTTGTAAATCCGCAGGCTATTTACCAAGACGTCCCGGATGCAGCCAGTGCGACGTACGTAGATAACGACGCCACGTTCGCTGTGACGGTCGGGCGTGAAGGCGACATCCACACATCCCTGGACGACGATCCGGACGACGTCTCCCAAGTCCTCGACCAGGACGACGAAGCCATTCTCCCCGCGGCCGCGCGGCAGCTATCGGCCATACCAGAGCCACTCAAGCGACCCAGCGTCTCCACGGCACCCACGGAGCTCTCCATGGGCATCATGGCCGGCGGCTGCTTCGAATCGCTCATGTCATGCAATCCATCAGTACTGCGCCTCGCGGGCACGCTGCTGCCGGGCATCACGGCCGTCCGGGCGCTGGGCTCCGAGTCGCCGTCGTTTGCAAAGTCAAAGTACTGCTACCTTTTGGCGATCGCCATGCTGGAAGGGTGCGGCGGCACGCCGGCAGACTTGTTAGTTGCGTACGCGCACCTCCAGTTCCTGCTGGCGTCCGGGAAAAAACCAAACGGCGGGCGAACGCGGCTGCGTGTAGCGCTGCTGCGGCGGGGTCGGAACTTGATTGGGGCAATGGATGCCGAGTGGTTGGTTCGGTGTCGCGGGTCAGTGACCTTTTTCGAGGGGATGCTGGGCTACAGCTTTGGCATTGCTGGGGACTTTGAGCGCGCAGAAGTATTTTTGAGATGTGCTCTCGTTTTCGGAGGGCCGCTCGTCTGGTCTTACCCATTGCTGGAAGTACACGTAAGAGCCGCACTGCTTCCGCTCATCTCACCAAAACAACAAACTTCTGCGAACGAAATTCTTACTGTGATTTCTTTTGCACAATCGACAATAGGTTTGGTATGTCCTCACTCTCGTTGAAGGAGGGCGATTTGAGGACGCGTACCACTCCATCGCAGATGCCCGCGGGCGTTATCAGGAGTCCAGTTCGAACGACACTACCGCGACGCTCGTGTTTCAGACTTTGGAAGTTGTTCTGTTCTCATTCACGAACAAAGACAGGATGATGGAGATTGAAGGAATCTGCGAGAGCACAATCACTAGACTGATTAATTTGCGAAAATGCGAGAGGCATAGGCCGATCAGCTTCTTGGACATTTTGGCGCTTGCGGCCGTGGCGTGCTATCTTTCGCGCCAGGGAAACTTGTCCAAGACGGTGCACCTTATTGCATTGCTTTGGCGCGCTGACCAAGACTGCGATCAGACCCGTGTGACCGCAGAAACAAGCTTGACCGAAGTGGACGACCCCGAGCATTTGCACAAAAAAGCGCAAGGAGCGTTTCGAACAAAGAAAGGCTGCGGCGCTCGCTGCGAAGGATGCAGCCAACAGTTCGACGGGAGCGTACTGGACCCCGACAATCTACCGCGAAGTGGAGCCCTTGTTGGGATCAATGCGCTGTGGGTCCCGGGGATGGCAACGGCGTTGAGCCTGCTCTTGCAGGCGGCGGTGCGTAGTTTGTGCCTTTTGCGCTCGAACAAGACACACAACGGGCCAACGCAGCCGCTGGCGGCGGGGGACAAGCTCCGACTCAAGCTAGAGGACGAGATGGGCGAGGGTGGCGACGTCGGCGGCGGCGGCGGCTCCAAGGCGGCACGAGCCAGCGGGCTGGAGCTGCTGGGCGTCTGGACGGAGCAGATACTGTCTGCGACGCGGAGAGCTGCGCAGGCAGCTGTTCCGCTTCGTGTAGACGTGCAGTTCGCGGAAGCCGTGCTCGCCGGCCTCGGGTTCTTCTCGGCTTCGGGTGGTCGGAACCGAGGAGGGTCCATGTTTGGGAAGTGCGACCCTGCGCGGCTGAAGAGCGCGTTGGAGAAGGCCGGGAAGCTGGCTGCGCGGCAGAGGCGGGCGTGGTGGCAGGGGATGGTGGCCGCGCAGATGAAAGCCAGCTTGGGCGAGTCCGGGTCGTCGCTGCGGCGGGGAAAGCCCCCGGAAGAGTGGCAAGAGGAGCTAAGCTGCGAGTTTGTGGTGTACGAGATGGCTGGAACAGATGGAGGGGTTGGCGGCCGCCAGCGAGTCGGGATGATGGGAAGCGGCAAAGTACTTCCCTTGAGGCAATAAAAAGTTATTTTTCTGCGTAACTTCTTCTCCTTGCCTCCAGAACTTTCTTCGCTCCCGTGTTCATATTATTACCCACTATCCAAAAAGTCAACCTTTTTACACGCGTACAAGGTTGAGGGGCTATCATTGGGCATATTGTGAGTGATTGAGTGAGTGGAGTGAGTGAACAAGTGAGGGAGACCACGTCACCTCCTCGTCCGTCCAGACGGTGTTTTTTGGTGACGACTTCAACGCGAGACCAGGCGGCGGCTTTTTTTCCCCTTCCCCCTCTGGACTGAAAAAAAGAAAGAAAGGAGAAAAAAAAAAAAAAAAAAAAAAAAAAAAAAAAAGAACAAAACACCTCAACCATCAATCAATCAATCAATCGCAACAACAAAAGAGGCATGGCCGACGTTCTCCCACCACCACCACGACCGACGACGAGCTGCCGCGAACCTGCCGCAGCTGCTACTACGGCTGTTGCTGCTGCCCTCGCGCTGCTGGCCCCAACCACCAAGGAGGAGGAGGAGGAAGCAATTAGAACGGCTGCAGCGCCTGCAGCGGCGGCTGCAACCACAGAACCAGTCGGCAGTAGCGATGGCAGCGAGCCGCCGCAGTCCCCAAGAACTACGGCGACCCGTGCTTCGTCCGTTCTTTCCTTGCCTTCCCACCCCACCTTCCCCGACTCCGCTTCTTCCACCGCCCCCTCCTTCCACTCCTCATCCCCTTCTTTGCAGTGTCCCCCATCTGTGAAGTATCTTCCCGCCGCCTCCTCTCTCCCATCATCACACTCCCGCAATGGCAGCACCCGCCACCCCCGGTCTCTTCTCAAGCCGCCGTCGGTCCATCGCGCAACTGCCGCCATCCGGTCGCTCTCAGTCTCAGACACCCTTGATCGGGAAACTTCCACCGCAATATCAATCTCAAACACTAGTGCTGCAATGGTAGTGTCCGCCAAACGCGAAGAGCCAAATGGGGACAAGGTGATCGCGGCGATGGAGGATTCAGCCGTGGATCTCTCTAGTGCGGCAGAAGATCGTCCAGACACTCCATCCGCCCCAGCACGACCAGCGCTTGGTGCGCCTTCTTCCTCAGCTCCTCGCCCGAAAGTAGCGCAAGGAATATCGAGCCTGCCAGTAAGAAACGATTGGAGGGAGCGCATTCGGACGCACTCGAGCAGGGGAGCCCCAGCGCGTGGCGGACCGAACCTGGGCTTGTTTTCTGGTGGGGGAACCCATGACAGGCAATTGTATGGCGACAACGGGGGAGAAAACATGGACGATGATATGTACAATCGTGATGGCGATGATGACCAGGACGATTTCGACAACGGTAGGACCTGGCTTGCAGACCAAGCCTTTTTGTTCCCATTGTTGCGTTACTGATGCCCCCTTTTTTTTTTTCTTTTTGTTTTTTTTGGTTCATCCTTTTGATTTGGTTTCCCCGCCCAGATTCCACGGATGATTCTCAAACATCGTCATCAGTGATTTCGTGGATCAGCTGGTTCTGCTCCCTTCCAGGTGAGTTGTTGGCGCCTTGTATGCTCCGAATCGGACTAAATGATGATGCGGCACAAGGGCATGAATTCTTCCTTGAGGTCCCCGAGGATTTTATCGAAGACGACTTTAATCTTACCGGCTTGAACACGCTAGTTCTTCTCTATAGTGATGCACTGGATGTGATTCTGGATTTGGAACCAAAGCAGAGACCCACGGATGCCCAAATGTCTCTGATTGAGTCCTCTGCTGAAATGCTGTACGGACTTATCCATCAGCGATTCTTGGTGACGAAACAAGGGCTGGCTATTATGGCGGAGCGTCTGCGGGCACGTGAGTTTGGAACGTGTCCTCGGGAAGGCTGCGGTGGAGCCGGAACCCTTCCTTGTGGACGCAGCGATCAAGCGGGCGTTGACACGGTCAAGATGTTTTGCATTCGCTGCTGCGATCTGTATCACCCAAGAGAGGTTTGTATTCGCGCCATTGAAAGCGATGATCGCGAAAGCCAACACTCACCCTGTATCAATTCTGAATTCGTTGCTGCCGCCAGGCGAAGTTTCAAAACATCGATGGTGCTTTCTTTGGCACCACATTCCCTCACCTTCTGTTCCTGACGTTCCCTGAATGCAACTATCCAATCAAGTCCACCACGCGTCGTCGACACCGTGCAGCGACTGAATCCAAGACAGTGGCGGGGGAGCAAGAGCACGAGAGCGACGAAGAAGATGCCAATGACGATGACCAGGAGCTATCTGACTACCATGTGTACGTTCTGAGGATATTTGGTTTTCGTGTGAGCGAGAAATCGATTACCGGACCGAGGATGGCATGGCTGCGGTGGCGTGAGGGCCTTCCGCTGCCTGGATCGACCCGAACTCGAGATGAAGGTGCAATGGCTGAGGACGGGGACCTTTTTGAAGGTGCCGGGGAGGAGCCGGCCGAAGGAGCCGAGGAGGACGACTAAGCAGAGCGTGTTGGCGTCCATTGTGTTGTAGTTGTTGTTGGTTTTGGTTTTTTTTTTTTTTTTTGTTGCAGTTGTACGTTGGCGCGGTCTCTTTCTCTTCGCCTTCTTTGGTTTCGCCGTGTCCTTCGTATTTGATTGTTGTCTTGTTGCGGCAGTGAGGCCTCAGTGTAGCTTGCCCTCTCACTCACTCCTCTCAGTCACTCACTCTCTTCTCTCTGTCGCTCTGTTTCTCCCTCGCGCTCTCCTCGTTCTTTGTTCCTGTTGAACTTGAAGAGCCCTGCTTTTCAATTGTTGGGATTGAAGAGGCCGCAAAAGAAAAAGGGAAAAAAATTTTAAAAAAAATAAACCAAAAAACCCGATGTCATCCATCGCGATTGCTCGACTCACAGAAGAGCGAAAGGCTTGGAGGAAGGACCATCGTACGTTGTTGTGTTGCGCCGCCGCGGACGTCCACAGACCAGGCCCCACCTCCGCCCTGCCCATCTCCCCCGCTGGTGCCCTTTCCGCAGTTATACCCCAGGCTCTTTGCCTCCCGAGTGCGAGCATCTTGCAGATCGCAGCGTGCGACGATTGTCGACTGAGGCACTGCAGCTCCATTTGTCCTTGTCATTTCGGCAGCGGGTCGTTGTCCTCAGTCGGACACTTATTCCCTGTGGCGGGGTTCCGAGAGATTAACCTGACTCCTCCCCTCAACCTTCCTTCTTCCCTGCCTTCCTTTGTACTCAACTTCTCCTTCCCCTCTTCTAGCGTATGGCTTCTGGGCGAAGCCGGAGAAGAACCAGGACGGCAGCCTCAACCTCATGCAGTGGCAGGTCGGCATCCCAGGTGGGTGGATGGGGACGTCGTCTATTCGTGTTTCTGTTGTGGGCGTTTTAGGGGGGCATCCAATTCCCTTCTTCCGCGTTCTCCCCACCAAAAACTGGGCTACGATCCGAAAAGCTGACTGCGCGATCAGGCAAACAGGGAACACCGTGGGAGAACGGTGTCTACACGCTGACAATGACGTTTCCGGACGATTATCCGCAAAAGCCACCCAAGTGCAAGTTCCCCAGCGGTCTCTTCCACCCGAACGTGTATCCTTCAGGGACAGTGTGCTTATCCATTTTGAACGAGGAGCAGGACTGGAAGCCTGCAATCACTATTAAACAGATCCTACTGGGTGTCCAGGATCTTCTAAACGACCCAAATCCTGATTCTCCGGCCCAAAGCGAGGCGTACATGATGTTCAAGAAGGATCGAGTAAGGCCCTTTTTTAATTGTTTCCGGTCCCATCCCAGTCGCAACTCCTAATTCGACTTGCACTCTTCACGGAAGGTCGCATATGAGAGGAGGGTGAGAGCTCAAGCGAAACAGTACACTCCACAAGAATAAATAGGTTGCTGGCAACGTTTGGTGTCTCTCGTCTTCTGCCATCAAGATCTTTGCACTGCGCCACCCCCCTCTTAGCGCGAAGAAGGAACCTGGCGTGCTAAGCGAAAGTTCCACGCGCAGATCCAGGAAGCGAAAAGGGTTGGGGAGAAGAGGACTCTATATTTCGTTGACAAATTCAGATCCCGACGCTCTCCAGAACCAGCTTCCGCACAATTTTGTTGAACCTCTCCCGATCAGACCTCCACATTTTGGACGCTTCAATGTTGGCGCCCGACTCGTCGTTGGGTTCTGGAGAACGAAATGAGAACGCGCCGGGCACAAAGGACAATTTTGGGGGTCAAATTGGCCTGACGTGGCGCATTTCAAGAAGAGCAAACAGCCTACTGACCCGCCAGCATGCTTACAACCGATAGCAATATCTTCTCCACAGACTGAACTGGGGACCACCGTTCGCTCGCATCCTCGTACATGTTTGGATCATCGCCGGGAGGATGTAGGATTGAAATGCACACTGAATGAAGGGGTTGTGGAGGCTCTTTAGGTCTGCGTTCCTCGCTTCACTCCCTCTTTTTTTCGCCGCACCTGTGCCGTCAGGGTAAACATTGGGATGGAAGATTGGGCTCGTGATTTTCATGACGGGTGGAGAGAGCGGGTAGTCGCGGGGAAACTTGATCGTAGCGGAAAAGATGCCGCCTTCGTACGGCGTGCCGTCAGGGCCGCTTGGTGTGTTTGTGATGGTTGTAATCGAGAGGGGACGAATGAACAACAACAATGCAAGGTAAGAAAACCTGAGAGGCTTGACAAAAAAAAAAAAAAAAAAAAAAAAAAAAAAAAAAAAAGTTTGCTTTCGCCTCACGATATCAGGGCCTCCCACAGGAAAAAGTCGTCTTCGCTGATCGGACCCGCCGTGATGCCTTCGGGCGGATTGACCGTGAGCTCTGAGGGAAAAAAGGGGGACGGCGAGAGGAGGGCGGGAGAGGTGAGTGGAGGGAGAAATCAACACGGGACGGAGTCGCTCCCAAGGGAGAAACGGATCTGTATTAGTTCGGGTCGGTTTCGAGGCTACGGTTTCTTTTTTTCGCTTGGAGGAGGAAGGAGAGCAGGGTGCGATTGCTTGCTCTGCGGGCTGGCGATCGTGTGATCGGGGTGTGTCCTCGCTCTCGCACGTCGGCACTCTGCCCGCCGGGGAAGGTGGCGGTGGGAAGTCTGCGGATGGGGACGGTGGCGGTACCGGGCGGCGGGGCGGCTTAGTGCGGAGGGGGGAGTTCCGATCACCTTTGTACTCGGTCATCAGCCTCTTTAGCGCCGTCCCCATACTGGATGCTGGGTGGATGGCGTCGATCTGAGGGTGAAGTCGTTTCAGAAAAGGATGGGAAGGAGATAGACCAGAGCAGTGGAGACCGAGAGAGAGAGAGAGAGAGAGAGAGAGAGAGAGAGACAGAGCGAAATGAAAACAGAGACAGAGGCAGAGGCAGCAGAGACAGAGACAGAGACAGAGACAGAGACAGAGAGAGAATGAGAGCTCCCACCGCTCTCAATCACGAACGCCGAAGAAAAACAATGTTGGGCGGTGGCGGGGTCGGAGTTGGCGTCGGAGACCCAAGCAAGGCATCGTCCGTGCCGTCGGCCCCGACGCACTCCTCTTTGCCGTCGACGTCGTCCTCGTCGTCGTCGTCGTCGTCCTCCACCACCACCTCCTCCTCCTCCCTGTCCTCCAACCAAACACCGTCGGCCCGCAACGTCGGCGTCGCACTGGTCCGCGGCTGTGTGGAGCCCAGGCGCGCCATCGGCATCGCCCTCGCCGCCTCGCAGCAGCAGTCGCAGCAGCAGCAGCAGCAGCAGGCGGCCCTCGCGTTCCCAACGAGCCCGGACCAAGCCCAGCAGGCGTTTGACCTTTTGTTTCGGGACGACGAGTGGTGCCGACCGGCCCCTGCCGCCTCCGCTGCTGCTGGGCCACCGCCGTCGGCGTTCTCTGGGCGGCTCAAGGCTCGGAGCGTGCTTATTGACCGCTTGAGCGCGCAAAAGGAGGCCGCCCTGTGCCAATTCACAAAGGTTTGGCGCAAAAAAGTGGTTCTGTTTCTCTCTTTTTTTCGAAATGAGGGGGGGGGCCGGGTTTCGTCGTTGATACATCTCAAATGTTCACTCATCTCCTCCCTTTTCTTGTTTTCTCCTTCTTCTTGCTGCTGTGGGGAGTGCAGGCAGCGGTGGAAAAAGTGCCCATCATTGTCGTGTTCGGGGACCGTGGAATGGACTCGCACCAGTTCATTTCTCTCTCTCAAGCCGTCGCATTCCTCTCCCAGACCGAGCTGCGGACCCCGTGCCATTTCGGCTTTGTGGTTGGCAGGGACCTGCTCAGATTTGCGGCGCAGTCCACAGAGGAGTACGCCGAATGGGAGGAGCGCATTCTGCAAGCGCTGCCTTCGTTGAACAGAGCCAGAGGTCCTCCGCTGGCAGAAGAAGACGGTCGAGACGTCCGAATCGGAGGGAGGAAAATGCGTAAACAGGTCAGACTATCTGTTTGGAGGGAAGCAAGGGCAGAGGGGGGACCCTAGAGCAGAGCGATCTTACAAAATGGAAATCAATTAATCCTCGTTTAAAAAGGGTAAAGCTTCGCCAGCCCCGCGCACCAACTCCGGAATCGCTCCGATTTTCCAACGCCTTCGCAAATCCCACAGCGTCGACAGGCTTTCGTCAAGCAATAGTCACAATCCCGTAACGAATGGGTGGCGCGCCGGCGCTGCGTTTATGGCCCGTTTCAAGCCCTCTACTTCTTCACCCCCGGTAGAATCGACGGAAGCCCCCAACCCGTCGCCCTCACCCAACGTGCCAGACTCGGACGAAATCCGCGCTCGAAAGCCGGGGCAGAGCTCAGCGCCCACTGTTGAGCTCGACATTAAAGAAAGGCTGCCACCGCTGAATTTGCGAATGTCTTCTCTTATTCCCGCGGAATGGGTGGCGAATCCCGGTTCCAGCGACGAATCGGCCACGAAAAACAAGGAGGAGACTCTGAGCGATGGCGGGCAACGGACACACAACGCCGCGTCAAATGCGGCCGTTGGCGCAAAAGGATCCTCTCCCCCTCGATTCACGCGGTTCATGAGGTCCGACTCCATCGTCTATGCGTTCGGAAGCAAGGCGCCAGATACCAGTCTCGATGTGGTGGACATGGAGAAACAGCCCACCTCATCACCGCAGATGGTGTGGTCAAAGGACTTTCAGCGCTTTCTTTCGTTTGACGTGTCTGGGAGGAGTAGCGAAAGGTCGTAAGGTGGAATTGCAAGCTGTATTCTTTCATGTGTTTATTATATCTTCATCGTCTCTTGAAAACCCAAACCCCCCCGTTATAACATAAACATCAATAGGCCAATTAGAGGGTGAGAATGACCGCCCCATCCTTTTCTCTTTGAGCCCATTCCGTCCACGACCCATCGTATATCGAAAGTCCCTCCTCCACTTGCTCCCACGTGGCCGCCGGGTTGGCTTCCAGGCGAGCCACAATAGTGGCCAGCCAATTCACGCTGGCATTTACACCCGATCCGCACGAGTGGATGGCAGAGCCGTGGCGAATGTCAACACCAGCCTTTCCGAAAACAGACAGAAGCTCCTCCCCTCGGAGGTACGCTTTGCTGGCAGAGTCCAACACGTCATTGCTGGGAAGTGCGACAGAGCCTGGGATGTGCCCGGAGGGAACGGGCCGCGGCTCTGGCTCTGTTCCCGCGAATCTGTTTCGTAATTACCGGTCCCGACAGATGAGGCACCGCACTCTTTTAGGTTTTTGAGAGTAACAGGTGCTCCTTACCTTCCAAACGGACGCGCATCAACTATCAAAGCGGTCTTGTCTTGGACGGCCGCGTGCACTTGCTCGAACGTTCGAACCAGGGCCGCGTTGAGCTTTGCAATGTACTTTCTTGGCTGCGCGACGGAAAAAAGCCAAATCGTACACTGTCAATACCAAAACACGAGAGCAAACAAACATAATTTCGCGCTTTGTCGAACCTGCGCGGCGGGCGCCGGTCCCGATTCCACGGCAAAGCCCGCGGCTTTCCACGCCGGGAGCCCTCCTTCCAGGACGGAGATCCCGCCCTTGTGGCCAAAGGCCCTGAACGTCCACACGACCCGCGGCGCCGTCCCGATCGCCGTGTTTGCGTCGTACACGACGACGTGGGTGTCGTTCGAGATTCCAAGTGCCCCTGCAAGTGACAATAGATGGAGAGATTCGGGCGTAAGGAAGTGGGAAACTTCCCCATATACAAATATAGGGGAGAAAAAAAAAGAAAGGAAAAAAAACGAACCGACTTGCTCGGCGAACTCGGTTGCGGTCGGAAGCATGTGAGGCAGCTTTGAGCTTCTGTCAGCGATAACGTCAATGTCGAAGAACCGTGCGCCCTGCGCGTTCGACCGTACGAGAAACGGGAGGTGGGTAGGAACAGGGAATACGATTAACGTTTCCATACTGTTTTCCACCCGACCGCAGAAAAGAAACTTTACTTTGATGTGCGCGTCCTCAAACTCTTTCGTTGCATCTCGGTTGAGCAAATGGATGAGCCACGTCCCGTCGAGGACGACGACGTCTGTCGAGTCGAGGCGGTCTTTGAGCCATGAGGGCGACACGAGGGGCTGGGCAGCTTCGGAAGACTTGAGGGGAAACGAACAACAATGCGGGGGCGGCCGGGGTGATGAGTAGGTTAGGTCGACGGGCGGCAGGAGCCAGTCAGTGCATTATGGGAAGAGCGGCGAGAAGTGAGTGTGGGTACCATTTGTCGGTGATCGTGGTTGCTCGGCCACCCAGCTGGAACCGCGGGGGCTTTTATTTTTTTTCTGTCTCTGTCTCTCGCTCAAACAACCCACCGCCCGAAGCGCCGAGGCCCGATGGCGCAATAATAGTACCATTGCCCCGCTTCCCGAATCCCCGCTCGCGAATAATCGCCCAACAGGGTTTTTCTTCATTACAAGAGAAACGAACGCCCCAGCGAGGACGGATACGAAGAGTGATATCGTCCCAACACTAACTGAAAGGGCACCGTCGAAAACTGCTCCGCAAAGTTCCCCATCACTAGCGGCCGCGGGACCTCCACCGGCGGCCACAGCTTCCAACCGCGACCCATGAAGACACCCGTGCTTGGGGCCGATTGCGAGACCAAGATTTTCTCAACATGTAGCAGGAACCGACGGCAGTGCCGGCGGCCGTCGGCATAGCTTGTGGCACTTTCAAGGCACACCACAACGTCACCAAGGTGAATGTCTTCGCCGCCCAGCCGAATAGAAGGATGAGTGACGAACACATTCTTTGATTCCGCAGAGTTTGCAAATCCTTTTTTGCTTGAATCCAACAATCGCTGGTCGGGTTTGACCGCGCAGCACTGCTGCTTGAGCCCCATCATCGAACCCAGGTACGCCTTGAGTGCAATATCAATTGTTTCGTCACGAAAAATTTTCATGTACGATGCATCGTTGACGGAATAAAGCCCTTTCGGAATAAGCCAGCTCGAAAGCGGTTGCACGTAGATTTCGGGCAGCATTAGGGAAGATGCTTCATTGAACTGGTAAAGTTGGATTTTATAGCATTGGCCGCCCGATCGTTGTGGAGTGAGCATCGGCGAAGTCCCGACGGCCAGCCCACCCTTTGGTGTAGTCTCGACAATAACTGGAGTGATCGAAATGAACTGCATGTCGCTCATCGTTCCCGTACCAACAACAGTGGCCGGCCACAACACCAGACTGTTCAATGCCACCGCAAAATCATCTCGCATGGATTGGGGAAGTGTCGAAGCCACCGTTGAGGATCTGGCGACGATCATTGTCTCCACCCAAACCGAATCACCAACACGGTATCGTGGAGGTGGCAGAGGGGGGTTCGGTTTTGCCTGCGCAGCAGAGGTATTGGCCTTGGTAACCGGGGGAACCGGTGCTTTCGCCAACACTTGGGTATCAGCCTTGTGATTCGATGGATCGACCGAGCTGTGCGATGCCGTGTGTATTTTTGAGTTGGAGGGGACACTAGAGACGGGTGCAGGTGGTGGAGATGCGGGCAAGACAGCCACTTTCGCCGGTTGAGAGACAGCAGAAGGTGGCGCCGGAGGTGGCGCCGCAGTCTGAACTGAGTCGGTTTGAGGGACGGTTTGAGGGGCGGACGTCGTGGAGGGGGGTTCGGCGGCGGAAGGCGTCTCTGCGACCACCAGGGTTGCTGGCACAGAGGTTGAAGCAATGGCTTGACTAGGTGGCCTTTGAGGTGACGAAGCCTTCACTGACTCGATGGGTGCAGGGTCCGTTGAATAGACCTTTGCACTTTGGCGTAAATCTGAATTCACTGGTGTCCCAGATGGAAGCGATGGTGCGAGCTGTGGTGGCCTGCTCGGCGTGCCAGGCCCGTTAGCTTGCTCACCTTGCACTTCTCTAGAAGGATCTGCTGCAGTTGTGGCGGCAACCGGTTTCTGAGCCCCAGGAGTTGGCGCCTTCGATTCACTTAATGCAGCGCCTTGGGCCTTCGGCCGAGAGGGTGTTTTTAACGGGCTGGGATTGGTCGCCCCATCTGTAGATGCAGGAAGAGTATTCGCGTTCGAGTTCTCAGGTGCCGTTGGTATCGGACCCGTTGCCGGAGTAGAGTCATGCGAGTTCTTTGCATCAGGATTCGAGAGCGCCTGTGGGCTGGGCAGGGCTCTCCTACCGCTTGACGGCGTTTTAGATTGCCTTGGAGGACTTTCTTTGGTGTTGCTTGAACCCGATGGTGGATCACCAGCCTCTGGAACAGCTTCAACTACGCATACTAAATGAGTTCGACGATGGTGAAAGTTCGAAGTACTGACCTGGTTGATCGTTAGGTGGTGATGACAGCTTTAGCGTTTTCACAGCAGGCTGCGGAGGTGCATCCAAGGTACTGGACTGCCTTTTACGACTGGCAGGAGTGGATCGGCCGCCGCAAGGAGCGCAAGTGCATTCGTGGGTTCGTCCTGACGCCAACCAAATCGCGTGTGGAAGAAACTCGTTCACACTGGCGAGAAGATGTTACGATTCGTTACAGTGTGCGATGTATCACCTCCGATACTTGACTCCCTTTGGATGACCAAAAAGATATTTGTCGCTAGGTCTTCCACCAGTTGCGGTGCGGTACTGCATAAACAATTGATATCCCGACGGGAGCTCGGTCAGCTGAGGACTACCGTGAAACGACACTTGAACAGACTGCTTTGCTTTTGCGGTTTTTGCTTCTGCTCGTGTATGGTATCAGTTTTATTGAGTTGTTTAGTTGGTGCAATGGCACGGACTCCACAATCAAAACAGCAAGCGGCTCGCCCAACCGGATGGAGGAGCCGAGGAACACGCCCGAAGCACGTCGATGGGTATTTTCTGTGGGTGAGCGATCAGAAAGCTGCGCATAAGAGTTGACAGCTTCTCGAGAAAGCGCGCAACGTCCGCCTCCGGAACCCTCGCCCATGACGCGTCCGTGCCGACCGGCGGCGCATGCGCGCTGGACCCGTCCGACGGAGCGGGCTCGGGCAGCCGATCCAGTGCGATGACAGTTGGGGCCATTGGACAGTGAATGTTTTATTCGAGATTCTCTGGTGACAAGGACGATCCTGCGTTCTCAAAGTCCGACAGAATGTCCACCAAGGACCTCACCATGGAATGGTCGTTGACAAACAGGAAACTCTGATCGTCCGGCCGCAACAACGAGCTGTTGCTGCTGTTCCCTTCGCGCGAAGCAGACGACGAGCCTGACTGCGCAGCACTCGCGACATCACGGCTATCGACGCTGCAGCCTTGTTGGGTCCGTGACTGCCCGCTCGAGTTTGCCAACACTGACGGTAACAGTCTGATTTCAGTGTGCGGCCAAAGAAGGGAGGAAACGCAGCAGTTACCTCCAAGAAGTGGAATAATACTGTCTAACTCGGACTCCGATGGCGGATCGAGCTCTCGGATAGGCCCTTTCGGAGAACCGCGTGTGGCTGCAGACCGCTTCTGTGGGCGAATCATTCTGTCCGTCTGCACAGATGCGTTGTTCACCTTGACGTGGGTTTGCGGCTTTCTCTCTTTTGGTGGGTATTTTCTCGGCGCTCGCACGAGTGAGATTGTTCTTGGTGGCAGTCGGGGATTTGGCATTTGGGTAAGAGCAGGCAGGGCATTGACTTTGGCCACCTCGAGGAGCCGGTTGATCTCCTCCTCTGGTCGAACTGCATTAAATTCCAAGCCACTGGTGAAGGAGTCTGAGCCTCTGTCGCTGTTTAGGTCTTCGATCTAGGAATAGTTACCAATATGGTCCCATCATCAGCATCAGCAATCAATTGCAATACCTGATTCAAATCATGAGCGCCATCATCCTCCTCGTCAACAAGGCTATCCTTTTGCAACTCCAGTACCTCACACAACCTTCCTTGCAATCGCTCTCTCTCCTTTATTTCTAGAAGGAGGTCTTGCTGCGAACCATGGAGCTGGCGGGCAAGTTCATCCCTCTCTGCGGCAATCTTCGCCTTCTCCTCCAATGTCCTTGACCAAAGTTCCTCCGTCTCCGCGTACTTGGCAATGAGCGTTGCAATCCGTACACGATCCTCCTGCCCAAGATCGTACATAGTTGCAGCATGGATAGGTTCAACGAATGTGGCAGCCTCGGGTTGGATCGAACGACCAGTTCGTATCGCGGAGGGGCTGGGATGGGAATGGTCCAGACAATTTGAGGTTTTGTCCGTGCCACGCCTGCAGCAATGGTGAGGGCCACTGCCGCCCCACGACGCGCCCTGGCCAGGCAGATCGCCCGAGGGATACAAGCCCGCGCGCCGGGGCCCAACGCAAACTTTGGTCGATCTGCTACGAGCGCTGTTGCCAGCGCTCCTCGTTGTCGTCGTCGCTGCGGTGGCGGCTCTGGCCTTTTCGGTCTCCTCCTCCCTGGCTGGGGCAACGGCGGCGATGTCCAACCAGGACGGCAGACGACGAAGCGGAGGCGCCATCGCACAGACAGACAGACAGACCGACAGACAGACAGGACAGACAAGAGGGCGATCGCACCTTGTCAAAATCGTGTGTTTTCACTGGACCACCCACGACGTGGGTGACTCTCGATGACAACTACCAACAGGGCTGCCGTCTCCCCAGCCGCCGTCGCCGCCACCGCCGCCGCCGCACCTCCTTCTTCAGTCCTTCCACCTTCGCAAGACCTCAAAGATCAGAGCCGGACGAGTCAATATGCAGATCTGCAGCAGTTCGATTCTTCTGGGCTGCGCGGCGCCGAGATCCGGGACTGCAATCCCGAAACAAATGTGTCCCACCACCACCCCCATCGCCTCGCTGGCTTTGACGTACTTCCTTCCTTCAAAGCGGAGTCGACGACTTCTCCTCCCGTCGGACAGGCGGGATCGCCTGTTGCTGCCCCATCGGTTGTTATGTCGTCTTCTTCCCCAAAGGCTCCCGGAGGCCCCGTTTCAGAACAGTTGTTCTGCTACTGCCGGAGCGCTTGGGAAGGATCTGGTAAACGCTTCATGCTAAGGTGAGAAGTTCTGGATAGTCCCTTAACTGAAAACTCCGAAGATGCGATCTTTGTCGAGAGTGGTTCCACGGCGATTGCTTGACACCATGTGTATCTCGAGAAGAAGCCGACCGATACGCAAAGTTCCACTGCCCCGAAGTATGTCGATGTCGACTCCCTTGAGTTTAGTTATGTTAACTAAATCATACTGATTAGTGCACTGTAATCAACGGCCCCTCAATAAGTAATTTTGATGAATCAATTATGAGATATTGTGTTAACCTTCAATTAAAAGTGCGACCCCCGCCAGTGGTCAGACCGCAAAGAGAAACGCGGGCACTTATTAATTACAGCGAACTAAATCGAGGGGTCGCAGAGGACGAGCGTCGTTGGGCGAAAGTGGTCCAAACGAAACGCTTTTCCCCAAACAAATTTCCCTACATGAATGGAGAGGATTTGACCGTAGAATGGGCAAGAAGAACGGGTCTGAGAGAGCCAGTTATCGTTGAGGAGCCGGATGGGCTTGAAATGACAATGCCGCCGTCCACACTAACTGTGGACGAAGTGGCTGATTTGTGTGGTAATGAGCAACATACTTTACTGTGTCAGCTTCCTCGTAATGATATGTAAAATACGCAGGTCGTGATCGCATTATCGAGGCAATGGAGGTGTCCAGCCAACTCGATAAGCAAATGACACTGGATGAATGGGCCAACTACTTCAGGCAAACCGAACGAAAGCGCCTGATGAATGTAACACCCTTTGAGTTATATGAACTTGTTGACCGTTTCACTCAGGTCATAAGCCTGGAAATTAGCCAGACTCCACTTGGAAAAGCAATTGTCCGACCCCGCATCGTTCGAGACCTTGACTGGATTGATCATGTCTGGCCACCACGATCGGTCTTGGCCGAGTACCCGGCAGTGCAACTATACTGCCTTATGAGCGTAAAGGACTGCTACACGGAGTAATACTATCTCCATTGAGACACTTCTTCAATCTAACCACCCTTAATCAGTTTCCACATAGGTTAGTTGGTGCACTGATAGCGGTAGTCTAAAAGAATTTTGAGATTTTGGAGGGTCATCTGTATTTTATCATCTCCTCTCCGGCCAAAAAATTTTTTATTTTGTGAGACCCACCCCAGTTAATCTGAAGAAGTACGAGCGTTGGTCGTCATCTCCAGACCAAAGCCGTATATTTTTCGGAGACGAAGTCAAAGAATGCATCGAGGTTACACTGCATGCGGGAAACACGTTAGGAACGACATTTCATTTTGACTAAGCTAAATCCGTTTCTTAAGCATGATCATTCCGGCTGGATGGGTACGCCATTGCATTCATTTGCCGAGTTTAATCCGAATCTCTTAGATTCACGCGGTCTACACCCCGAAAGATTCAGTGGTAATTGGAGGTAATTTTGTTCAAGGCCTCCACATGGGGATGCAGCTTCAAGTTCAAGACATTGAAAACAAAACCGGCGTGCCCCCAAAGTTTCGGTGAGTTCCACGTTCAGCTGAGCCCTTTGACCGTCTGTCACCAGATTTCCGCACTTCGTCCAGATGCAGTGGTTCGCTGCAAGCCACTACCTCAACATTCTGCGACGTGATCCGTCGGTGCTTTCCAAGTGGGAGCTCGATGGTCTTCGTGCGCTCTCGGAATTTCTTGCCGGCCAGGAGAAAATCTTGAGCCAATCCACCGACCGGAACGAGCGAAGAACGGCAAGGCAAAACGTTCCGACAGGTATCAAGAACGTTCGCAAAATAGTTCGAAGCCTGAAACGGCGCCTCGCAAAAATGGAAGCGGAGGACACAGCCTCCAAATCAGAGGATCAATCTGGCGAAGACGAGTCAACTCATTCTAATGAAGGCAACACAAAGTCGAGACCGAAGGTGGTGCTGAAACTCCCACCAAAGTCGCGGCGGCCGCCGCCTCTGGAACGAGATGTTTCTCCAGTTTCTTCACTGGCAGACGATGACAACGTCTCCATCAGCGGAGACTCAAGCAATGATGCCTCGTTTGATGGTGAGCTGGACTGGCCATCCTCCGACAGTAGCGACGAAAGCGCCTCGTCCGTGATGGCCGAAGGAGAGTCAGGTGCAGGCGGGACGACGAGGAAGCGTCGGTTCAAAGGTGTGAGCGGATGGAAGGACAACGCTCTTGACGTGGACTACGTTGAAGGGAGGGATCAGCATCCTGGACAGCTTCAACGAAATCAAACAAAACGCATCAAAGTAAAGCTTCCCAAGGCTCCTCTCAACGACAGCGCGCAAGCACAGCAGAAAGCTCCTCCGCTGAAGCTTTTCATACATCGTCACCCATCTGTGAACACGTCCCCGCCGGACACTTTACCACGATCGGACAGCGTGGCGCGTCAGGAAGTATTTAATGAGTCTCAGCCGAGGAGCCAAGTGCCTCAGGCTCGAGCCCGCCCGCCACCGGCAGCGCCTGCAAAAAAGCCTTCGTCTGTTTTCAATCGTCTCAACAAAGTCCTTGGCAAACTGAAATATAAGAAATAAATTGCGTTTATTATGCCCGACCATCGCGAGCCCCCTCTAAACCTTGAAGCGAGCTTGGACCTGTCGATAGTGCTCTAGGTCTTGCTCGCTTACAGATGGCGTTAGCTCTGCAAGGGCGTTCATGAAATCTTGCTCCTCCACCACGACTTGAGTTTCCTCCGGAGATGCCATTTTCTCGAGGTACACTTGCGGTGTCAGCTTTTTCACGTTGTGCGCGTGAGCTTCGGATTCCGAGTTCAATTGTGCTTTTGAGTTTCCAAGGAGGAAGGAAGAATAACGTGCTGTTTCAGTCGGGCGGACCGAACAGGGGAGGAGGTTTCGAAAGTGCGAGCCTACCTATCCGTGCCTCAATCTTGGATATCGTACGAACAATGCCTTTCAGCATTGCGTCCGAACACAAGGCGTACAGGTCAGCACCGGTGAGGCGCAGCGGGCACGCACGAGCCACTTTGCCGAGATCCAGATTCGGCGACATGGCAAACCTGTTTGCGGAAAGAGAAATCGGTTTACCCGTCCGTCAACGAAGAGCATTTCGAGGACGCTCGTTTGCCACAAACGCTGCGTTTTTTTGGTTCCCTCTTCGCCTGGGAATGCGCGCCTACTTACTTTCGCGTCAGCGCCTCCAAGATGTTGCGCTGCCGGTCGTGGTCCTCGCTGATCCCCAGGTAGAGTAGCTTATCGAACCTGTTGATTTCCGACCAGAGAGGGTTAGGGATAACAAATAGGAATTCCATCTCCGCATCACCTTCCAGGCCTCAGGAGCGCCGAGTCCAGCAAATCTGGTCTGTTCGTGGCGCCGATCACGAACACATCTCCACCCGTTCCCACGCCGTCGAGTTCCGCCAACAACTGGCTGACAATGCGGTCCATGACGCCACCAGAGTCACCTTTCTCTCCGCGCTTTGGAGCAACAGAGTCGAGCTCGTCAAAGAAGATGACGCAAGGACGAGCGTCACGAGCTCTTTGGAAGATGCGTCGAACATTGGCCTCAGATTCTCCAATGTACCTGCCCAAGATAGTCAAATCAAGTTACTTCGACCGCGCCATGGGTGTGGAGCGGCAAGTGGGGGAAGAGGTGGATGATTCTTACATGTTGAGGAGTTCCGGACCCTTCACAGACAAAAAGTTTAGCGCAAAAGTGGTGGCGACGGCTTTTGCAACAAGGGTCTTTCCAGTTCCAGGTGGACCATAAAGGAGAATGCCTATACGGGTCAATCGAATCAGCGAGGTGGCCTGAAAGGCAAAGTCCCAGCCAAGCTCCTCTCGGCAGGCTAAAGCTGCCAGACCGCCCTTGTATGCAGTACTTACCACTGCGCTTCTTCATTCCGTTTGCAAAAAGTTCCGGTCGTTCCAGCGGCAACTGAATTGTGTCGACCAACGTCTCCCGTACGTGAGCCATACCGCCAACGTCATCCCATGTTACATTCGGAATTTTTGGCGCCCCAATGGAGTCCGCGTGGGCCAGTTTCGACCTGGCAACGGCTGCTTCGAAATCAGCTGCGGAGATTAACACGCCTGCTCGTAAAATGTCAGCGTCCGAGGTGTCCTCTGGAACACTGAAGGGTTGCGGAGAGGTAAGAAACAGGAGAAACTATCTCAGAACTCACAGTAACGCGATGCGGTCAACTGCCAGTGAGCTGGCGCGAGCGACCATGTTAACAAGATCGCGAGGTACCAGACCAGCCGTTTGAACGGCAAGGTTCTTCATATCAACATCGCGTGAGAGCTTTATCGATGCCGTCAGTTGTTGAAGAATGTACCTTCGTGCAGGCTCTGGAGGACTCTTTGTTTTGAGGTCGTAAGAGAGCGACGCAAAGACGGACCATTATACCTCGAAATGAATTTCTTGAGAAAAAAGTGCCTGGACGGTTTTCGGGACCTTCTCAATATCACCCGCTGTGCCGATCACGCCACACATGAACTCAGAGCAACTGATGTCGTTCATGCATTGTCGAAGTTTGTTGATCAATCCTATTGAGAGCTCGTCAGGGAGACAATGAAACTTTACGGGCTTCGCTTGCCATTATCGTCGTCTTCTTTTGCGCCGCTGCTTTTTGACAGAGCTTCGACATGACGCAACACCAGCAAAGAAGGTGCCATGGACTGAGCCTTTTCGAACCGAATTTGCAAGAGCGACTCCGCCACAGCAGCACTGTCTCCAAGGAGGTCGTGCAGATCGACCTAGAACGACTGTTAGGGAACGAGAAACAATGCGCGGCAGCTTATGTTACCTCAAACACATTGATACCAAAGTAGTCTGCAACGCTTCGAACCGCTTCCGCCTTACCGACGCCGCTGCTTCCATGTGCCAGGATTCGCACTTTTAATCCAAGAGCGGACGAAACCGGCGAAAGTCCAGTTTGAACAGCTCGCTGCAGCTCGTCGTAAGCGGGAAGTAGACCTCGAGGAGGCGGCAGCGAAACCGCTAAAGCAAAATGTTATACTGCGTTCAAAGGATGAATACAAGCTCACAATTTTGAACAAAATATCCCAAGAAGGAAGGTGGCAGAGCGATTTGGAGGACTCCAGCTTGAACCACTTTCGTTCCGGAGCTGATTTTGAAGGGACCGGGGTCCTTGTTGCTCGCGCGTGATACCTTTGATGAAGCGACATGGAAGAAGCATGCAACACGATCAGAGGATGACGGCAAACTGAAGATTTCTTTAGCTTTCACTAGGTACGGTGTCAAAGCAAACCTGTTTTCTAGGTCCAATGGAGGTGGTCCGCCTTTCTTTGCTGAGGAAATGACACCGATCTTGGTTCCTTTGACAAAGCAAAGGTTACAACAAAGAAAGATTGTCGCAGAAGGATTGTCACGAACTCACGATCGAGAATCAGCGGAATAATGTCACCGTCATGGAGTATTCGATCGCTTTCCTGCAACCAATTCTTTAATTCGTCCAGGCAGTCCTCCAAAGCCTTTTTATCGCTTGTCAGCGGACCCTCTATCCGCGCGATAGTTAATTCCTCCGCCGAAGGGAGTTTATTCAAGTCGACAGAATCGATCAGAATAGAGAGCCGGTTGGTCGTGCCAGTTGAAAGGCGAAAGTTGTGAAATGTCGTTGGCGGTATGAATAAGTTGAGAAAGGACCCCTTTGACGCGGCAACTACATGTCTAAGACCCAAAAGTCGGCATATTCTACTTCGATTGTTTGACTTATTAAGAACGGTCACCTGAAAAGTTTGGAGTGTGAGGTGGAGCTTTGCGGAAAATTCAAGCATCACCTACCAAATCCCCATGATACTTCCCCAGTCTTAAAAGGATATCGCTTGAAGCATAAATAACATCAACAGAGTTTGAAGGGCCGCCAGCCATTAATGCGTCCGCAGCGTGGAGGGCGTTGCGAATCAAAACAGCGGAGAATTCAAAGCTGAAGTCTGCACGTCGCTTTTTCGAGGGTATTCCAAAATAAAGCCCTGTTGAGCCTTTTGTTTGCGGAATCGCCGCGCTGGCGAATGAGCTCAGCGTTTGCCGAAGCTCCGCGTTTGGCTCGCCTCTTGCATTCGGAGAGTCGTCTTGTTCGGGGGTGATAACTATACGAGTGCTGGAGTTGACGGATCCTTGTGTTACAGGTAAGCATGAAACTGCCCGAAGGTGGACTTTCGAATCATTCCAAGAGAACCCATATCGTGCTTTATCGCGAACAACGGCGAGCGAACGAACAAATGAGAGAATGGCATCTGGAGATTCATCGTTTTAGCGATGAGAGCTTTGAAGGAACTTCGGAGAAGAGGCAACCTTTGTAATCCGAAAGATACGTCCCGTTTTGAGGCAGCTGCACCGTTAGAACGACCTCATCGAGCGGAACGACGCTGACGCGAGAGACGCGGCAAGACTGTCGATTGACGTCAAGTTGAGAGAGCGAGTGCCGGTGCAAAAATTCTGGTGTCAAGTGCAGGACTTTGGCGCTCCTGCTGCGATCAGGGAGCAGGCCTACCGTCGTGAGGATGGTTATACAAGTGGGCGATTCAGGGTGATCATCGGCATCGCAATCGGAGTCGGAGTCGGAGTCGCTCTCTCCGGTTGTCTCCCGGGTTGGCCCCGTACGATCTCTCAACTCAACAGACACGATCAGCGCTGACGAGTCGCGCGGCGAGGCTCTTGCACCTTTCGCGAGCAGAGAGTTCCAGCAACGAGCCGAGACAAGCGCCGCCGGTGCAGCAGCAACGAAGATTTCCGCGGCGGCAGCAGCGGCATGACCGCCTCTCTGGCCGACACCGCTCGTGGCGCTACGTGCAGCGGTACCACCAGCGGCGGCCGCGCCGACTGGATCGCGTGCAGTTCCTCCGCCTCGTCCGCCTGGTCCTTTCCGGTCGCGAACGGCGGTGCCGCCGTCGGCAATGGTGGTGGTGGCGGTCGAAGAGGAGCCGAAGCGACACGTGACTCGAACCATGTCACACAACACACACCCAGGATTCCTTGAAACAACATCACGTGGAGTTCCGTGACAAGGCCGGCATCGAGCGTGTGCGTGCCATGACGTCAGCCGCACATCAGCAGTTTGGTCATTCCGGTTTCCAAATGGAACAAGACAAGAAAGGGTCTTCTTGCTTTTGTGAGAACAAGAAAAAAATAAAAATAAAAATAAAAATAAAAAAATAAAAAAATAAAAAAATAAAAAAATAAAAAATAAAAATACAAAAACACAACGAAACAACACAAAAACCGACCCGATCCGAACAAAAAGAACGAAAAGAACCCGCCAGAGCGCTTGCTTCCCGCCCGCATCTCGAAAATGCTGTTCCCGCGATCCCTCTCGGTGCTCGCCGCCGCCTCCTCGTCGCGCTCTACTGTCGCTGCCGCCGCCGCCTCAACCTCATCTCGTTTCCCCGCCGGCCT
The DNA here is from genome assembly GCA_025765615.1 of Zopfochytrium polystomum. Taxonomy (NCBI): domain Eukaryota; kingdom Fungi; phylum Chytridiomycota; class Chytridiomycetes; order Chytridiales; family Chytridiaceae; genus Zopfochytrium; species Zopfochytrium polystomum. Next base: position 197,718 of record JAIVFJ010000014.1, on the reverse strand, counting down.
TGCCTCTCGCATTGCCCTTGGCGCGAAGAGCCCTCGTTCTGCTGCAGCAGCAGCCTCATGCAGGTGGAAAAACTACCCTCTTCCCCTTGCTCTTTCCCCTTTGCTGCCCGCCCACCTATTTTCCCGCCAACGTGACATACAACGTGCCATCCAACGTGCCATCCCGAACGTTCTCCCTTAACGATCGGTTGGTTGGCTGGCCATTGATCCCTCCTAATTCCGCCCTATTGCTGCGGGGGGACAGTACTGCGAGCCACATGTGTCAATGGGACTTGTTCTCGACTCCACTTACAGCGAACTGCCTCTAAACCTGCTCCCTGCGCAGATCATTTTCGTCTTCTTCTACGTCACGATCGGCCATCCCATCACTTCACACGTTTACCGAGGACGAGCAAATGCTTCGCGAAACAGGTGCGCACCGCGCGGAAATCTAGGACTTCTTGACCGTACGGCTGCCAATTCTAAAGTTGCAACCAAACAGTGGCGAAGTTCGCCGACGAAGTCATTAAGCCAAAGGTCCACGCGATGGATGAAGCTGAATTGATGGACAAGTCCGTCATCCAGGGTCTTTTCGAGCAAGGCGTAAGTTTTCCTCACGTAGCGTGTGGGCAAATACTGCTGACAATGGATTCACAGCTTATGGGAGTCGAGATTCCCACCGACTACAACGGAGCTGGTGCCAATTTCACCTCCGCCATTATCGTTGTCGAAGGTGGGATCCCCTTGGATAAGTTTGCGACTTGCCCGTAACGACATTAATTCCCCCCTGTAACAACCAGAACTCGCCAAGGTTGACCCCAGTGTCAGCGTTTGCTGCGACGTTCAAAACACCCTCGTCAACACTCTCTTCCGGCAGTACGGGACCCCAGAGCAAAAGGAAAAGTACCTGACCAGGCTGGCTACTGATACCGTTGGCTCCTTCTGTCTGTCCGAGGCTGGCTCTGGTAGTGACGCGTTTGCCCTCCAAACGCGTGCTGAAAAGAAAGGCGACTACTACGTTTTGAATGGTACACCACTCTTTCCCGCATGAATACCTCTATCTTTTGCGTTCGTGCATTTTACTTACACTACTCTTCCAGGCTCGAAGATGTGGATCACCAACTCGCATGAGGCAAACATCTTCCTTGTCTTTGCCAACGTCGACCCATCGAAAGGATACAAAGGAATCACCTGCTTCATCGTCGACCGCGAAATGGGTGTCCAGATTGCTAAGAAGGAGAAGAAGCTCGGTATTCGCGCCTCGTCCACTTGCGCGCTCACTTTCGACGACGTTAAAGTCCCGGCGTCCAACGTTCTCGGCGAAATCGGGAAGGGCTACAAGTACGCGATCGAAATTCTCAATGAGGGTCGCATTGGCATCGCCGCCCAGATGCTGGGCTTGGCGCAGGGAGCCTTTGACAACGCCCTTCCTTACTTGTTTGAGAGGAAGCAGTTTGGCAGCTTGATCGGAGACTTCCAGGTTCGGCCCTTTCTCCCCGCAAACCTTTCATAGCGTGCATGCAACTATTGACACGCGCGCCGTCGAAACAGGGCCTGCAACACCAGTACGCCCAAATCGCGACGGAGATCGAGGCGACGCGTTTGTTGACTTACAACGCCGCCCGTCTCAAGGAGGCCGGCAAGCCGTTCGTCATGGAAGCTGCGATGGCCAAGCTCTACGCCAGTCAAATCGCCGAGAAGGCATCCGCGAAAGCGATCGAATGGGTTGGCGGCATCGGATTCACTCGCGGTGCGTCATCGCTCGCTTTTGGCAACTTGGCAACTGACTCTGAGTGTTTATCCCCCCGACTTCCCCATCCCATAAAGACTATCCCATCGAGAAGTTCTTCCGCGACTCCCGTATCGGTAATGCACATCATTCAGGTGAAGGACAATGCAGACTGCTAACATGTTTGCATTCTGTTTTTTCATCAAAGGCGCCATCTACGAGGGAACATCCAACATCCAACTGTCCACCATTGCCAAACTTCTTAAGCCACGCTACGCCAAATAAGCTTCAAAATAAACGGAGCAAATATAATACTTTTATGAACCTAGGCTATGAATGGGGAAGGAGGGGGTGAAGACCAATCCAGTCCAACACGCCACGCTGAAGTGCAAGGCATGGCCACGCCCCCGAACGCACCACAACCAGCGGGACCAGAGGAGGCCAATGCGCCAACGGCGCCCTCCCTGGGCGGGGTGTGAAGCGAGCCGTTCCCAAGGTCTTCAGAGTCGCATCTCGAGTCCGTTTCAGCTTGCAGAATAAGAGAAGTGCGGGTGGCCGACGTCATGTACCGAAAATCCTCGCCCTGTGAAACGTGGGGTCCACCGCGAAAGGAGCTGAGGCCCGTTGCGCTTAGAAAGGACGCGAGGCGCTCTCCATGCGGTGCCGGTTCGCAAACCGACGGGATCGACGGCGGCATCAGAGGCGACGCCATCCCTGGGGCACCGTCAAAGTGGAAAAAGGGAGGAAGCGCGTGACCGCCCTCCTGGCCCGGCGAACAAAGCGCCAAAACGTTCGGAGGAGGCATGAGGCCCTTCGAAGAGGTCGTTCCGGCCGTGGCACTGGCACTGGCACTTCCGCCGCTGTTCTCGCTGATGTTTGTGGTGTTTGTTGTGGTCGTTGTCATCCAGTGGATAGCGGGTCCGGATCCAGGGCCGCTTCGGGTCGGGGCGGGTTCCGTGTCGCTTTGGCCGGTCACGGCCATGGCGTGAACCGCCGACGAACCGCTCTGACCGGCAGCGAAAGGGCACGGCAGTGGTGGCGGAGCAGCAGCAGCAGAAGCAGCAGTAGCGGGACCAGAGTGCCAGACGGTGGCCCACGGGAGCGGCCTGATGGTTGCCGCACCTGGCGGCGGCGGCAGGGCGGGGCCTGGAAGAAACACGTGGATATCGCGGTGGGGCTGGCGGTGCGGGTGATGATGGTCCAGTGTCAGCGACATGGGAAGCGGCAACGAGGGTGGCGGCAAGATAAAGGTCTGTGGCCGCGGCGGCGGCAGGGCGAAAGCTGCCCCTGAAAAGGACGTTGAGGCGGTGGTGTCGCCGTCGTCCTCGTCATCGAAGCGTTGGGGAAGGGCCGCCTTACATCCGGATAAGAACGAAGTGGGGCTGTTTACAATCTGGGACAAGGAGCAGGAGGACAAGGAGAACGAAGTGATGTCTGTGGCGTCAACCATAGGTTCGTCGTCGGGCTCGACGGCGATACTCGCGATGGAAAGCTGACGTGAAGGCGGGACCTGTTCCACCTCTGTCTTGGATGAGCCATCGTCGTCGGTTGCGTCTGGGCGAACTGAAGCTACGACGGCAGGCGGAAGCTGCGGCGGGCTACTCAGGAGCGCTGCGCGCGCGGCATCGATAGCTGCTGTCAGCGCGTCTGCCGTGATCGATTGGCGTTGCTGCTCGTGAAGCCACTCCTTGAGCGCCACCTGCGGTTGAACCTCGCCGTCCACTGCATTCGCATCCCCGATCATCGCGCCGCATTCGCCGCTGGCCCCGTCACCGCGGTCGTCCCCGCGCCGATCGTCATCTCTTTTTTGCGCCGTTCGCAACAGTGGCGAAGCGGAGGGCACAGGCGGGGATGACGGCCCGGCTTCGGCGGCGGCGACGGCGCTGCCGCTCTCGCCGCGCAGCGGTAGATTCTCCGGCTCGCCGCCGACCATAAGCTCCACTGTGGCGCGGCGCCGCTTGGCACCGGCCGCGAGCATGGCGCGGTAGGCCCGCTGGAACTTTTGTACCGATTCGATGCCGGCGAAACGTTCATTGCCGGTGCTGCGCGCGACGACGGCGCCGCGCGGGACGGCGCGCGCTGTCTGCGCGCCGGGGACGATCGTGAGCGTCGCAGGAGCCGCGGACGGTGTCGCTGTTCTCGACACGCGACGGCGGCGGCCCTGGGGAGTCTTGCGTCGGGAAGTGGTGCGGGAACGGGTTGTGGCCAGGGGCAAGACGGGGTGTTCAGACTCGCGGAATTCGCTCTCAGAGAGGGTGCGCTTGAGGATGCGGCAGGGGCTCATCGTCACTGCGAGGTCCCCTTGCTGTGCAAAGAGGGAAAAAGGATTAGTTAGATCGACGCGTTGTGGCGTGAAAGGTAATCGCGCCAATCTCACCTGGTGAAGCGAAGCATCGGTCTTTGCTTCGGCTGAGTGATCCGGTGAGACGCTGCCAACTTGCTGGATGGTGGCGACAGCTCCGTCAGAAAAAACGAAAGAAACGAAGCAAATGGGATTGTTGTTTTCGTACCGAGGCGCACCCAACCGTGACACTGCTAACAGCACTTGCACCTTCTGTTACCAGCAAAGACCTGGCGTGGCACTCAAAAGCGGCTTCAAAAGCGGATGTATCTGGCCGAATGGTGACTAGCGGGGAAGATGGGATCGACACCTTGGGCGTTTCCGACTCCGCCATGTCGGCGGCGGCCGCGGGCGGACAAGTGTCGGACGTGGACGTCGACAAGGAGCATCGTGGTGGATCTCGAGCAGCTCGCTGCTGTTGCTCCTGATGGCGCATACCTCTTTTGCGTCCGGCCCTGAGTCTGTCGATGTTCTCATCGCCGGCGTGCTCCCCGACTTCTTGCCGTTGTCGGAGCAGACTTCCTTCCAAAGACGCAGATGTCTTCTTGGAACCGCGCGTTGGTGCCTTCTGCGCGCGGGGTCTAAGCACACGGGCAGGCTGGCGCCTGACACATGTAGAGCGCGAAGGAGGGTGACCACCGGCATCGCTCATGATATCATCGCCGGGAGGAGGAACTGCAGCGTCTTGCTCGGGATGAGTACGAGCTGATTGCGGGGGAAGGTCCATTTTATTGTCGAAAGATGGCCGGAGTTGTGGACGAGGTTGTATTTAAGTCTCTTCTAGATGTAGTTGCAGGCTTGTGGGGGGGAGGTGGGGGGGGGGGGGGGGGGGGGGTGAACGTGGAAGGAGAAGCTGGTAGTGATTCTATGGAGGCTTGCGTCCTATTCTTCCTTCTTCCTTCTCCTTCTTCCCGCCTCACTTCTTTTTTTGTTTAGTCTACTTCTATGGGGGAAGGACTAGGGCAGGTAGACAGGGACGGGCCGTGGGAAGCCGTGGAGAACGGGTTCAGAGGGGGGCAGGGAGGGTGCGGGAGGAAGGGAGGGAGGGGCCTCTTCGCTTGTTATATATATGGGGCAGGAGCGCGGACGGGACTGATGAGAGGGCGGACAGAGACAGAGAGCGAGAGGGAGAGAGGAGCGAGAGAGAGAGAGAGAGAGAGAGAGAGAGAGAGTGTGTGTGTGTGTGTGTGTGTGTGTGTGAGTGAGTGTTTGAGGTGGGTGTGTGCCGAGCAAAAAGGCAAGGGTGGAAGATGGGTCTTTGCGTTTTTTTTTTTTTCTTTTTTTTTTCTTTTTTGATTTTTCGCGACCAGTCGCCTGTCTGTCTGCACGTCTCTCGCGCTAACGACGACGTGGGAACGCGATGATTCCACTGATTTATTTTTTTATTCGGAACACATGCAAAAAACAAAAACACAAGCGGAAAAGCGAAAACTGAAAATGCAGCATAACGACCACCTGGTCGTCTTCTCGGACTTCGATGGGTGGGTCACGAAAAAAGAAGAGGCCAGCTGTAGTGCAGTCAGTAGACAGAGAGAGATCGACAAGATCGAAGAGAGAGAGAGTGAGAGAGAGCGGGCGAGCGACAGAGAGAGACAGCCAGAGACCCCACCGCTCATATGTGCCCACCACCCCCGACAGCACGATCACCGTCCAGGACACCGGCATCGAGATCATTGATCACTGCATCGGCACCGCGCGGCGAAAGGCGCTGGACAGAGCCGTCCTCGACGGCACATTGACCTTTCGGGAGGCAATCGCCACCATGTGGGCCGGCGTCGACATGCCGTTCGACAAGGCCGCGAGTCTGCTGGACCACGTCGTCCTCGATGCCGGCTTCCACGCGTTCCACCGGGCAATGGCCTCCCGCGGCATCCCCATCAACGTCGTGTCGGCCGGCATCACTCCCATCTGCGAACGGTTCCTGGCCCCGTACCTGAACCCCGCTCCGGCAGGCGCCAACGCGACAGTCCGCATCTTCGCGAACGAGATCGACACCCGCGAGGGCGGCTGGAAAATTCAGTTCCGGGACGACTCGGAATTCGGTCATGACAAGGGGCAGCAGCTGCGGCTGCTCAAGGAAGAACGTCGGCTGCGGCCGCGGCCGCCGCAAGGTGCTGCGAAGATGGCAGATTCCGATGAAACGACTCCAGAGGCTACAACAAATTCGACAAATGCTTCGGTTGGCGACAGCAGCAAGAGCGCCTGGCGGGAGAGGTTACGCGGCGTTCCCCGTCCGATCCTCATGTTTATTGGAGACGGCGTGTCGGACATTTCGGCCGCCAAAGAAGCTGACGTGCTCTTTGTGAAGGAGGGAACGAACCTGGAAAAGTGGTGCGTTGCACACGGCGTGGCATACGAGCCGTGGACGAGCTTCGATTCCATAACAGAGTGGGCCGTCCGTTTCCTCAACGAAGAAGAAGACGGAGGAGAGGGACAAGAATAGGAAGGGAAAGGGTGGGGAAAAAGTTTAGTATTTGGGGAAAAATCTTCAACTGCTTCGTTCATGGCTTCAACGAATATCCCTCTAAACAACGGCACCGCACGTTAGCCGTGATTGCAAGCGTTTCCTCTCCGACTATCAGCTCTCTGCGGCTAGGCCCAGTATTATTACTGTACCCGGGGGGGAAGGGAAAGCAAGAATTTGCAATTATAGCACCACGTGACCTGCCTCGTCAGGCTCCCCCCCATTGACAAACCTTTCTTTCTTTCTTTCGCTCTCTCCTCTTGTTCCACTGCAAATGTCGGCGCTGCGCTTTTCGTACGTATCCTCTTTCTCCGTCCCGCCAGCCCCACCTGCGTCCCCCGCGTGCCCCCTTGGTTTCTCCGCCATCCGAGCCTGGGCTACGAGTATCGTTTCCTCGCTGTCAGTCAATTTACGCATCCGTGCCCTTTGATGCCAAACTGTTCACAGAAAACCACGGACAGCAGCCTCCAAGCGAGCCCTGCAGGAGCGCGAGCCCAAAGTTATCGAGGAGGGCAAGAACACTCTCTTCGTGCGGGGCGCCACAACATCGGAGACTGTCATGGACACTTTTAAGGATCTGGTGAGAGAGCGGCGTTTCAACCAATCTCCAGAGCGCTGGATCCGTGTCTCACCGTTTCTCACGATTGTCGCCTTCACCAGTACGCATTACGACGACCAAAAGCCATTCTTTTCAACAAGCGCAACGACGTCCATCCGTTCGAAGACACCCGTCCCATTGAATTCTTCTCCTTAAAGAACGACGCATCCCTCATCGTCCTGGCGAACCACTCCAAAAAGCGACCGCACAACCTCACCGTCATCCGCACCTTCGACTACCAGATCCTTGACATTGTCGAGTTTGGCATCGTGCGGGCGCTCCCTTCAGCCGCGTTCGACGGCCCTAAGCCCGGCATCGGACAGCGGCCCGTGATGCTGTTCCAGGGTGACTTGTTTGAGGTCAACGAGGACTTTAAAAAGATCAAAAACGTGCTTATGGATCTGTTCCGGGCATCAGAGACGTCTGACCTGATCGATCTGAAGGGATTGGACCACGTCGTCAGCGTCTCGGTCGACGATAAGGCTGTTATCCATTTGCGTTCGTACATGGTGACGATGCTGCGGAGCGGTTCCAAACTGCCTCGCGTCGAGCTAGAGGACTGCGGCCCCTCGGTGGAGATGATTGTTAGGCGCACGCGCTTTGGCGATGAGGCGGTGTACAAGCTGGCGACAAAGGTTCCCAAGGAGTTGAGGGTATGGGACCTTTCCAAATTGGTGGTGTTTCCTCCTTTTCTTTCAACCGAGATGTTTCTGAAACCAGAACGCCCCCCTCGTGCGTCTCCCCGCCCCCTACCCCCAACCCCGCTCCTACTTTCTAGCCCAAGAACGTCAAGAACATCGAACGCGACGTCATGGGCGACAAGATGGGCAGAATACACATGCACACGCAAGACTTTGCAAAGCTGCAGACGAGGAAGATGAAGGGATTGAAGCGCTCATGGGATGGCGGCGACGAGAACGAGGAAGACGACGAGAGCAAAGGAGGAGCACCCGCCAAGCGCGCGAAGTAAAAGTCGACCGTGGAACCAAACGTTTTTCTTCGGAGTTTTCGGAGCAGAGGGTGGTGTGTGTGTGTGTGTGTGTGTGTGTTTCAACAGAGTGACACAGTGAAAGAAGGACAGCAAAAATGCTCTCGCCACTGACAAGGGCGCCTCCCCAGCCATGCTTGTCCGGGTTGTTCGACGCCGCCCGCGCGCGAGCGATCGACCAGCAGCTGCAGCAGCATCACCATCAGCAGCACCAGCAGGAGCGGCTGCCGCGGGTGGAGCTACGCCCAGAAGCAGCAGATCCCGCGCCCTCGCGCGACCCGGCCCCGCAGATCGATGTGCATCGGCTGCTCTTCGTTCGCGACCTTCTCGAAACAGCCGTTCCCGCGCCGTCCGCCGCACCCCGAGCAACTGATCATGCCGCTGAGCCACCGCCGCCGCCAGTCCCAGAGATTCCCGCTCGCGCAGCGCCGGCCACCCCCATTACCCTCTTTCGGATCGGGGCTCCCGCCTTCTGGTTCTTCATGGTCAGGTGTGATCTATCCCAATCCACTCTGTGTCGTTATTGGAGCGTTCGTTGCTTTGCTGACCGCGAACGCGGGAACTTTGACCTACAGAGTGATGGGCGTCGTCATTGCCCACGACTTTGTCGACGACGCGGATGAGATGCGAGAGGCCGCCATCATCGGTGTGTTTCCGATAGTCCTTCTTTAATTTTTCCAATGCTGAGAGAAACTTGTTTGGCGTGTTACAGACGACGGGACGGGCGGGATCGCTGTTGCGCCGTCTCAGCTTTTGATGTCGACGAACATTATGCGGCGAATTCCGCCGGGCACCATGATTGAAGTGTCCGGGATACTATGCATGCCTACGGCGCCTTCCGAGCATCGCTGGATTCATTCGTACGGGTACGATCCTTGGCTGCACAATTCTTTCTGCTTGTCGTCCATACTCAATCGCTCCCAAGCATCACCGCAAAGACAGACCCTCACGCAGAACTGATTCGTCTGGACGAGGTCATTCAACTTTACTCGGAAGACTACTTCAAAGGAAAGTTTGCAGGAGCGACCGCTCCACCTTCTTTTACGCAGCCGCCTCCCGGTCTGTTTGGAAATCGGAAACGGCCAGCCTCAACAACCCCGCGAGCGCCCGCCGCGTCGAGCTACCGACCACAAAACGCGTTTTCATCCCCGCTCAGAGGACCGTTTCAGCCGGCGGGGACACCGCGCAAGACCCTGGGAATCGCCAGGATGGCTGCCGGCAGCTCTGCGACTCCGCCCTCCCGCAAGCTCGCCGGCGACGGCGGCGGTCTCGGCCGACCGACGCCCCCGCCGAAACCGTTCAAGCCCCCGATGGCGGCTTTCCAGCAGACGGCGGCGGCAGAGTCACCGGCGCGGGCGCTGTGCGCGTCGCCGAGCGTTGTTGCACAAGCTGCTGCAACGTTGCAGGACGTGGACAGCTTCTTGCAAACCAAGCAAGGACTTGGCGTGTCACGAGGGGACGTCCTTGCGGCCTTTCCACGCACATCGCATTCAGTCATTGACGGTATTCTAAACGAAGTAAGAAAGCAAGGCTTTGCTTGCGGGGCTGTTCTGTGCACTCCTTTTTTTTTTTTTTTTTTTGGTTATTATTTTTTTTTTTGTGGTTCTATTGGACAATAGGCCGACTAACCAGCTTCGCCCCACAGCTTTTATCAGAGGGAATCGCATACATCTCCGAATCCTTGTACTTTCCGCTCTAGGCTGATTTTTTTTTCAGGCCGGAGGTAACTTTTCCAGGGACGAGCGCGGTTTCTGTCTGCCGTGGGAGGCTGTTTTGGAGACTTTCGGCGGGCTTGTTGGGAAACTTTTTTATTGAATATATTTCCAGCATTAATGCGTCGTATACCAGTCGTATACCACACCGTTGCCCATAGTGTGGCGGTCTGCACGTTTGCAAATGAACTGGTAAGTGCATGTCCAAAACCGTGGGCAATGGGAACGGGATGGACATGATAGAATGGCAATGTACAATTCTTTCTCCTCCTCAACAAGAAGTCGAGCAATCTCCATAAAGGAGAGAAACTCTTCAAAGATTGGTGTTGGGATAAACCAAATTTGAGAAGAGCTTCCCGCGAACGTCAAAGAGAACATGGATAGACGAGAGCAAGAAAGCATGCTCGGCAAAGTCTTTCAACATCTTGTATTCATTCGCTGGAATTGAGTTCATGCACTTTACAGTTGTGATCTTGTAGTTTCGGATTGCTCCTTTTCCTCTTTTTTTTGGGGGGGGGGTCTATATGCAGTTCACATCGATGGCATCCTTGGGGGTGATTTCCAAGTCACTGGCTCTGAATCGATCGCGGTCATTCCTCCAAATCGCCTTCTTGGCCCCTTCGGGAAGTAGATTCCCGAATCGCCAGAGTTCCCTTTGATTTTTTGAACTCTCAGGCGGTATATTATCTCGTCCAGAGCCATTTCGATCTGGCAGTGTTTCTTGATTATTGTGACCTCTTTTACAACGAACGAAAAACGTTGTCAGAGCGGCATCAGCAAAGTAAAAATTTCCCAAACCTCGCCAAGTTGCTCTTTCCCCCTTGATCGTGTAGGCAGTCATCATGTCCTCCGTGGGATTCGATACAATCGTCGTAAAGTCCTTAATGCTGACCGACGGCACGATGGTAATATCTCCATAGTACCTTTGAACCAGGATTGCTTTGATCCGGTAAATCAGGCTGTTCGACAATCCTAAACTGGACAGCTTTGCTTCCAGTCAGCAGGACAAACAACAGCACCACAGCGTCGAATACCTGGTTCAGGCGGTGGAGAAGCTCTGATCGTAACAGAAACGCGCACTTGGCCAAGAGTTTGGACGAGAACGTTTCCACTCTATTCGTCTGCATGAAAGGTATAATGTGGGGATTTACTTTGAAACATCAGTCGAACTGTCATCGTCGCTTTGCCAACACGCCGCTCTACCTTGGCTCACAATGAAGTGGTTGACGTTGAAAAGCTCTGCTATTCGCGCCATGGGCAAATCGCTGGAGGAAACAGTTAAACAGCACTCGTAAAATGAAAGTGCGTGGTTTCTCACTTCTCAACGGAACCATCAATCCACCTATGGCCTGCACTGCGATGAATACATTTGCAGAATCAGCGTTCAAACTGACCCGAGGGATTCCAAGCCACAATGGTTCCCAGGCGATCCTTCGCCATTAGCGGTGCCGACCGGTAAACATATGGGACAGCTGACGAAGCCACTCTTATCAATAAGTTTAGCCAACTTGCTTCCAAGCAGACGTGTTACATACACAGCCGACCATATGAGCTGCAATTCTGTCAAGAGACAATGCTTGCTGCTTTCATGCATGAACACGTACCACGTTCGGGGCAGTCAGGTAATTTAAAAGACGCGGCATCTCAAATCCGGTCGACGAGCTGACTGCAATGTTCAACACACGGCGAGTTCGGTTGAAGGCCTCCTACAGACTTGTAAATCATCCATGCAGCATTAAGTCGCTGACCTGAAAAGTCAAATCGCCAAGGTTCATCCGCATCGTCTCGATGAGGACTTCCACGTCGAAGAGCACCCCTTCATACGAATTGTGAGAACCGCTATCCGGGCTGCACAGTAATTCCTTACGATGCGTGATAATCCTGTTCATTTTCGTGATCAGGTTTCCCTTTTCAGACGCTCGTTCAAAAAACTCCTAAACTAATCTCGTCAATCTTTGCGAGGGCGAAACTAGAAGGCGATGCAAACCAAGTTGATATTCTTTGGATCGAAAAGAGCTGGAAGTTCTTCATCGGTTCTCGTGCATAGCATGGAAGCGACTATCGATCCTGCGGATGCTCCACTTATCACTCGGGGAAGAAGGTTTGTCTCGAAAAGCGTTTTTACAACACCAATGTGCACAAGCCCTTCATTCATCTGAATTAAATAACGATACGACGACGCGGGAATAGCACCCACCGAGGACAGCACCGCCGGACAATAGAAGAGCAGTTCTCCCCAATGCTCGCTGCATATTTGTGAAGAACTCGTATTTGGTTGTGAAGTCCACGTCGGGGTAATCGGTGTCACATATGGCATTCAATTGCTTGATGACTTCATCAATAAAGTCATCGATGAGATGTTTGGTCCCAACGTTGCAATGTGCATACAACTGTAAATTTGAGTCCTCAGAGTTAACCAACAGACGAAATCATTCTGTACTTTTGGGTTTCCCATGTCCCCAAGGTTTCTGCTCAAAGACGTCCGCAGTATGTATATCATAGACGGCAAATCATCTGCCAGACGAGCTGCTTTCAGCTGAGCAAGCCGGTCCTCGAGAAGGACATAGTCATAATCGCTTGATGTCATTTCTGCCTTCCAACGATCCTTCCCTTGTTTTCAGTCAGAGTGCTGTTACAGTGGGCAGCAGCTCACCCTGCAACCGATCCAAGGCCAGTCCAGCGGCCGCCCATTGTTCGTAGTTCGTTGCAACGGACTGCAGGTGCTTGTAGTAAACCTGCGGGTCCTGGTGACTTTGAAGACGCCGCCATATCCTCTTTCCCCAGTACGACGCGACGTCCATTCCAATCTGTAACACATTCTCCGCCAACAACTTTATACTATCCGTCCATCCCGGCCGAGGCGGCTGCGCCGTGTCGCCGATCGAATCGGAAACATTGAACGCGTGAATGGAGGGGCGAGCGATCTCCGAGTCGGCGATCACGCCGTTCGCCGATGCGGATGCAGTGGACGACAACGAAGATGGGTTGGAGGTGGCGTGGAAGCCGCACACGCTGTCCGCGCCTCCGCGGTTGCGCGGTCCTACTCCGGCGGCGATGGGCTTGATGTCGCTCGTCGGACTCGCGCCGCTGGGGCCATCGGCTTCTTCGCCTTCAGCGCCTGGCTCCGATGTCGCAAGACGCCCAGCCCGGCGTGGGTCAGGCGCGGGCGCCTTCATTCGTGGGACGAATGTGTGAGGAAACGGGAGGAAAACGAAAAGCACAAATAACCAAAGAAAAAAAAAAAAAACAAAAAAAAAAAAAAAAGCAACAGTCCAAAATGCGGATCGCTATTGAAGGTAGTAGGCCTTTCGGACGGCCTCTGCCGCTGCAGCAACGAACGTGAAGCGACTCGGGTTGCCTCTTTTGCCCGCCGAGGATGCCTTCCGGCGTGATCTAGTGGAAGACGAGGAGGACACGCACGAGAACGGGCCAGCAGTCGCAGACATCGTGCCAGCAACTATTGTGTGATCTGACCATCCTTACCATGCCTCTCCACCCTCTTCTTTTTTCGCATTCCCTACGTTTCCCATACCTGCAGGGTGCTGTCATGGAGAGCTCGACAAGATTTATGCTTCACTTCTGGCGATTGAACGAAAAGAAAGCATCAAGATAGACCTTCTCATCATTTGCGGGGATTTTCAGGTGACCAAAACTCCGATTCGGACAGATGTGCGCTGTATGAACGACCTGCTCACCCTCCCATTCCTCACCCCCCAACCCCCCTCCCCCGCGTGCACCAGAGTATTCGGAATCTTGGGGATCTGGATATGATGGCCTGTCCAGAGAAGCACCGCACATTGGGAAACTTCTACGAGTATTACTCTGGAGCCAAGACGGCACCGATACTAACAGTATTCGTGGGCGGGAATCACGAAGCATCGAACTACCTTTGGGAGCTGTGAGACTTTTCGCAACGACTTCAAAGGCGGCTGACCAGACCTTTGCTCAAGATACCACGGTGGATGGGTTTGCCCCAACATTTACTTCCTTGGATTTGCCGGAGTCCTGAATTATAGAGGAATCCGCATTGCGGGCCTCACTGGCATTTATAACAGTCAACACTACGATCTAGGTGGATCTGCAAGAGCTGATGAACGGCATTTGCTAACCTATTGCAACCCAACCAGGATTTTACGAAACACAACCTTTTAACAATCAAGACTGCCGGAGTGTGTACCACGTGCGGAAATATAATGTTTTCCGACTTGCTCAAGTACGTTCCTTTGCTGCGATAGTTGGTGTGCGCTATTCTGAGATGTATCCGTTAGATACGGACACCCATCGATGTATTTATTTCGCACGACTGGCCGCGCGGAATTGCTAAGCACGGAAACTTCAAGAAGCTATTAATGCACAAGAAGCATCTTGCCGATGAGGTTCGAGTTAGCTTTTTTTCTTTTCCTTCTTCCTCGGCGTCTCATTGCAAAACTGCGCACTTCTGAAAGGTCCACAAAAATACTCTTGGGAGCTACCCTGGCGAGTTTCTTCTCAATAGGCTTAAGCCCGACTACTGGTTTGCAGCACATTTGCACGTGAAATTTGCGGCGCTTGTAGAGCATCCACTGGAGCAGCCCGTTTCTGTCGACAATCCGGACGAGATTGCGATCAGCGACGAACTCGATCCTGACGACCACCCTGAGGGGAGCGACCAAGCGAATGGCTCTGGTACGAACGGGGCCCCAGCCAAGCCTCCGAAAAAGTACACCCGCTTTCTTTCTTTGGATAAGTGCTTGCCGAATCGTGAGTTTTTGCAGGTGGGTTGCAGCTCCTTTTGCTTTTAGTTTTTTTGTCTCACTGCACGGTGGGTGAAGGTCATCGACGTGCCGGCGTCGGACTCCGAACCTGCACAGTTGCGGTACGACGCCGAATGGCTCGCCATCGTGCGGGCAACGTTCCACTTGATGTCTTTCTCAAGAGACCAAATCCCCCTTCCGTCTGACGATGAGATAAGAGCGTGAGTAGTGCTCTGTAAAATCTTCTTCATTTACGCGTTGTTGCAGGAAAATTGATGTGGAGAAAGAATGGGTCGCCAGCAATATCAAGCCGGACGGGCTCGCTGTTCCGTCAAATTTCGAAATGTCGACTGCTCCTCATCTTCCAAACCACAGCATCCGAGACAAGAGTGATCTTGGTATTGCTGCCTTCTGGTTTAATTCTGATGGTGCTTACTTTTTGCATCCGTAGTTACGCCCGTTCAGAATACTCAGACCGTGGCTTTCTGTAAATTAATTGGGCTGGATGTAAGTCTGGATGTCCAGTGCCACCAGCTAGTTGTAATAACTCCTCTCCTATTAACAGTCAAATATTAATGCACAATGCAAAGTAGCTTCCTATAAGCCTGTCTCTCGCGAGTAGCAAAAATGAGGAGGACTCAAGATTGATAAGTGGTTTATTGGAAAATGGACATCAGCCCTGGTAGTTCAGCCGGCCACTCTCCTCCAGCAGCGACGAGATCCAGTCAGCCAGCTCTCTCCCCGAAGCCAAATCCCTCGTGAATCGCCTGTGACAATACATTGGTCCATGAATCTGTGCATGAAGGAACAAACGAACGACTTGTTTCCCCAATTTGCTCACCTTTCCATTTCAGTGTCCACCTCAAACCTGTGTATCAGCAGCGTGTAAGAACTAGTACTCCCAGCAGACAATATCAAAGAACACTTACACATCGAGAGCATCCAAAAACAGCCCGTACCTGATGTTCATCGAAGGCAGCGGAACACGATCAGCCGTTGAGGAAAAAATCATTGAACAGCTTACCGCTCCAGACGGTCGATCAAAAGAACGTTCGCGAGGTTCGCGTCAAGGTTGACCTGAGGGGACAATCTATTTTAACGGAACGTCTGCCGTAAAAAGGCGATGAAGGACGATAAAGGCAAACTGGGATCGCGGAGAAGGAGCGGGCGGGCTCTTAAGTCCCAGCCAAACATTATCAAACCGGATCTGGGAAGACAGAATCGGCGAGAATGGCCAGGTGTCCGCGCGAGAGAAACTGGTGGTGGGGGATTCGTGGTGGGGATTCGTGATGGGGGACGGAGGGTGATGGGAGGGGTGGGGGGTGTTGCTGGCGGGCGCCCAAACCTTATCCTCTGGTACGCGCGCATAGTCGAACAGCAAATCGAGGACCTTCTGCATCAGAAGCGGTCGAGTCCAGACCTTTGGCGGCGGGCGCTTCTTCCGCTGGAAGTGGCGAACCTGGCTGAGAGTGGCCGGGATCCTTGCGAGACCGGCCGAGGGGGCAAACGTGGACGGAAGCGACGAGAGAGCCGGTGACGCTAGGAGGAGCTGAGGTGCACCTGCGGCTGAGAACAAGGACGGCGCCGTCCTCGACGCTGCGACGGCGGCGGCGACCGTTCCCCGTGCGAACATTTTCTGATGCGTTCTTTTCCCCTCTCGCGTTCTGACAAGGACCGCTGAGTGACGGGGGTCGTTTTCGTAACTGGCGAATGAATTCCCCACTCCCAACTTTTATTTTCATTTTCTGTTTCTTGGAATGAGCATAGACCATGAGAGTAGAGTTGAAGCATTATCAAACGAGTTTACAAGAAATGGGGCGGTACACGCTTGCAGTGCTTGAGAGGTAAGAAATGATGCACTGAGCAAAGGCCGCCCTTGTGTCTTAACTAAGGGTACATTTATACATGCTCAGACCAGTTTTAGCCCCGATGTTGGTGCCCCACCAGAATTTTGCACCTTCATCCACGTCCTCGCTTCTTCGACGGACACATCTTCTACCCGCTCTCTCGTAACGTAAGTCTCTGGGGGCACAATGCACACTATCGGGAACCAACCAAGTTCGACCGGATTTCTTCCCCCAGCAAGGTTCGACATGGACGACGCCGAGGTAAGAGCAGGGGAGCTCGGCGTCAAAGGGTCCGCCCCGCCGTCAGCTTGCCTGAACAAGGCTGGGTCGCCGACATACGGGGATTTTCCTTTTCCGTTTGAAGCAGCGGTGGGGGATGTCGGCGTAGAAGGAGGCAAACTAATTCGGCGATTTGAAGTCTGGCGACGGGGCCGCTTTCCATTGTTGGAGGCAGGAGCGGCCGCCGCCTCTCGCCGACCGTAGCACCAGCCGTCTTCGCGCCACGCGAGCACCACTACAGAGTCGCCGGCCGCAAGTGTCAGTTCGTTGGAATCGTCCTCCGGGTTGCCATCCGGTGACCCAGACGAACTGTCTGACGACACAGAAACCCGGCCAGATACCCGTGAATCCTGATTTGAGAAGAGGTCTGTGCCGTCATGGCCAAGGTGCGCGAGAAATTTGGTGCCGGTGGGTGCTGGAGGAGACCACGACGAAGACCCACCGGTATTGCGGGGGGGCAATGATGGAAGGTCGTTCGTCGACTTCATCAGATGAGGAGAGTTTGGAAGGTGACTCGGATTGACAACGCTCGAAACTGAAGGCTGCTCGCCAGCGGAAGGCTTCTGCTTCGGGGACGGAGGTGCGAGGAAAGGCAGAATCGACGACAGCCAGGGGTTTGGAGTGGATGAGGCCGACCTCTTGGAATGATCCGATTGCGCATCTTCAGAATCCGAACGTGGTTTTCCCAACCCCAAGTAAGACTGGCGGTTCGACTTTCCTTGAGGCCCTTCCGCCTCATCAACAGAGGAAACCAGGCTTTGCCTTGACTTTGATTTTTGGCTGCTGCGACGATCCACTGATGACGAGCGGGCGTTGGGGCCGCCCCGTGAACTGGATTTACTCCTTTGAGTTCCATAATCAACTGACTCAGCTTCGGCGATAGACTTTTGCGATTCGGCGTACACTTTTGCTACGGCTGCATTCGACTCTGCAGGCAGCGGATAGTCGCCAGCATGTGTGAGTGCGACGGGGACAATGACGTGGACTCCTTGCTCCTCTGTCCTTGCAAATTTTCCTTTCACTTGCCATTGCTCTTCCGCTTCCTGCTCCATTCGGCGACGGCGGAAGAACAGCCACACGAACAGCCCGCTGATCGCCACCAGTGCAACGGCTCCGACGGTGATCAGAATCGCTGTGAGCTTGACGGGATCTGAGCTGTCTGACGCAGGGGGTTGTGTTGGCGTTGTAATTTGGCGTCGAAAGAGAGGGAGGCGGAGGGCTGGCGGGTAAGGAAAGGTAAAGAAACGCAATGTGAGTCGAGAGGCCATAAACAGCACGGGGGGAATGGGTCGGCTGGTTCGGCAAACATACCATTTGGTTGCAGGTTGATGGGGTTGACAGAAACCAGAGGTAACCCTGCGATGAATGCAGGAGCCGTCGCGGCATATACGAGAGCCGCCAGTCTCGTTGTCCTCCACGAGGGCGAGGCTGAGGTGGGTGCTGGCATCGGCAGCACGCGGACAGCCTGCCGGTTATTTCTTCTTTTTTCCTTCATTTAGAGCTTTTGTCGCAGTCGGCCAGCTGTTTTCTTTTTTTTTTTTTTTTTTTTTTTTTTTTGAAATTCCATGTGGTGCTTGTCTCTCTCTCTGTCTCTCTCTCACCTTCGATTGTTCTGTCTCCTCCTTATCATTGTTTCCTCTTTTGTCAAACCATGGTCATGGGACGAGAGAGACAGCCCCGAAGAAAGCCCGGCAAACTTGGGGGGTCAGTCTTGGCTCCACGACCCGGTGCAAGCAGTGCTTATTGTCACGAAGAGCAACAGCACTGTTGGCGGCCAGCCGTTCAGGTAGCACAGTTACCAAGGCCATCTCTCCGCTCTAAACATCAGGATTCCCCCGATGCAGAATAATATTCCAAATTAGCACATCAGTTAGCACATCGTAGCGATTATCGATTGTCTTATTGGTACCGTTGTGGTCAAGGAACCGTTGCTTGCTTGCCAGAAAAGAAGGAGGAAAACTATTTATTACATCTCAAGCATCAGCAATTATTTTCTTTGTAGAGCGGGGCCACGACTCACAATAGGAACAGGTCCATTTTGCCTCATGCTGCAAACCAAACCGTTCTGGCAAACGGGTTAAAGGATTCTCGGCAAATTTGACTCGGCATTTTTTTTTTTTTTTTTTTTTTTTTTTTGCACCTTATCTAGTCGATAACGAACCTGAATTGCTGATAAGACGTGAATTAAGCGGAGAACTTTTTTAGTGTATGCTACGGCCAATTGTTTCGATTTCAAGATCGGAATCAAGCTTGCATTCTTTCTTTTCTCAACTTGTAAGACCACTTCAACTGGCGAATGTATAGCCTGTGCAAGCTCACCTGATCGAGCATTTCGTGGAACAGGCTATTTTTATTTGACCGTGGTCTAACATGGTTGATAATGTTAACAGTTAGGATCGGCTGATTTACAGTTAGAGCAGAAAGGAGCTCATCCAATCCGTACTCTGGTTCACGGAAAGCAGAAATTGCTTTACTGTTGTGGATAGGAATCGTTAGGATGCAGTCAGGATAGAAGTAACCATCGTATGGCTCGCTATTAATTTGGCAAAACCATCTACCTAACAATCAGAGAGTGAGCGGTTTGATTTCCAACAACGCGGTCAATGGCAGATAAGGATATTGCAATTTGGTCCTGGTGCGAACTCGGTTTTAGGTGCTACAGTTAAGGCGAAATCGCGGATAAGATGCGGTTAAAGGTTCAGAGTCGGTAAGGGTTATGATGACGAGCATTTATACCATCCAAAGTTCCTAACCACCAATCCCTATTTGACAACCTTCTCTAAGTGGCTGAGTGGAGTGAAGGTTGTGTGTGGATCTTCTGGTCAAGTTTGAGAAAGAGTCAACCTGTGTTTCAAATATTATAGGTTGTAATGATTTTCGTCGCAATGTATGCAGCAGACCGCTGAAGCTCTCTCATGATTAACTCTCCTCCGGGGGGTCCAATGTTTGTCTTCTTGCGACAGAAAGGATGGATCCGAAAGGGGAAGGGCTGCAGCGCGTTTCGGCAGAGCTCATCCACTTGCTACCTCGTGCAGTAAAGCAGCAGCAACTCCTAAAACGCTGGATTCTGGAGGATGTTCTTTCGCAATTCGACACGTTCTTCAGGGAACTTGATGCTCTCGCGGCTTCTACCCAGAATGAAGCCACCTCTCAATTAACAAGGGATAAGTTCCCCGACTTCCCGGAAACAAGAGGCTCCAGGTTGCAAATTGTGAAGGTCGCTTCATTCCAGACGCAGAGAGCGGACCGTAAGAAGTGCGACTTCCGATTCGAAGCCTCCGATGGAGAACACTGCATTGGGTGCATTATTCCAAGGGATGTCATGGCCGCCCTCGAAGAGTATGCGAATGAATATTGGAGATCGCCCCTTCGTTAACCGAGAACTCAAAAGATCCTGCTCCATATCTCTAGACGACGCGTGCTACGCAACGATCCAAGTGGTCAGATACAAGATGGGTGTGCAGAATCGCTCAGCTTATTTCGTGATTAAAGAGCTTAACGTTCTGGGCGGTGGAGGATCGGGGCGCAGCGGTCGCAACAAACCCCTATTAAACGAGCGGTCCATCCAGGAGAAGTTGGAATCTTTCATATCAAGACGTGATGCATTCTTGCAGATGATATCGCCTCTTAAAAGTACTGACACTCCTATGGTGGTTGAAACGCTTAAACCGTCGATCGCCGATAATCCCGGTATAAACGTTGTCGTCCCTGTTCTGACGCCTTCGTCATACCGTCACAAAGAATGGAGGGTAAGAAATATTCTCTGATGATCATCCAATCTTACTATTGCGAAAGGACTTTTATTTGGACCCTTTAGAAGCCGTCATACCCCCACATCAGCGACTGCCTAATCCCACCCTGCATCATTCAACTGGACCAGCGCGCAACAGCAATCAATCCCTCCATAGTGACATCGAACCAACCGACACCAATGTTAGTTTCACAAACCTCGTGTCAAAGAGGTGTGGCACAGATACACCGAAGGAGGCGCAAGCTACCGAGCCGGAATGCAATTCCGAGCTACTTACTTGCAGGAACGATGAAAACGGGGATACGCCGGAAGACCCCCATGATACGGCACTGGGCTTCACTTTTGCGAGCCCAGACGATGACGCTGTTAGCGAAAGTGGCGGAGCCGCGGCAACGCCTGAATCTCCAATGTTCCTCACTCAAGCTCCAGAGCTTGGATTTGAAAGCGAATCGGAGGAAAATCCTCACACTCAATCTTGCCAATTCTCGACTGAATCCGAAACAATACTCCAAGCAATCATTTGCGACCCCAATGAATTCTCGGGACAAAACACTTCTCCTCATCTGAGTCGAAGCCTGATTCTCGCCGGGAAGACTGATGAACCATCCACTGAAGCTTTTCTATCAGCCGTGGAAGTTGAGAATACGATGGAGATGGCTTTCCCACTGTCTCGTAGTGATTCTTGCGTTTCGCCCACACCGCACATTCTGCTGGAAGATCAAACCCTGGCGTCTGCCGAGTGCCAAAATGATGTGCCTTCATCAAGTTTGCAAGTAGAATCGGCACCAAATATGGTTTCGCAGGAGTTTGCGAACAGCCAGACCCTGGCGCACGACGAGCAAGATGATGTTCCTTCATTCAGTTCGCAAGTAGATTCAGCGAAGTACATAATTTCGGAGGCGCTTGCTGGGACCCCTTATACTTCACCTGTTCCAGCGGTTGAACGAACGACTGGACCTGGAGAGGACCTGTCTGACTCTCATGGACTGCAAAAACTCTGTTCGCCCTCCGGGGCCGTACTTTCGCAGTCTCCAAACACAAAAGCTCGTTTATCAAACTCGCAGACCAAGCTTCGTTTGGAGAGTTGTTCATCGCCCGCCCTCAGTCCCACTTTCTCGTCGCAGAACCTTGAAAGTACTTCAAATAAACCCTCGGGTGAAATCCCAGCTAGCACAATGATCCCCAAGAAAGGAATTGTCGAGGCTGACCAACAAGTCGAAAAAGGATTGTGCAGTGGTGAACCATATAGATCAGAGCACGAAGTGATTGACGCAACTCAATTCTGTGAGGGCGATGCAAGTCTTAACGCCACAATCACTTCAAGCTCTGCTGTCGAGTTGCTGGATTCAGCACATTACAGCCCACGATTGGAAGCACTGCAAGACCGCTCCCCTGACGAGTTTGAGTCCATACTTTCAACTCAATACCCAAGGCTGGACATTGAGCCTTCACGACAGTCTGTCCGCAAGAGAACTTTTGACAACTCGCGACCTCGCGATGCAAAACGACCTCGACTTGCAGATGGTGTGGAAACACACACTGATTATTCGGATCATTCCCAAACCATTTCCTCCGAAAGAAAGCCAATTCGCACTCTTCCTGCAGAAGACCAGCGTTTTATGTTTGGAGGAACAGTTATATTGAATGCAGACTTTGACCCCACTGCTGCACCAACCCCAACGCCAATTTCCATCTGTCGAACACTCCTCAACACACTGTCCGACCGGATTCGTCGTTTAGACAACTGAACTCGGACATCCAAGCCAGTTAAGCCGAATGTCGTCAAGGTGGTTATCGAAATCATAAATATCGTTGTAGACCCGATTGTTCACCAGCTTGAGCAGGGTCCCCTTCAAGTCACTTCCCTCCGATGTGATACTGTAAAGAGACTTATTAAAAACTTTCGCAATGCAACATCCTTACGTATTCTGGTCCATCTTCTTCCACCCTGCGCTTGCATGACTGTGGGCCTGAGAAATGTGTACAAACAACGCGTAAAAATTTGGAGTTCGAAGAGCGAAGTACTCACGGTTACGGCCAAATCCACCTTGCCCAGCTTCTGGTTGTCGATCTGGATTTGCCAGCCGTTAATGAGGGCACCGAGTTTGTTGAATGGATCCTACTTACCGTGAGAAGCACAGCCCCTCCACCAAGCAAATCGTCAATCTTCGCGGCCGCCTTGGCCGCAATCGGAGAGATAGAGGAATCACCTCCAAGTTCGTTTGCAAAGTATAGGCCGACGATCTTCAAATCTGATTGCTCCGCAAACTTTTGGGCCTACGAAAACACACGTCAAGATTAGCGCAAGGGAACAGTAGCGCCAGCCTGCAAAACCGACCTGTTGAAGCGCGATATCCAACATTGGCGCAAGAGGAAGAACATCGTGGCTGACAGGTATCGCATCCACGATCTCCAGCCGGCTGCCAGACTTTGAACCCAGTAGGAAGCCAAGGACGGACGTGACGGAGTACTTCGTTGAGTGAAGGGCGAGCTTGAGGTAGGCTTTCGATGACAAGTGCGCCATGGCAAAAACGACGAGACAGAATGTTTGTGTGTGTTGTGTGCCACTCTTTCACAGATCATTCATTCTTCCTCAATCCTGTTCGACGTACTACCAGTATATCTTTTCCCTCAGATGAATAATGAGTTGAACTCTCATTGCTAAATAATAACATATCGAATATCCGACTTAAACGACTAACCAGCAGACAGAGTAGGCAAAGTAGGCGGTTTCGTCGGCGGAGGTTCACCTTGGGGCAGATTCGCCACCGTTGGGCTTGTCTTACCTGAGAAAGCTGTGAAAAAAAAAAAAAAAAAGGTGACCTCCGTCGTCCGGCCGATACGAAGCTCCGCTAAGCAGCTCCCGTCCTCCGCCGGTTATAAAACCCCATCCGTTCGCTCAGTGCTCATCGATCGGGAGAATCCAGGCCATGCCGCCGAAGAAGAAAGTCCGCGAAACCAGTACACACCGATCATTTTTTAGTTGCACCACTTCCCGCCTGCTCACACTCTAGTTGCACACAGAGACGCCTTTCAAGCAGCAGCAATTGAAGGCGTGGCAGCCGCTCATCAGTCCAAAAGGCATTATTCCATTGTACTTTGCAGTTGGCGTTGTTTTCATTCCAATCGGAGTCTGGTTGTACCTCGCCTCGGACAAGGTGGCGTCACTCATCGCTTGATCGAGCCAACCACCAGATCTGACAGCAACCGTCCTTGCCACAGGTGAAGGAAGTTCTTGTCGACTACTCAAGTTGCTCAGTGAACGGAACCTTCAACTATCCAATCACCAACTGGGCGTATAACGCAACCTCGAGGAACTGCACGATCGATTTCAAGATCGATGAGGACATCACCGGCCCGGTCTACCTTTACTACAGGCTCACCGCCTTCAATCAGAATCACCGACTTTTTCTCAAATCGTTAGTTTGCTCCCGGAAGGAAATCAGCCACTGAAAGTCTATTGACACAGATACGATTACCGACAGCTGGAGGATTCTGGTGGCCTCACGCCTGATGGTAGCTGCGACCCCTTGTCGAAGCCATCCCAAGTGTCCAACTACGCCTCCATCTACAGTTGGGCTTCGAACGCGAGTCTAACAGACAGCGCAGCATTTATCTATCCATGCGGTCGCCAAGCCAACTCATATTTCAATGGTACCAAGCCCATCATATTTGCAAATTTGCAGAAGATAACTCAGCCCGCCTTCTCCCAAAATTAAGATTTCATATCCGACCTGACCCCCACTTCACCTGCTGGTTCGCCAATTTCTTTCAGTCCTTCGGGGATCGCCTGGTCGACTGGCTCCTCTCGCTACAAAAAGTCAACCCTACCGAGCCGCATCTCGGGGAACCTCACGACAACTATATTTCCTCCTCCCCGCTGGGTGGAAGCTTTTCCCGGAGCCGATTTTTCCAAAGGCTACACGGCTGCAAACTTCCCCGACATCAGCCAGATGGAGCGATTGCAAGTATGGATGAAACCATCAGGCCTGCCTATCTTCCGCAAGACGTGGGGGTCCGTATCGAACACAATCGCCGCAGGGAGCTACAGGGTTGTGATTACTCACAGTAAGATTTTCGTTTTCCGCGGCACAATCGTCGGCCAAACATTGTGCCCTCCATCTGAACGTTCTTGCTCTCTGTCCAGATTTCGACTCCTTGTCGTACGGCGGGTCGAAAGCGCTCGCCCTCTCCTCTGTTTCCGCCATTGGCGGAAAGAACCACTTTTTTGGAATCGCCTACACTGCTCTGGGAGGAGCCTGCTGGGTTCTCGGCATCGTGTTCCTCCTGGTACAAATGATCAAGCCGAGGTAACATCTTTTTTCCTAAGGTGAGGACGTTATCTGACCCAAGCAAAACGCGCATCGTTTCAGGAAACGGGCTGACGCATCCTACCTCTCGTGGAATCGAAACCGTCAACTTTCATGAACGATTTTGTCGTACTTTTTTGTTTTTTTTTCTATGAGAGAAGAAATGGGTGTTGTCTCAGCCCCTTCCTGGGAAGAAGCAGGGAATTCCACACAGCTGGAGAGAGAGAGAGAGAGAGAGAGAGAGAGAGAGAGAGAGACAGAGACAGAGGGTGACTGACAGAGACAGAGAAGAGTGTTTTGAGCCAAACGGCCAAGCCAGTTCCCCAAAACAACATGGCCACAGTCGTCCCGACCGCGGACGACGGCGCCGGCGCGGAGCCGGCCTCCTATTACGACGGCATGGGCGGGGACGACGGCTTCGGGAACGAGGACTTTGAAAACGATGGCGCCAGCAGGGGCGGATTCCCCGACACCTCCAGTCTTCCGGCAAATCTCTGGCTTCTTGACGAGGATCCCCTCGACGACGGCGACGTAGAGGGCGGGATTCGGGCCCACATGCAAGTTGGAAACGCCATCGAGGACGTCGTCGCCATGGTCGTTCTCGAAAGGAACGCATTACGGGGTCAGAACGAGCAGATGTGGGGCATCATCGAAAAGCAGAGGCTGATCATCCAAAAACTGGATGCGCGCGTCCGTGATCTGGAGTTGCAGCAGTCGCAGCCCCCGCCCTCCCCGTCTTCAGGATACTCTGTTACTCCGACAGTGGACAGCAGCGTCGCGGGCCATGCAGATCTGCGTCATGATCACTACAGCCCAAAAGTTCACCCGGCGGTGGAAGATATCAGGCTGGACACTTCTACAACTCGCAGCGTTTCGCCGCCCGCGTCGCCCCGGTTGTTAAAGTCGAGGAAGCGGCGATCACTGCGAATTTCCGAAGTGGACGTGCAGGCCTACGATCAATACGTGACATCAGTTTTAGGAACCAGCAATGAGCCGCCCGCCTTCGTTGAGTCAACGTACAACCCACCCCCACTGAAAGTGGTCTTGACGGATGAAGTGCCTGTGGCTACTCAACTGACTCGCCAACAATCGCCCGAAGGATACAGCGAAACTTTCACTACCGAGCCGCACAAGACCGATGAGCCCTTGAATCATTCTACAACAAAAACCGAGGTGAAAGAAGTCGCCAAATCAAAGACGGAAAAGTCTATTCACCGCCCGATCGTGATTACGGAAAGGACATCAAGCTTTGCAGCGATTGAAGACCCAAAGGCTGCCAAGTTTCGCAGTCTTCCTCGCAGGACGGTTGCTACTAAGCAAGATAGCGAACGCTTCGATGTCGCAGGACTTTCAAAGGAAGTTCCCACGTTTTCCCGTTCAAAGTCTATTGATGCAAACGCGTCAACCGCGGAAACACCTATTGCGACACCGTCGTCTTCTGCCTTTCTCTCTCAATCTCCGTCAGGGGGGGGAACAAGTTCGGGCGGGTCAGCAAATACTCCGCCAACGCCACCGCAAAGCGGATTATCGAGATCGGGCGCCATAGTCATTCCTCCGCGGCCTTCGACGGCTATTGTAAGCCAGGCCTTGCAGCAGCTTAAGGATGAAAAAAAGTCACGAAAAGAGGAGCGCGCGAAATCAAGTAGCGCAAAAGACACCTCATTCACCAGCGATGTGTCTTCATCCCCTCAACGCGCCGCAAAGTCCCTAAAATCGAAAAAGTCTTCAATAGAGCTCGTTTCAACAGATGATGTAACAGTCCAAGTGACGGCCGTGAATCCTTCGCCATCATCGGACGCGATTTCATACTCCCTCCTCGTAATGACGTCAGCGGACAATTCGTGGGAAATCGAGCGGGGATTCAGCGATTTCCTATCTCTCGACACAAAAGTATGTGCAAAAGAATTGCTGTGTTTCCGCTCGCGTGTTCTTACATTTTTTCTGCAATCTAGGTCAAAACTGCCAACCGCAATCTTGCTCAACGGATTGGAAAATGTCTCGACAGGTCCATTTTCAGTACTATTAGCAATCTGAAGATCGAACAGCGGATTGGCGCCGTTGAAGTCTATCTGCATCGTGTTTTAGAAAACACGAGCGCGAACAAGGATGTGATTGAATTCCTCTCTGTATATAAGACCGATGAGAGCGTTGAACCAACATCACCACGGAGTGACAGGATACTGAAGGAAGGCTTTTTGATTCGCAAAGGCGCCAATATCTCTGAATGGAAGTCGTTCTTTTTCCGCTGCAGACCCGGTGTTTTAGAGTCGTACGAGGGTGTAAGTGAACTTTCGCATGATGGGAGTATCGTCCCTGTTCTTATTGAATTTGATATGTAGGCCAATTCCACAGTACTCTCCAGCACAAAACTAAAGAACTGCATTGTTTCGCGGGTAACATCCCCTCACGATCCCCAAGCAGCAGTTTCCTTTATAATAACGGAATACTGGGGCGGCGCTTTCAGTGATGGTCCTGGCGTAATTCCTCCCGATTCGAAGGTGCTGTTCCGTTACACGCTATCCGCGCAGTCGGATGTGGATCGGGACGATTGGGTCCGAGTGTTAAAGTCGCAAATCGCTGAGAATCGGCCGGGCGCTGGCTTTGATGAAAGCCCAAACACTCAAAGCGGGTTGATGGAAATCACAGCTGGTCCTATTCCACCTCCACGGCGAGTGGTCCCTCTTCCTGACACGTTGAATATTTCCGCGCCCGCGGGAAACCTCTCACCAGCCCTCCCAGCGGTTGGATCAACAACGTCATCCACTCTCCCCACTTCGACGTTCCTTCGCCCTTCACCCACTGGCGCCAGTGCTGTGTCGCCTACGGGATATTCGTCACCAGGGCAGTCCGTGACGCCCGCTGCGGTGTTATCGCCATTGTCGCAGATCCCCGGCTTGCCCCCTAAGGACGCCCCTGTCGACGATGATATGCGGGTCATGTTACAGGTTCCTATCCCTTTGATCTCAGTTGAAGTTTCTTTGGTGCAGCAGCAGCAGCAGCAGAACCAACAACAGCACCAGCACCATCAGCCAGGAGGTCAACAGGGTGCTGGTTGGGGCATCATGGACGACAGAAGGATGCAGGCGATGAATAAGCGAGTTACAAATGCACTGAACGGCGTGTGGGGCAAGAGAAAACTGCCTGGTAAGGTTTCCTTGATTTTCTTTGTTTTGTATTGTTGTTGTATTTTGTTCCCAAATATTGCGACTGACAAGATGATCCGACGAAAGATGTGCCAAAGGTCACGGACCCCTCGAAAGTCATATTTGGAGCATCATTGGAGCAAGCGCTCTCGCTTTCACGAATTAGCGAGAACTTGGAACTGCCTGCCATCGTTTTCCGCTGTGTTGAATACTTGACAGTCATGAAAGGTTCGCATTTCGGCTGATGTTGCGATAAGTGAGCGTAACCTGTCATAATTTACAGCCATGGAAGAGGAAGGCATATACCGCCTGTCCGGGCAAGCCACCGTGATCCAACATTTGAAAGACCGTTTCAACTATGAGTATGACATTGATCTTCTGTCTGGGGAGCTGTATGATATTCATGCGGTTGCGGGTGTCTTAAAATTGTATTTACGCGAGCTCGCAAGCCCTATTATTCCCAAATCACTACAACGCTTGTTCGTGAACGCACTCGGTTAGTATTACTTTTCCCTGTGATTGGGAAACGCGTCGCTGACCAGAAGAGGTTCTTCCCAAACAACTTCATGTCCAGATCACGACGACCGAAACGACCGCATTTTGGACCTCACGCGCTTTGTTGCACTCTTACCGACTGCCAACTACACACTCCTTCGCGTCCTCTTCTCCCACCTTCTCGACGTCATCAAACTATCAGACGTGAACAAAATGACGCTCCTCAATGTTGGCATCGTCTTTTCGCCGACGCTGGGCATTCCGGCGAACGTTTTCCGTCTCCTGCTTGCCGAGTTCAGCCAGATATTCTGCTGGGAAGACCCCATCAAGGCGGCGGCGGCAAAGGAGCGCATCCTAGAGTATGGCGAGCGGGCGCGCGCTGCCGCCGCCGCCACCACCACCACCAACTCAAACACCGGCACCGGGGGTACTTCCACGGGCGCCGCGGCCGCCGCCTCAACGCCACCAACGACGACGACGGCGTCGACGCCGCCGGGGGCGGCGGCGTCCGGAACGATCGGACGGACGCCTTCGCCCGGCGTCGGGTTCATGGAAATGGACGGATCTGTGGTGACGCCGGTGGGGTCGCCGCCACTGCCGTCTTCATTTGGCGGAGGCGCAGGCGCCAGTGCAGGTGTTGGAGGGGAAGCTGGTCTATCGTCGTCGTTGGGGGGTAGCAGCGGCGGTGGCGGCTTGCTGGCGGTGCCTGAAGACGGCGGTGGGGTGTCTCCGCGGTGGCGAGAGCGGTCGCCATCAGGAAGGGACACGCGGCGGGAGAGCTTTGTGTTCGACGGGTAAGCGATTTGTCTGGGGCCTACTGGGACAGCCTTTGAAGATCAAAAGTGGTGCCGTACCTGCCCTACTACTCTGTCTGCCTCTCTGCTCCTCAGTCAGTCTGTCTCTTGGTCTCCCTCTCTTTGTCACTTTCCTTTCGATCTCCTCTACCGTCTTCCCGCAGCACGGAGAGTGCGCAGCTATCCAGCCATTTGGCTCCACTGTCTTGAAAACGCCGAGGTACCACTCTTCAGACTCTGCAAGTTTTTGCTTTCTTTGTTTTCGACCTGTTCACTGTTTTTTTTGTTTTTTTTTTGTTTGTTGTCTTGTTGGCCTTGCTTCTCTCTCTCTCTCTCTCTCTCTCTCTCTCTCTCTCTCTCTCTCTCTCTCTCTCTCTCTCTCTCTCTCTCTCTCTCTCTCTCTCTCTCTCTCTCTCTCTCTCTCTCTTTCTCTCTCAATCTTCCCCTTTTTGATTCTCGTACTACCTCGTCGAGTCCAGGTCTGTTGTCAAGATCACATCCTCCCTCACATTGCGCGAAAGAAAGTCAAGGACGGCTAGTTTGAGAGATGCACTACGCTAGTCCAGTGGTTACTCACTTTAAGAACAAAGGGAAAGTTGCTTGGCAAAGAGATGAGAGATACATATAAATACATCACGCCATTTGCTATTGGGAGAATATTTCGCGGAATATACTGTGCCGTGGCTTACAGTTGTGCGGCACAACTTTGTCAGCAACTTGCCCGTAACTTTCAAGATCCTCTGACCTGTATTCAAGAGTCAAGATGAGTTAAGGTGGGATTTGGCCTGGTCTCAGTGTTATCTACATTTCACCCGCTCTTTGACACTGTGCAAGTGCTTAGAGGTGGTAATGATCCCCAGCCTGGCTAGATCACATAAGTGTGCTTCACTCCAGCAATTTGACAGGAATGATTACTGGGGCTTGACAGGGAGCCTTACTTACTTCTTTGCACACATTACTCCATGGAAGCTCTGGCCAAATCAGTGTGATGCAATGATGCCATGCCTGCCTCCTGACTCCTCAAAGTCTGATTCCTGAGACCACTGCAGTATAAAAGGGGGAGCCCCAGCAGCTCCAGAGAAGCATCATCCCAGATCCTGATCACATCTGCCTGCTCTCTCCATCCTTGAGTACAAGCAAATAAAAACCGCTACTGTTACCTGAGTCACCATACTCTCAACATTGAACTGCAAAGCTCTTCAAGCTCTACCTGTTGGTGCTTGGCTGCGCCTTTGTTGTTTTTGGGATTTGACAAATGTGGTCTATCAAATACCCGTTTCAGTCCCAGTGGAACATTGTATAAAGCTTTATTTGGATGATTAAAACATAAACATCCTTTTCTGCCCAAGAATGCATTTCCCTAATCATTCCTGCAAGAAAAAATCCTCTGTGAGGTCCTTCCAAGATAGATCTTAGGGTTCCTGAGGTTATTACATCTGATGACTTAATTGTCAACCCTATTTCTAATGGATACACTGTTACCTGTGTGTTATGAATCACCCTCTGGAAACCTCTGGAACCTTCTAGAACATTCCTTCATGGAACCTTGTGGAACCTTCTGGAACCTTCTTTGCTTTCCTGACTTGTCTTGTTGTCATTGGTATCATTGGTATCATTGTATTACTAATTCTGGAACTTTCTTTGAGTCTTGACAAGGAAGACTCTCAAAAGGTATAAAAGGGGGATGGGGGCCTGTCCCATCCCTCAAGTGAATTATTGTTTCAATACAATCATCACTCCTCTCAGTTCCTTGTCTGCCTTGCCCTGTCCTGCCATGTTCCTGACACTGTGGTATTGGCCAGCTTATTCCTTCATTCAAAGGTCAATGTGGATTATATTTAAGTATCAGCTTATATTCTTTTTAATAGCTTTTTCAGCAATAATCCTCCTACTTACTTCTTGGTAGTTCGGAAGTATAACTTTGCTTACTTGAATTTCATTTTCATTCTCTGTTTTAACCTTCTTACTTGAAGGTGAAACAGGTTTGTATTTAAAAAGGACATTTCCGATCTCTTCATCCTCATTATCATCAGTACCAGGACCTAACGCGGACAGGCCTGTTCCCTCTTGAGAGGCCTACCATAAGTATGTCATACATCTACCCAAGGATCAGTGGGACGGATGGTGTTTCTGGCTGCACTGCCGAAATGGTGGGAACAGCACACCAGAGCCAAAGGCCAGCAAAACACTTTCACCAAACTATCTCTATGTACTGACTGCTGCTGAGCAAGCTAACGCTGGACCTTGTGGCTGTCGAAGCAACTGTCAAGTACCAGATTCAGCATCACATCTGACTTCATCAGAGTTCATGAATGCTGTGCTGAAGATGCGTGCCACCTTTGTGAGACTGTGCTCTCTAAATCCTCACGCTGGGTGGCAAATAGAGCGATGACCTAAACACCAATCCTGAAAAGTGAAAAAGTGCAAAAAGGAGATGTCCAGGGTCCACTAGACAGGACAATGTATTTGAAGTCTTAAGAAGCCCAAGAAACACAAAGAAACTCTCTTACTACACACAAGAGAAGACTCTCACACTCAGACCAAAGGCAAATGTGAAAAGGTGGCACACTAGCAAAGAAAGTGCAGGGTTCTCTGGTCCATGACACAGAGTAGGCCCAATGGGAGGCAAAAGCCAAAGCCAAAGGGGACTGGGAAATCTAGTAACAATGCTGGAGGCGCAAGAGGCAGCAAGCTCCAGGGAGTGGCACTAAGTGCTTCACTCCAATCGAACTGAAGAAGACAAGAGAGTGGGGAGGAAAGTGGCCAGACCCTGGTCTGTTGGAGCCACCACCATGGAGCAATGCTCCCTCTCTGTCAAAGACAAGCCCTAAGTTGGAGGGGGTTGGACACAGAGGGCAAACACAAGGAAGAGTTAGTGTGCAGATGTGTCTGTTGAATTAAATCAGAACTGTTTTCCACTTAACAGGACCAGACACAACTTGTCTCACTCCAAGGAGAAGTTCCAGCTCAACCCAAGGCGGGGGGTGGGAGACAGTGGGACTCTTCTTACTTCATCCTACTAGGACACAGACATCTGCTTCACCAAGCCAGAGGAGTTCCCCATCTTAGAAGCAAGGAAGGTAACACCCACTCCCTCACCCAAATTGTGGCACCATGACATCACAGGCATTAATCTGAGAGAAAGAGGGTCTGAACCCAGTGAAGACCAGGCCCACCAGAGGCCACAGGAGCCAACAATCAGGTAGGAGGGGGCATACCTGAGAGACCATTCCTGCAGCAGTACCTGACCAGCCAACTCATTCATATCACCTTGAGAGACCTGGATTTGACTAGATGTTTTGACAGGAACCTAGAGGCACCACCACAGATTTACCCTCCATCCTTCCATCACCAAGTGGCTCCTACCCAGTCCAACCTAAACAGCATGCAGAAATGGTGAGGTACACTGGGGGTTGCCAGCACACTGCCATGATGGCCAAGAGGACTTCAACCTCCTGAGAGGCAGACATACGGAGCCAGTTGGAGGCTGTATGGAAACCCAATAAATACTAGGAGAGTAGGAATCCAAGCCCAGTCACGTCTTGCCAGCAAAATGCAGGTCAAGACAGGGTGGTAATCTTCACAATTACCAGTTAAAAAGTGGGTGTACACTTGAGGTCACAGGCTTGACAGCCTGTTGTCCTCACACTTCATCAAGGAGAATGAAATAGCTCAGTCAGTTTTGTTGATCAGGCTCCAGGAGACCTCACACTTGTTTGAGCTCTGCCGCAACATTCACCTCTATTGAGACTGTGTGGCTGCCATTTGGCGAACATTCAACAAACATTCAACAATGCCTGCCCATCAGCTCAAATTGGTGAATTTGAAAACAGATGGTCAGGGCTGCAGCTATGCACAGACACTCAAAACCCCTTGCATTACCAAGACCTCAATTCTTATGTGTGCAAGATTGAGCGACTTCAGTGACTATTCATCCAAGGTCATGGCCAGGACCAACCTGATGAGTTTGTGTGCAAACTGCAGAGCAAACTGTGCACAGACCTCGCACATGGCTCACCTCATAGTCATTTTGGACCATTTGTGGCAGCACTTCAAAACAATGATGCCTGCTTTGACAATCTACAGAACATCATGGATTGACTGCCTTGTGGCAGATGAAGAGGAAGACTGCAGGAACTGCCACAACAACCACAACTGCCATCAAGGGGGCAACAACCACTGTGACAACAATGATGACCACGATGATAGACACAACTGAAGTGACCACAACAAAGGAGGTCACAATGACCTTGAGCAAGCAGAACAAAACAATCGCCAAGGGAGCAACTACAGGAACAACGGCAAAAGGGTATGCAGCACCCATGACAACCAAAACTGGTCTCACTCCCCTCATTGTCGGGATAGGCCCTGCTACTGGTGTGGGCTGCTGTGACTGCTGCAAGCCAGGAGTCACCCATAGGCCAGAGCCAAAGGGCCAGAGCCAAAGGCTACCTCAATCCATTGACATCTTGGAAGAGTTGAAGGCACCAGGTGTGAGTTCTATGCAGAAATTCCAAGTTTGGCCACCAACACACACATGCACAAGTCTAAGCACTGCCAAACTCGAGCTTGGCGTCGACGACGGCGTGGTTGACGGAGTCGAGGAGCTTGAGAAAGAGGGAACTGCTCGAAGTCGAGTCTGTTGTCGACGGCGAGGTGATCGAAGGTCTCTTCCTTACATGATTGATTCTGAAGCTGTATCCACAATGATCCCACAATAGGAGCAATTCACTGAGCACCAACGATTTGAAACTGAACACCATGCCCACCTAGCAGATGACCATGAATGCCACATTAAAGGAATTGGATCTGTCACTCTTACCTTTCCTGGTTTTGATGCGGTGTTCCACAACGTTCCACAATGTGCTACATATCCCATCACTCAAGGAACCGCTCCTCTCTGTGTTGCACAACTGCAGGGATGCTATTCACTCAAGATTCTGTCTTCCTTCTTGATCTTACTATGCATCTCAACATGGCATCAGGATTGGCGAACGTCGTGACAGCCTTTACTATCTCATCAGGTTTCCAGTGGGTGATTCATAACAGAAGGCATCAGGATGGGTCTAGACAAATACACCAGGACAATTCTCACTGAAGAGAAATGTGGGACGACATGGACATCGCATCAACTCCAATGTCTATCCCTTTATGCATGACAAGGTGTCAATCAAACTCAGCGAGAGCAACTCCGTTGGCCCTCGATATTCTTCCCATTGTTTGCACAGCAGAAAGCTGGGCGAGGAGATGGTTGCGCCAATATTCTATCTGATTTCAGTGGTGCTCTTGTTTTTGGTGTAAAGACTTCCTGGTTTGCGGGAGGAGTCTTCAAAGTTCCGTCCTGCTGGCAGGATGATGAAGGACAATTGATTTCGTCCCAACAGCACGAAAGGAATTCTTCGGTTTCGTTTGATTTTCTAAGATGTTTGAAAAGAATGGGGATGAAATGTAGTTCTTCCATTTCCATCCGTCAAATCTCAACGAGCAGCACTTGGAGAACAGCGAGCGCTGCTTGTCAGAGAAATTCACGCCGTTTGCTCAACAAGTGCGTGAGTGCCCCGGGGCAGTCAATTCCTACAAGTTAGATATCCTTCTAAAAATAACTCTGGGCCCGCACAGAACCGCACCAACAGGCGAATCATTGCTTGGGAGAAACCTGGCGAGCCGAAAACACTTTCTAACGGAAGGCCGGCAGTTTTCGGGTTTAGATTCTTCCGTTGAGTTGTTGGCGCCGTGACGGTGGTCTTAGAGGAAGAAGAATGAGAATAAAGAGGTATTTTTGGCCCCGGACACAAACACACACACACACACACAGGCACCAGAAAGTGAGAGTGAGAGAGAGAGAGGAAGAGAGCGAATACGAAATACCAGAGACAAGACACGAACAATAGTCACGACCCCATCACTACCATGGTACGACACCACACACTACTGCGTCCGGCCCAGCACAAAACGAGAAACAGCAACCAAGAAAGAGGCACAGGCAAAACACACACGCACACACACACACACATACTCACCCACTCACTCACAAACACACGGGTACGCACAGACACGCGGGAAACAAAAAATCAACACACACGAAAACAACAAAGGAAAAGAAGGGTCCGCGGTTCGTCAAATGAAAAACATGCAGAACCACCCGACGACGGAGGCGGCTGCACCCGCCGGGATGAAGGGCCAGAAGCCTCCCAGAAGGCTGTCGCCGGTCAGCACGGCGGCAGCGACGCCACCCGAGAAGCCGAGGATGCCCAGTGTGACAAAAAAGGCGGGGGCGTTGATGCGCATCTTTGACACGGGGTTTGAAAACAGCAGGTTCGGGTGGGTGTGGTGGCGGTTGAGGCTGCGGTACGCGCCGAGGCGCAGCGAGATTGCCAGCAGCAGGAGCGAGTGTGCGAGCAGCGTGATGATTGCCGCGAAGAAGGCAAAGTACACTTGGATTTCGGCCGGCTTGCGAGGGTCGGGGAGTTGCTGGAGAACGTGGTGTGCGCGCGTATGTGTTTTGTGTTGTGTGTGTTTGTGTTGGGGTGTTTTCGGATTTTGTGAGAATAGGAATTTGATCAAAAGACAAGCCGTGCTCCGTTCATTCACACAGGCACACGCACGAACCAGGTACCCAAACGCAGCGAGCGGCACAGAGAGAAAGCCAAAGAAGCAACCAAGCTTCCACGAGAGCGATGCGCCGAACCGGTACGAGGCCTCGATAGCGGTGGGGGAGTGCTCAGGCGGCGGAGCCGACCACGTGAAGATCTGTGGCGCCGACGAGGAGGCCGGTTGCTGCTGACCCGAGAGGAGCGGGGCTGTAATGAGAGAGAGAGAAGGATTCGAGGGAGGTTAGGATGCAAGCTAGAAGGTAAACTTGCGACGATCCGAAGTGGTGGGGGAGGGGGGGGGGGTTGGGTAGGTTTGCATCGATCGACGTCGGTGGGCATGGCAGTGCACAAGTGGCGCGCATCTGCTTGGGCCGGGTGAGTGGGTGGGATAAGGGGAAGAGAATTGTTGCAGATCGTTGCGAATCGTGTAGCGTCAACGCACTTGAAGAAGAGGCCATTGAGGTGTTGTTGTTGTTGGTTGTTGCTTGCTGTTCTGCCTGTTCAGCGCGGGAGTGAGTGAGAGTGAGAGTGTCGGGCGTCGTGTGTGTGCTGTGTGAGTGTGTTGGAGGGACGGACGAAACCGTGGGGAATGAATGGCAAATGTGATCGAAAAAGAAAATGTTCGCGCGGAGTCCCAAAACAGATCGAAGCCAAAAAAAAAGAACAGTCCAACATTTATCTATGACCTGAGAGGGGACGGCTGCACGTTACGACAGCTTCCCTCCTCCGCCGGGAACCGCGCGCTGATAAGCCAGACGGCCTGATGTCTCGCTGTTTGATGTCTCCGCGATGTGGAACGAACGAGGGATTGCTTTCGACAACACAGACTCTCCCTCTCTTCTCACCAAAATGAAACATTGGCTCCGCCTGTCAATCAACCCCCTCGTGACGCAGGCGGCAGCAAAGGAAAAGAAATGCAAGTGTTTGGCGACGCGTGCGTAAGCCGACCAGGCAAAGGACAAGATTAGCGAAATGGCCACCGCGCGCAGCCATGGCCGCCAAAATCAATCAATTCACAATTTTTTTTTTTCTGGACAGGATGGTGAGCCAGACCACCCCCGCCCTCCGCGCACGCGCGCGTGCCCTGCCCCTCGTCGTCGTCCAGTGCTGTCGTGCGGTTCGCGCCCTCAAACGCCAGGCTGGCGGCGATCTGCCGATGGATCCGCGAAGTGAACGATCTGGCGTGATCGGACCACCGGTTGGTGGACAGTCGGATGAGGATGCACGGGCTTGTGCAGGCTGCCCTTGGCCGTCCCTTGGTGTCTTGCTTGTGTCTGCCCGTCTTTTCTTGTCAGCCCTCCTGCCCCATCAGCCCCCTGTCGTGCATTGAACCACAAACATTCGTTGAAGTCCCAGAAAAGTGCTCCGTCTCTGGGAGCGAGCATGTCGAAGCTGGTCGCATTCAAGTTCCGGGACAAGTCCAAAAAGATCAAAGTTACCCCCTCGGCGGGCTACCTCGAAGTCGTTCAGCAAGTTGCAAGTAGCCTGAGCGTTGCCGCGGTAGAGCTCAACTATATCGACCCAGCAGATGGCGAAACATATATTCTGAGCCCCGACGAGGACCTAGAAGAAACATTTTCTCAAAATTACAAGTGGATGGTAAGCTGCAAATTTTTGAAGGCAGTTCTAACAAGCCTTTCAGGCCATTGCGTCAGCTCCACCCATTCAAGCTGTCACCGCCGAAAGTACACACCCATCAGCCGAGCGAAACCAAGAAGAAGATACCCACGACGAGACAGTCCCGAAGCTGAAAGGCATGTCTTACACACGGCCAGTCTTTTGTGCTGTGCTGATTGAAATGTGAACTTAAGTGCAGATTCTTGGATTGAGCTGATTCCCTCAGATTGGCAATGTAAGACAAATGTACAGAAGCATCCCTTCTTTATTAGGTATGCTCGTTCCCCAAAAGACATCCTTTAAACTGCTTTACAGTTACCGCCATGCTTCAGAAGCAGCAGTTGCCAGGGAGCTCTATTATCAAATCAAGGTTTCTGTCATGGAGGAATACCGAAGAGGAATGCTCCCAGATGAAGACGTTTTCAATGGCCAGCACGCCTTCTTGGACTCGATTTGCCTCACAAGTGGAGAGAAGTGGGGCATCAACTTCATGTCTGGGTTGTTCCATTCAAGTGTCATAATTTTACTGTGTTCAGATTGGTGTGTTGAAAATATGCGTAAAGCAGACAGGATAGCTGACAATGTCTTGCTCGAGGTACCTTGCCATTGGGCCACTGCCAATATTTCTAATCTTTTCTCAGTGGGAGCTGGCTCTTCAAATGCAAGAAGACTTTGGCCACGACATTTTACCAGTTCTCCTTTCCAGTCACGTCGAAGCGACTCTAAATGATGGGAAAAGGCGCTCTTTGATTATGGAATTCAGCTCGTATGACTACCGGCAATATCCAAATAAGCCTCATTGCCACCCTTTGAGCCCTGGCCGGCAGAGTGTCTCTGAAACTGTTAGGAAAATTTTTGAGCTGAACGGCCCAAAAGTCCATCCAGACAGTGATGTGATCAAGTAAGTGCCTTTTACAAAAAAAACTCACCAAATCTCTTACCTCCAAGCCTCAGGATTGTCACGGAGGCCAGAGAGCTGAGGCATAATCGCAAGGCAGAGCGTCAAACAGTCAATCCAAGTAGGGAGATTTCCCTATCAAGGTCTGATTTGGCTGCATTGGAGTCTTGGCTCTCTCCTCTTTCTACGCAGATGGAAAAACAGCGAGAAGCACTCCTCAGCAGCTATCTTCCAACTACAAGAAAATGGCTGCTTACAAGAGTGCTTCAGTTTCTGTCTCCTGCGGATTTCTCCCAGACGAGTGCAAACAGGGTTATGTGGCTGAAAGGTGTTGCTGGCGTGGGCAAATCAGTCATGGCTGCGGTGGTCAGCAGGGAGCTCCAAGCTCTTCATCTTTTGGGTGGACAGTTCTTTTGTAAGCATGATGATGAACGGTGCAGCAGTGCGCGCAATCTCATCTCGACTCTGGCTCATGGCCTCGCAAAGTTCAGTATTCACTATGGACGGATTCTCCTTCAAGTTATGCAAGAAAATCCGGACGTTTTGCTCAGATCTCCATCAGAAATGATGAATGCATTGCTTGTGGTGCCATTGGCCAAGATGTCTGACATGAGAAAGTTAATGAAGCCTG
This sequence comes from Zopfochytrium polystomum, assembly GCA_025765615.1. Lineage (NCBI taxonomy): Eukaryota > Fungi > Chytridiomycota > Chytridiomycetes > Chytridiales > Chytridiaceae > Zopfochytrium > Zopfochytrium polystomum. The sequence continues at coordinate 158,816 of JAIVFJ010000014.1, read as the reverse complement.
TAGTACTTGTTGTAGATGCACTTGACGAGTGTGGGATCATCAACAAAAGAGGAGAGATACTTCATATTTTTCAGGAGCTGGACAGGCTTCTACCAACGAATGTCAAGATTTTGATTACCGGGCGACCTGAGGAGGACATTCTGAACGCTTTCAGCGAACTTCCCACTGAGTCGATCGAGCCAACTGCTGAGGAGAACTTTCAAGATCAGATCATTTATACACAGCACTTTTTGGAGACTCACGGTGCTGATTCGTTGGCTGCGACAGACGGTGCTCAAGTGCTCGTTGAAAAGTCTGCTGGTGTCTTTGTTTGGCTGGTTGCAGCCTGCATGTATTTGAGCAATTCTGATAATGAAACAATTACGATGGACCAGATCAATGACCTCCCTGAGGGGGACAGGTTGGATGGAAGCATCGATGCAATGTACCATCGGATATTCGCCAATTTTTTTGACCCCTCAAGAAACCAAAATGTTTTGCGTCAAGTTTTGTCCATTATTGTATTGGCTAAAGAGCCCCTTTCAGCAGCTGGGATATCGTTGCTTCTCGTGGAGGAAAATGAGGAAGAAGTTCGCGGCGCCATACGAATTTTGGAGCCTATTCTGGTGCTTGACGACTTCACCAAGAAGATCAGGATCTTTCACAAATCTGTCAAGGACTACCTAGTTGATCCAGGCCGCTGCAACACCCCTGAGTTTCTGATACACTCTTCCTCCAAACACGCTGAAATTGCCAGTCTCTGCATTGCTGCCCTTGACATCAATCTGAGGTTCAATATGTGTGAACTTGACTTCTCAGCTTCGTATCTTGATGTTCTTGACTTGGACTTGAGAGTGCAAAGCTCTATACCTGAGCATGTTTGCTATGTATGCTGTGAGGCACTTCTGGGAGCATTGCTCAGACTCGTCGTGTGTCCAGATGCTGGAAGACAACGTTGTGGAGAAGACTATGTTTCCGGTGAGAAAGACTATCGACACGGAGCTCTACGTCCAATTGGAGTCATTTTTAACACGAAATGCGCACCACTACCTCGAAGCTTGCAGTCTGCTCAAGTGTCTGCAGCTTGTTATTCCGGCCATGGACTCACTTGAGTCTCTAGCTGCACCTAGGCATCGGAACATTTCCGGGATCCTTCCAACTTTGTTTCAAGATGTGAAGAGAATCATTCAGAAGTTTCTCATCCCGCTTCAGTATTCTGGACTCCAGACTTACTTCACCGGCGTTCCCTTCGCTCCATCTGAGTCGGCTTTCTACAAGCTGTTTGTTGGAAATCTCCCCGAGGACGTGACCGCCCCCGTCCTTGCAAAGGGACAACTGGAGAGGTGGCCTGCTTGTATGAATGTGCTGGAGGGACACTCTTCTGCGGTCAGATCGGTGGCATTCAGCTCTGATGGCAATTTTGTCGCATCGGCCAGCAGTGATAAGTCTGTCAAGATCTGGAGCTCCTCCACAGGACAAGAGCTGTTAAGCTTGAAAGGACACATTGGATCTGTCTCTTCGGTGACCTTTACCTGTGATGGGCAGTACGTTGTGTCTGGCGGCGATGACTTTTCAATCAGGATTTGGAATGCAATCACGGGTCAGGAACTCCGCGAGCTTCTTGGTCATGATGATAAGGTGACATCTGTGGCTGTGTGTGGGGATGGGACCTCAGTTGTCTCTGGAAGTTACGACATGACCGTGAGGATTTGGAACTTGGCGTCTGGCCAGGAGGTCCACAAACTGGTCGGACACAAAGACCTGGTCTACGCAGTGGCTTTCAGCCCTGACGGTGGTCTGGTCGCGTCCGGAGGGGAGGACCACACGGTGAGGATATGGTCGTCGTCCACGGCGAGCGAGCTCCAAAGGCTGGAGACGCACTCGTCCACTGTCATGTCCGTAGCGTTCAGTCCCGACGGCCAACGCGTTGTATCAGCCAGCCTCGATCGGACCGTCCGAATTTGGGTTGCCTCCACCGGCGAAGAACAGCTGAAACTAGTGGGCCACGCAGCGTCGGTGTTCTCAGCCAGCTTCAGCCCCGACGGACAGCGCGTCGTTTCTGCGAGCGGCGACAAGACTGTGAGAATCTGGGACGCCGAGACGGGCCACGCGCTCAGCGAGCTGGACGGCCACTCGGAGATTGTGTTTGCCGCCGCCTTCAGCCCGAGTGGCCGCCGCGTCGCTTCCGCTAGCTACGACAGAACTATTCGCATCTGGACCGCCACCCTCGGTGAGCACGAGGAGGACACGCAAATCGCCGCCGGCCACTCGGGCGCCGTCACCACAGTCGCGTTTGGCAAACTCATCAACGGCGCCACCGACACCAACCTCACCTACGGCGGCAGATCTCTCATCGCGACCGGTAGCGACGACACAACGGTGCGAGTGTGGGACGCAGCGACGGGCGCCGAGGTCAGCAAGCTGGAGGAGCACACGGAGTTTGTCAGGGCGGTGGCGTTCAGCGCGGACGGGCGGCTGGTGGTGTCCGGTGGGTTCGACGCAACGGTGCGTGTGTGGGACGCGGCGACAGGGGCGACGGTCGCGAAGCTGGAGGGGCACACGGACTGCGTCAACGCTGTGGCGTTTGTCTCCGCACCCGCGGAGACTGTCGTCGTAGTGTCGGCCGGCGACGACCGCACCGTGCGCGTGTGGAACGCGGCGTCAGGCGAGCAGCTGCGGCAGCTCGACGAGCTCCCGTCAAGAGTGTACGCCGTCGCGGCCAGCCCGGACGGCGCACGGATCGCGTTCGGCGGCGGCGACAAATGTGTGTGGATCTGGGACGTTGGCACCGTTGCTGCTGCCGGCGATGACGGCGACGACGACGACGACGATACCGCCGCCCACCGGGTGCTGCCGGGGCACGCAAAGACCGTCAACTCGGTCGCGTTCAGCCCCGATGGGAAGCTGGTGGCGTCGGCGGGCGACGATGGCGCCGTCATAGTGTGGGACGCCGCGTCCGGGGAGTTGCTGCACCGAATAGGGGCCTACGCGGGATCGGTGGACGCTGTCGTGTTCAGCAACAAGGGCGACCTGGTGCTGTCCCGCGGGTCAGACGGCATCGCCAAGCTGTGGGATGTGGGGACAGCGGTCGAGCTGTCGCACTTCGAGAGGCGCCTCGCGGAAAACGGCGCCGCAGCTGGCTTGCTGCTGCCCACGGTGAAGAACGCTTCTGGCCAGCACTTGCTGCCGATCGGGCTGTCGCCTCACCAGTTTTCTGGGCACTGGGTGAAAAACACGCAGTGGATCACTTTCCCACCGAGCGGAGTTTGCTGCTGGCTGCCGCCGGACATCCGCGGTGACTTGCAGTTTTTGGACCAGGGCCGCGTTTTCTCTCTCGGCTCCGACGTCTGTGCCCTCGTCGAGTACTCGGCCCCAGATGTGTAACAAGATTTTCGTATGATTAAATACAGCTGAGAATTCTATGCAAGCTTCCCTCCATTTCCTTTCGAAACAAAAGGTACTTAAAACCAAAATGACCTCCGCCAATGCTTCATTCGATACCAGCTATCAAAGTGCAGCAAAGCGCGGCCGATCCCTCGCAGACCCGTCTCACAGTAATGTACTTGTACTGTCAATCGTTGAACGCAAATAGGCACTCGTCTTCTGATAGTAATATCATTAATATCACGAAGGATTTGCGTTGGAACACAACAATAAATAAATATTGAGGCTTGATTACTCCTGGAATGTCGCTCAGCGTTATCTTCGCCATAACCTCCAATAAGCGCTTAGCGCTAAGAAATTAAATTTGTTCACTTTGAAGAACAGGTAAGGGGATCGTAAAGCTGGGACCGACCATACGTATGATCAGTGAGACTTTTTAGTCGACTTCCGCCTGGTGACTTGAGGTTTCGTTTATTAATGCTGCCTCAGACTGTGCAGAACCGGGAAAAAACGAGGTGGGGCCGAAAGCTTACTCGAGCCTGGCTTGGGAATGACGATTGGTGTGGTGTGACCGGGTGACGCGTGCACGTAAGTTTTGTGGCAGCGGCAATGTCCGATCGTGGGGGGGGGGGGGGGGGGGGCGGCCAAACCTTTTCCCGCATTGACGCATTGATGGAGGGGAAGGAAATTCTTTTGACGCATTCATGGAGGAGGGGGAAGGACAGCAAGAGAGAGAGAGAGAGAGAGAGAGAGAGAGAGAGAGAGAGAGAGAGAGAGAGAGAGAGAGAGAGAGAGAGAGAGAGAGAGAGAGAGAGAGAGACAGAAGGAGAGGGAGCGAGACAGAAGGAGAGGGAGATCTGCCGAAAATGCCGAGAAGTCTCATTCTCTTTTTTCTCCATCCCATCCCACAATCGGCACAATTCATTTCCTTTTTCCCACCTCGCCTGCTTATCTGCTTTCACACAATAACAAACACACACACACACTCACACACACACACACACACACACGACAAACAGAGTAAAAATAATCGTCATTTGTTAGCTACAGCGCACGCTCTCGCCGCCGCCGCCGCCGCCACGACAAGAAGACGACGCTCCGCCCCTCCATAGAATCCACAACAACAGCAACAACAACAACAACAACAACAAATTCTCCCTTCGCAACACCTCCTTCCCCCCAACCACCACCACCACCACCACCACCAGCACCAGCACCAGCACCACCTCCAACAACAACAACGACAACAACAGCAGCAGCAGCAGCACCTCGGATACTGTCGGACGCTGTTGCCTGTTGGATGGCTCCCGCTGTTTGCCACCCACTACCTCCACCGCCAACGACAATGACCCACAGCCCACCCGTGCTGCAGCCAATAGCCTCCCGCCACTACCAGCCAGCCCCGCTACTCGCCGCCCCCGCTACGCACGCGGCACCGCAGTTCTTTGTCGTCGTGCCCGCCCCACACCACCTTGCCCAGGTCACGCTCATACCGTCCCCTCACGCGCCTATCGCTCGGTCCTTCATCTCGTCAACCCCGCCACCGCCACGATACCTCCCTCTTCCCGCGGCCGCCCCAACAAAACAAGAAATCGAATCGGCCACGTCCCCGCCGTCGTCGTCGTCGGATGGGCGAAAGTCCCACCTGGAGCGCGAGCTCCACCGCAAGAAGGCGCACTCGGCCATTGAAAAACGCCGCCGCGACAAGCTCAATCTCCTCCTCGCCGAGCTCCAGCGGCTCGTCCCGGCCTGCGCCGGCCGTGGCCAGATGCACAAGCTGGACGTTTTGGAGGACACCATCGACCACGTGCTCGAGCTGGAGACGCGGCTGGCGGAAGCACGCACACGGCAAGGAGCAGCCGGCCGTAAGAGTAATAACCAGCAGCAGCAGGAGCAGCAGTGTCAACAGCGGACCCCCCCTTGTGGCGCCGACTCGAACGCCACAGCCTTGCCCGGCAGCCCTCAACACCCGCGCAGCGTTCTTCTTCCTTCTCCCTCTCGTCCACTTCTTGCTCAAAGCAATGGCACCTCCACGTCAGCGCCAGGGCCAGCTTCCATGGAAAACTCGGCCGCCGCTTGCAGCAGCGGCGTCTCTGTCTCCTCCTATCCACCAATCGCGGGGGCCCCCGGGTCCGAGCCGACGACCGCCCGACATGTCGCAGGCAGAGCCACAGGCACAGGCACAGGCACAGGCATGGCCATGGAAAAATTTTTCCCCGTCAACAATGCCAACGAAAACGCCACCCCACCGCCGTGCCAAAAAAGGCGCAGCCGCGCGGGTGACGTCAATCGCATGTGGGTGGACGGCAGGGGTGAAGCCCGCGACCGTCACAGTGACATCATCACCGTCAGGGAAGCCTCGGCGGAAGATGAGAGCGACGAGAACGACGACGGAAGCGAAGACATCGACGAGGAGGAAGGAGAGGATAACAGCGGTGCCGGCGACACCGCTGTGAGCAACCCAGAAAGCAACCACGCACACCCTACTTCTGAAGGCGGTCGCTCGCCACGCTTCGTCAAGCCCGAGCCTTTCGGCGGAGCGGCCGTCCTCGATGAACGGTCGAGGTCCGGGATGAGTGTCTTGAGCATTGGAAACCTTCTCGCGTCGTGATTGTCTCGTCATAGAATGTTGGCAAAACCAGTGCTTCTCGTTGATCCTGTGGTCCCTCCGAAAACTTGTGCTGCAGACCCTTTCTCTTTCGGGACTACCTAAACCCGTTGTGATTGCTTTTCGCTTTCCTTTCTATTTTCGACATGTTTGAAAGAAAATACACAAATATTACTTACTGTCAATTTCAGATACCTTGAGATTTTGAGGCAGCAAAAAAAAGTTTTGGTGGAGGGCAAAAAAAACTTTTCACTATTGGAGACGGACCACCCCGAAATGGAGACCGACCACCCCCCCAATCGAAAGCTTTTTTTTGCTCCCCCCGAAACATTTTTTTTTCAGCCCCAAAATCTCAAGGAATGTGAAATTCACGGTAACTGTTCTGCGGCTTTATTCCTTTATTTTTTATTTTTTATTTTTTTTCTGGCGGGTTCACCGACCGCATCAGTCTTCCATCGCCTCGTCCTCATCCTCGTCTCCGTCCCCACCCATCATTACACCCAATCCTCCGTCGTCGTCCTCGTCGTCTTCAGACACCGTGTCCATCGTCAAAAACTCCTTTTCAAACGTCCCCCGAATATCAGGCAGCCCGGCCTGCGACCGCGCCCCGCGGATGTACTGCTTGACCGTGTCGTTTCCGTCCAGATGCCACACTGTGACGGAGCCCGAGTCGCCGGCCACCGCCACGCGGCAGGCGTCGTCCGTGTCCGGCGCGAACGTCGCCGAAAACACCTTTCCGAGCCCCAGATCCCGCTTCACAAGGCACCGTCGGTCGCCCGACGCGGCGTCCGCCGCCGCCGCCGTCCCCGAGGACCCCGTCGCGCCCAGCACATCGGTCGCCCAGACCTTGCACGTCCGGTCCGCGGAGCCCGTCACCAGCAGGCCCGGGACGGTCGGCGACATGTCCATGGCCGACACGGCGCCGTCGTGAGCGTGGAGCGTGAACAGCGGCGCGGACGGCGCGGTGCCGTCGAAGCAGCGCACGACGCCGTCCTCGGTCGAGACGAGCAGGCGCTCCGGGCGGAACGGATCCCACCGGATGACCTCGACGTCCGCCGACAGCTTGAACGACATGACCGCGTCCGGGGCGCGCGTGTCGAACACGCACGCGCGCTTGTCGTACGCGCCGCTCGCCAGCACCTCCGGCTGCTTGCTGTTCCACGCCAGCCCTTGCACCTTGGCATGGTGCGGCTGGAAGCTGCGCAGCGCCTGGTCCGGGCTGTTCAGGTCCCAGAGCTTGATTGTCGTGTCGGCGGACCCGGAGGCGAGGAGCGACGGGTGCGCGCGGTTCCACGAGAGGCACAGGACGGCGTCGACGTGGTAGTGCGGGTGTGGCTGCCTCAACCGGCTCTTCTTCTTTCCGGACCCGAGTGCGACCTTGGGTGCGTCCGCTTTGCCGCCAAGGATGGCGTCCGGGTACATGGGGTCGAGGACGTCGAGGTTCCAGATTTCGATTTCTGGATCAAACATTCCGACTGCGACAAAGTTTCCCGTCTGTGATGCGAGCGACGACGATTCGGTGGTTGATGAGGGGAGGGGGAAATTGAGCCATTCGAGGCAAAGCGGGAACGATGGCAGCATAATGTCGTGGTGGACGAAAAGGTTGTCTTCGCCTCCCTCGTAGAGATAGACTTCAATGTGAGAGATGTCGTCCTCCGTTTTGGCAGCGAGAATAAGATTGTCGTTGACGCTGATCATGGCCTCTTCGAGCTCCTCATCTTCTTCGACTTTGTCATCCTGCGTGACGAATGGATCCTCGCCACCTTTGTCGTGGTATTTTAGGCTTTGGATAGTTCCAAACAGCGCACCGTCTGCCAAAGATGGTTAGTTTGTCGCCTCAACATTATTACTGTAGTACAAACCTTCCGCTGAATTGCTCGCGAGAGCAGCCGCCATCTTGGCCTGCTCTGAATCGTCCATATCTTCCGCCGCCATCTCGTCGTCATCCTCGTTCTCTACCTCGTCCTCATCGTCGTAATTGTCGAGCGCGAATTCCTTAATGATGGCCTCGTCCTCCGGATTTGGCTCTGTCGCTTTGCCCTTGCCCTTGTTGCCATCAGTGGCGCCCGCTGCCGCCGCATTCTCCTTGCTCTGGCCCTTCCTCTTCTTCTTGTTCTTCACCATCTGCGCTCCAGCGGCGTCGCTGTTGCCTTCCGGGCTCGCACCGTCCGCGGCAAGTTCCATCTGCGCAGCCTCAAGTTCGCTCTTGGACGTGGCCAGGCGGGAGGATATGTTCGCCTGGATTCGATCAAAGTCCTCGTCGGTCATCTTGAACCGCACGGGGACTTCTTTGGAGGCGCCCTTGGGCACCCATGCCAGCGACGAGATCATGCTGCTGCTGCTGTGGGAGAGGTCTTGGTTGGTTGCGCGCAAAAAAGAAAGAAAGAAAGAACAAAAGAATGAAAGATGGTGACTGACCTCGTCAAAGTGGCAGGATGACCGGAAGCGAGCCGCGACACTTCACGCAGAGGCGGAATGGGAGGATTAATGGGTGCCTGAGCCGTCAATTCTCTCTCTCTTATCGCCTCATTGTATTACTGGAGCCGTTCAACGTTAAAGCTTCGCCTCTTCTTTCAAAACGGTGGTTCTGGGTCAGCCCCAACTGACAGACTCGCAGCGTACCGCTTGTGTTCTGCTGAAGCAGTTCTTCTGCAGTCATCCTGCCCGGCTCAGGTCATCTGCACTTGCGCAGAAAGCAGCCACTACCGCGCGTGACCGGCTGGGGCCGCTGGCTGTCAGGCACGGGTCATCCGTCGTCGGATGATTGAAGGCTGCTTCACCTGCAAATTTGTTGTTGGCGATATGGCCTTGTCTTCCGCCATTGCGGCAGCGAGGCGCTCCCTCACGGATGATCATCGAGGGCGCCAGTCCGTCGCGGACGGCAAGGAAGCGGCAGAGTACTCTTGCGCCGCCGCGACCAAAGCACAGACGGTGCAGCGAGGCGTAAAGCAGGATGCTTCCGATGGGCATAGATCCGGCCGTGATTCTCCTCGCCGCGGCGAGCTTGAACAGCGTGATGATGAACTAGTTGACGGCATCTTAAGCTTGGCGCTGTCAACCCCATCGAATTGCCCCCTTCAGAGTCGCTCTGCCCTTGAGGCCCCTTCCCCCACTACCCAATCGTTTCCTGCAAACTCGCATATTGAAATGAATGATGATGTGTGGGGTCTTATCTTTCATTGGCTGGATGTTCGCAGTCTATTAAGAGCGTCGCGCGCCTGCCGTCGGTGGTACCTGTGCACTAACCACCGTAGGTGGCTTTGCCTAGAACAAGGTCTGTCTGACTAACTCCTGCCAAATAGAAAACACTCTCTTATGGCGGAGCTTGTTCGTTCGGCTGTTCCCGACGACTTTGCCAGCTTCCCTTCGTTATCCTCAGCAGTTCTTTGGCATGACCTACAAGGATGCTGTCCTTTATAAGCATCTATCGAAGGAACGATTCTATACTTGGGGATCCGACAAGATCGTCGTGACCCCATATCAGCTGGGAGGGAAGGAGCGACCACCTCTTGGTGATTCACCATACAGACACTCTCACGTCCTGGACCTTACCAAGGATTCCATTGCATGGGTCGCCGATGTTGAACAAGGATACGTGTGCTTCGCATTTCTGTCCAGGCTGAGAAATGCAGGTGGGATTACAAGCGTCGAAAACGGCGACTACATTGAGCTAGATGTAAGTTTTCACTCTGCACCAAGCAATGCGCCTAAAGAGAACATGAAGGTCACACAGAGAATCACTGGGTTATCGATTGGCGACTCTTTCATTGTCATCAGTTGCGTAGACCACTTCCGGATATTCCGGAAAGGTGGACTGTGTGCCGAATTCGAAATACCGTTTCTCGACAGCGACGAGCATGATAATCCTGCAGACGATGACTCTTCTGATTCAGCGGGCGGACAGTGCAGGCCTTTTGCATGGTCGTTGGTTAAGGACGTGCTGACAGTTGTTTGGTCAGCAAGTCCCAACGATCCAAGAAAGCCCTCAGCAAAGGTTTCCATGTGGGACCTTGGCGCGCTCATCGTTCCACCAGAGACAATGATGATTGGCGTTTCCGTTGGCTCTTTGAATAGCGGCGGAGCCAAAAGTTCTCCCAGTCAGACTTCTATCTACCGCGCAACACAGCCTTCGTTCATCTATTTTGAGGCAGAGGCCATCCCCGATCTGTTTCATGTCTCGGTCACCCGTGATTCTCGCTGGCGTTTATGCCAGGTTCATATCCTCTGCACGTCTTTACCATCTACAACTGGTCAAAAGAAGCCCGTGTCGGTTGTGCATACACTCACTTCGAAGTTGGAGCTTGTACCGAAATTTCGACGGACAGCGTCCCAGCAATCGAAAATTTCTTGGGCGAGTGTCCACCACGGAGGGCAGCTTGTACTTTTTATTGGAACGTCTTCATACATTGAATCGCGGTGGCTGAAGGAAGCATCCCCCGATGGAAGCGAACTTTCGGAGTCTACGCTTGGGGTTCGAGATGACTACCCGCTATGGAACCTTGCACCTGTGAACATCGAGCTTGGCAGAATTTTCGATGTCGTAAGTTGGCGTTTTGGCTCGTCACAATTTCTACTTACATCGACCCTCAAGCATGTTGCACGATTTACAGCCTCTGTTTTGACAGACTGTGTGAAGGGTCAGGATCCTGAGCCCCCCGTCAACCTTCTATTTCTTCGAAGAAGCAGTCCTCGGCTTCGTGTCGTGGACTTGCTGACAGGGGACACATTGACTAGCTTCCGCTTCAGTGCAAATCTTTCTACTCCGGCGAACTTAGGCATCGTGAGCCTCACAGACGAGGGCGTATTCTGGGTTGCTGACAACGGGGAGGTGCGATTTCGGGCGAGAACCCGTCAGATGGCGCTAGCTATGACGCCTGGCTCCTCTTCATCGTTGACGCTTTCTTCATCAAGTCACCTTCAATCTTCGCAATCCTCGTCTTCTCTCACGTCATCCTCGTCGATCTCTTCCCCGTCCGCAGCAATTGGCTCCACGTCTCGTCTTAGCACTAGCGTGATCTCTTTACCGACAGGGCAGATGCCTGCACCTAGTTCTCTTCACCTTGAGTCCTTCACGTTTCCTGAGAATCACTCAGTTTCTCACGTCATCCTCAGCCCGTCCTCCCTTTTCGTTCGCAAACTATACGAGCGAACAGTCAGTAAACCCGCTCCACCAACTCTTCACTTCTCAAGCAACGCGATTCGCGTAGGCGGCGGCGGAGGACTCGGAAACAGCGGAAAGGCTCGAACAAAAAAGAAGTGGAAACTGCGAATGACGTACCGCAAACATCAGAGTTCAAAAACCGGGATGAGACCCGTGATTGGAATCGCTGTGAGTAAATCGTGATTTTTCTCCGTTTTAAAAGCTGACAGCCAACGCCAGGGATGGGACGATTGCGAAGTTCTCGATGCGCGAGGCTTGTACAGCCCTTCAGATGACGAGCAATTGCACGGAAGATATGAGGACGAAGAGGATTATAATCAAGACGAATACGGTACTTTGTATATAGGCGACTCCCCGAACGACGATGAAAGTGATGCCTTCGAAGAGGATATCGATATGGGCGACGTTTTGGCGGATCTTCCGCCGTCTGTTCGTGAGCAGTACGCTACGCTTGCGGCGCAAATGAGACCAATTTTCGCAGCGGAGCTTGGCTTGGATGAAGGCGACGCCAACCCCTCGCCGTTGGATGAATCGACATCGGACGCTGTTTGGGACGCAGTCCTTGAGGGTGGCGGCGATCCCGATAGGGTGGCGTGCTTACTGCTGTCTCGTATACAATCGGATAAAGCAGCGTTCGACTCGCTGTGCGAAATGTTTCCTGATATTGAAAGCGTTGTGGTCAGGAGCGTTTGGGGAGCTGTTGGAAGGAGTGCTCACAAAGCAGCTCCAATTCTGAGCGAGATTGCTGAGTCTTCGTGTTGAAACTGTTTTCTTTCAAATTTTCAATTTATATTTTTTTTTTTTTTTTAAACTCCCTGTTGGACCTTGTGGATCTGCACACTGTAAGAAATTGTCGCTGTACCGAGGACGTTGGCCATGATGGCCCTATCGCGGGACGTGCTGCGATGGGTGCAAGGCTTGAACCTGAGCTACTCGATCAAAAACGCAAAGCGGTAAACTGAACGAAGATGATGTGCCAGCTCTGCCTTGACGATTTCCCAACCGTTTTTCGCCAACGACGGTTTCCCATTCAGCGACTTCGCAAATGGATTCCTGATCGCAGAAATCCTTTCAAAGTACTTTCCCAACGACGTCGCAATGCATGCCTATGATACCGGGACCGGTGCGGCTGCAAAGAAGAACAACTGGGACCTTTTGGAGCGGGTGTTTTCCAAGCTGGGAATTCCGGTCCACAAGGACATGGTTTCAAACGTTGCGGCGGGAAGGGCTGAAGCAGCAGCCTTGGTTCTCAGTATTATCTACACCAACGTTAGAAAGCGCGGGTAAGTCTGATTGCTTGATTGGGAAGAGCAGTGCTTGACCTCCAACGCTCGCTAGTCCTGTGGCCGTCTCGCGGTCGTCGTCCGCGGTCCCCCGTGATGACGCGCAAGAAAAATTCATGGGCTCAACCATAGCAATGGAGGTGGCCGAGAAGCTTGTGCGAGTTCTGCCCAAAACGGGGAAGACGGCAGCCCGAGCGCAACACGCAGCGCCGTCAGCGGAGGATGGATCATCACCGGACTCTCTTGAGACGCAAGGTCTAGCTCCTGCTCCCCTCGAAAAAGTCCAGCGGACCCCACACCGTTTGTTACAGCAACAAAATTCCTTGCCGCAAGACGCCGCCAACATGATCAGCACAAATGTCACGAGTTCGCACGAAGCAGCGGAAGCGTCAACAAAAGAAGAAGCCAGGGCTGTTGTGCCAAAAACGAATGCGCCAGCGGTTGTACTTGTGCATTCTAAGAGCGCTTTCCACACCCTGCACAGTTCGGACAAAGACTTGGAGGAGTACATTGGCAAGGTGTGTCATCGAACAGAGAATCACCCTACCCTCTTACCCTCACTTCTTATTCTCATGTTGAACTCGCTACGCAATTTAGATTGCAATCCTCAAAGTTATTTGCAGTCTATTTGGGGTGCAAGAACAACAAATGTCTTTCGGTCGATCCTCGTTTTCTTCAGCAGTTTGCCGAGATAAGCTGCTCGTTAGACTCGATGCCTTTTCGGGGCAGGAAATTTCGGAGCTACCAGCGACCATCATGGCCAAGGTTTTGGCGATTCGTAATTTTTTTGCAGGCAGTCTAACCAACTGCACAAAAATACACAAAAGGAAAGAGAGCTTGCCCTAGTAATCCAACACAGCCCACCATCCGACGTACTTTTGCTGTATGACACGCTCTTACCTGCATTGGTTGCTTTCGCGGCGGACTCTTCAATTCTGAACGGTAAGGTTAGTGTTTGGAAGCTCGCTACTTCTCGGTTTCTCAATTCGGACTGAACAATGCAGCGGCTGCAACAATTCTCGTCATCATCGCCGACCTCCTGCACCTTCACAGCCCGACGAAAGATCTCATCTTTCAGCGTTTCACAGCAAGCAAAGACTTTGCCGCTCTGTTAACACACACAATGTCTGCGAACCTCACCAAAATGCCGGCCGTTGCACGAATTCTGCTCGCATTCATGGGACCCGACCTTGCAGATGCCGAAAAAGTGAAAATGCTGCTCCAAATCAAGGGATGGGCGTCAGCTGCCAGCTCCACCTCGGCAAAGTTTCCAGCAGGCAGCAATGTCGGTGCGGGCACGATTGGTGGTAATGTTGGAGCGAACGGCGGAGGAAAAGGTTTTGGCGTGGTGAGTGACAGCAATTCGGCGTCAGTCCTGCCTGTGGGTCTTCCGAGGGTGAGCGAAAGCGGAAACCGCTTCATACTGTTTATGTGCGCTCAAGAAATGCTGGACAGTCGTGCACTCGCTATGGAAAATTCAGAGGGCGAGGTACGAGGGAAACGCGATGGATGCCAGTCCACACAAGACCTTGAAAATATGGAAGCGGTGCACACCGATGAAGATGGCGGCCCTAGCATTCCGGATGCAGTCTATCCCACGAACCAATTCACAACGCTCGTTCTGTCGGAGTGCCTGACTGTAATCAACACTCACCGTCGACACGCATCGCAAGGCAAATGTAGCATGCTCTTCAGTTCTATTTTTTCCACATATGAGCTGTCGGCAGCGTTTTTGCTTTTGGCGAAGCTGGCGAAAAGCGAAAATCCCACTCGAGTACAAGACCGAAAAGGACAGAAATGGGGCGAATTGAGACCGGAGAATTCTGTGCCTTCAAAGGATGACGGAATTCGTTTAGAAAGGGAAGCGCAAAGCAGGCCGACCAACAGCGGACGAGTTCATTCCCGTAGCGGACTTCGAGAGGAAGCCTCAATTGGCCATGTTCCAACTGGTGTGATTGAGTCTCTTTTTTCAGGGCTCACCCATGCCGAGTATGCGGCTACTTTGGCAGGAAATCAGGGGGACGGCCGAAGTGGTGGCTTCATGAGAGTTATAATGCATCAAGACTGTCCCTCACATCTGCAAAAGGCTTTCATATACTTGGTAGCTGTTATATTGCAAGTGGTTGGTGAAGCGCACTCTGTGACGAGAATAGCCAGAGAGGCGGCAGTTGCGATATTGAAGTGGGTGGCAGATGATGTGCTAAGAACCGGTGGGTACTACTTCGAAGTGCTTATAACATCTTAAAGTATATTTTGTATTTGCAGCACTGATTTTGTTCGCGCCCTGCCTTCGTTCACATTTTCCCCTCTGTGCATCGTTCGTTCGCGGATTAACTTCGATTGACGAGGGAACTCGCCTTGATCTCCTCCACTTGCTTCCACCGCCTCAAACACGCCAAAGTAGCAATCAGCGAGATTCAACATCAATCACAACAATGTCAGGTGTTGTGAATCTTCTCGACATCGCGGAAGCAGGTCGGCAGTCGGATAGCGCACAGGCTAATCGAAATTGCTTTGTCCTATTGGACTTGCCATTCGCCGTGCGCCAAGAGCACCCGAATGTTGTGGACTCTTGGTATGCGTATGGAGTTGCCATGGGAGTTGTTCGAGTGGTGAGTAGCTCGAAGGTTTGCTTCGGCGGCATTAAATTCTTTGCGCAGAGCCAAATCTCCAAGGTCACACTACTGCCGCGGTGCTTTCTCCAGGTCCTGCTGGCCGCGTCTCTTCAACTGAAGCCGCTGATCGGCAGCTCGCCACTGCTGGAACTCGATTCACCCTCTCAGAAGCACTCTGATCCATGGGATCGCTTCTTTTCCTGTATTTGTCCTGATGTCGTCGCTTCTTTCGTCTGTGAAGATACGGTGGATCTGGCCGGCGGTGTCATCGAGTCTTTTCTGGTAACTCGCGGAAAAGAGGTTTTAGATGCTTTGCTCCCATTATTGTTAGCCGCAATGGTATTCGCGCAGTCATCAGGACGGCATCGCAGGGAGCGGACCAGATTGGCGCTATGGGTTAAAAGATGGGAGGGACTGGGAATCGCTCCGGCCCTGGCGTGTTCCAGCAGAGATCAGGGCCACTCCAGGGAGGACGAAAAGGATGATCCAAAGAACGCCAGAAGAGATCTAAAGCAGCGGAGTGAAGTCGTGCGCGGTGCGATCTCCAACCTGCATCGCATACTCTCCGATCGATTCGTTTACGGCATCGTTTCGTCGTGATTGATCAACTTGCGGGGTTCAAAAAAAGAAAATTTTAAAGCCCGACATTGTCTCAAACGCCTCCTAGTATGTCCAAACAAATCATATTAGTGAGTTGTACCCAGATCCAGTTTTCAAATACCTTTCAACGACGATTTGCACTCACCGATCCTGTCTGATTGAAACGTATATGCTGTCGATAAAAGGAGGAGGAGTAAGATCCCGTCGTTACGTTGTTTTGTTCAGCGATCAGTCATTGATCACTCCGAATTCGCAGGTTCGACGAAAACTATGAACCAACAGAACAAGGTAACTTCGTTTGCGCGGCCTTAGAAAGATCGCAGCCCAACTTCCTGCAGAAATCCTCGAGTATGCCAAATTTCTCGGCATGGACGAAAAGGAAGACGCCCATTTGTTTTGGATTGCAAGAGAGTCACTGAAGGCGCCACTTCCGCCAAACTGGAAGCCATGGTGAGGATGCAGACGAGTTTACTCACCAGAGCTAATAATACTTGTAAACTGAACAGTCAGAGCGAGGACGGCAACATCTATTACTTCAATTTCGCCACAGGAGAGAGCTTATGGGATCATCCATGCGATGAGCATTACAGAAGCTTGTACGAAAGAGAAAAGGCGAAAGGAAAGCCCGCAAGCCAGGTTTTTTTACATTCCCTCTCTTCGACTTCGTAGACTCTCCTTGCTGATCATATCCCATTTCGTCGACCAGCCCGGAGGAAACAGCAAATTGGATTCTGGAGCAACACCAGCGGCTACTTTGAGCAATCAGGACAGGATGAAGGTACATTCAAAGCTTGGTCTTTCGACAACTAATAATTTTTTGTTTCAGGCAGCCTTAGCACTTCCAAGTCCAGCAACAACTACCTCCAGCCCTTCGGGCTCCAAAGTCAACCCTCCTCCTTTACTGGGGCCAACCAAGCAGCCGCTAGAGGCCATCAAAAAGCCCCCTTTGCTGGGAGGTATACCTTCTTCCAAGCAAGGGGGTATTGATACGTCAACATCTACACCATCTTCGTCGACTCCAAACACCCCGCCGCCCAGCAAGCTTTCTGCCGTAATGTCTCGACAGCCACTGCCTGTCGCAACGAAAGAAAAAGGACTCGGGGTTGACAGCGATGTTAGGAGGACCGTGTCGAGCTCGTTTGATCGACTGGAGTTGGCGCGGGAGGCTCGAAATGTCGCAATCGGCCTGGAGTGCGACAGCGAAGAAGATGAGGAAGAGGACGATGAATCTGATCAGGATAAGGAGCACTCGGTTGATGATCCCGTTGGAAAGATGAAGTTGATCGTCAAAGTCCCTTTGAGTGCTCCTAAAGTGAGCTCGGCGCTTTCACCGGTCGAAAGCGTCAAACGAGCTGGTGCTGTGGTCGAGAGTGTCAACGGATCAGCTCAGAAAATGAAGTCGTCCGCCATAAATAGCGAAAGTAACAGCGAAAGCGACAAGGACGATGATGACGAGTACGAAGACGAAGACGATGAAGACGACGCCTTTTCTTTACCAAAGAAGTACGTTCCGCCCTCCGAAAAGTCCAAACCCGAAAAAGCCCAACAAGACGCCACAGCAAAGAAGCTGAATTCGACTGAAGATTCTACCAGTCGGGCGGACAACGGAGAGGCTCTTTTCGATACAAAGGCCGATGCTATCAAGGCACGTTATAAGGAAAGGCTGGCGGCTTTAGAAAAGGAGGAAAGCGAACGCTTCGAAGCTGCCTCGCGCGAGCTGAAGGAGGCGCGCCAGAAGCAACTGAGAGACTTGGAGCGACTTTCAGCGTCCGAGACAGAACGAACGAAAGAAATCATAAATCGTCTTGAGATTGCAGAAAAGGCTGAGCAGGACCGATTTGAAGGGCAAGTGGCGGAAATTCGATTGAGATTTGAAACGAAGCTGGCTCAGTTCAAAAAGGAGGAGGAAGAGCGTTACCAGTCCAACATATCAAAGATCAAGGAGGACTTTGATCAGCAGCTCTCGGATTTTACGAGAAAAGGGGATGCAGAAATGAACGAGAGGAGAGCCAAATCCGCATCGGACCTTGAACGCTTGAAGCTTGAGCTAAGAGAAAAAGAAGAGGCTGATAGGGCGAACGCAAGGGCGGAAAATGAACGAAGAATTCAAGCTATTCGTAAGGACATGCAAGACGAGCTCAAAAGAGCGGAGGTTTCTCTTCAAGAGAATATGGAACAGGAAATCGATCAAATCCGACAACAATTGGTGAAGGATTCTGAAGAGAAGAAGAAGAGAATCCGTGAAGACCACGAAAGGGCAGTCACACAGCTCGAACGTGAGCTCTCGCGGAGGCTCGACGATCTCCGAGCCAAATACGCGACGGAGGCGATGGATGACGAACGGCAAATCCTTGAGCGTCTTGAAAACGAAACCAAGGAAAGAAGGAAAAGGGCAGAAGACGCAAAAACTGAAGTGGGAGTCATGGAGATGGAAGTAGAGACGCTGAGAAAGCGAGTGGCGGTGGAGAAGGACGCACTCTTGGAAATGGAGCGAGCGATTTCTGCCTCAATTGCAGCGGAAAGAGTAAGTATTCGCGGAAGAATGGAGCGTGATAAGCCGCCGACACCGTCAAGTGCTGCCGAAGAAATACGAAGGGAAGGGATGGAGCAACCTCATGCGCAAGACCAAAACAGGCCGCTTCCTCCAGAATTGGTGTCAGCAACAGTGCAGGAAGCTCCCGCAGCAGTCAGTCCCGGCAAGTCACGTGATGGTGAGGATTGAACTCTTTACGTCACTCATAATATGCCTTTCAGGTCGGCGGCAAGGGAAAAATTCATCGTCTTCAGCGAGAAGACTCTCGCTAGAAAGCACACTTTCAGAATCTGATACTGCCTCGGAGAGCGGGGAATCATTAAGGTAAGTTTACTCTGATTTTTGGCGAACGCGTCTTAAACTTGGCAAAGCCCGAGCATTCGACTACGGCAGCGCCTCAAATTGGAAGAGAAACGTTTAAAAGAGGCTCGCAAATTTGTTGAAGAGCAGAAAAAATTGCTGTCCGACGCCAGACATGTGAGTTGCAGTTCATACTTGGAATAGTCTCTCACAGCCGGCGTCAGCAATCGGAGCGCACGGCTATGCAGTTCCTTGATGAGGACTTCTCCGAAAAGCAGAAGCGAATTGAGGAGCGCATCCAAGCATTTCAGAGTGACGGAAGAGCTGAGCTCTACGATGCCGAAGGAACCACATGGCTTCTGTCGCAGGTTGAGATGGATTCCACTGCATACAGAATTTTAATATGGTTTCAGATTGAGCAAGAGTCAAGAAAATCACACTTGACACCTTCAGTCAGCGAACTGGAGACCCAGCTGTCAACGTTATGTGGACGATCGTTTCGGTCAACACAACTGGACAAAGATAACTCAAAGTATGAATTTCTCAAAGTCGTTCTCGCACTGGCTAATGTGAATATCCAGAGGATCACGTCATAGCCCGAAATCACATCCGTCTCCCGTACGTTTTCACAGCTCGTGGTCACCAATTCAGCGAGCCTTCGCGCCATCACCCTCCGCTTCTTCGTCATCTCGCTACTCTGATATAAGCACCCCAATCTCGGGAATCTTGGGACAAACGCTGAGGGACATAGAAACGAAAAACATGCAATCTGCATCCCGACTTGGGGCTGACAAAGCTTTCATTGATAGGTTTTTTCCACTTCCCATTTAGTAGAATGACCCCTCTGGGACGAATAAGATACCAATAAAAACGATGAAACACCAAACTCGTTATTGGTTTGAACTTGAATGGCCTGGCGAAATAAGCCGCGTTCTTTCGCTGATCGCTGAATTTGAACTGCCTTCAATAATAGCGTCGTCTTCAGACACAAGCACATCGGATGCGTGTCGAATGAGGGAAGTGGCGCCGAAGACACCGGCAAGTTCAGCAATTAAAAAAGTAAGGACAAGCGGAGCCCATAGATCCACATTTGGGAGGCCATCAGAACCCAGAAGGAAGCGGGAAAAGAAGTAGCAGGCACCATTTGACAGCGCACCGTGGAAGCGGTACGACGCGAAAGCAAAAGGTCTCTCGTCTGGTTTGTTGAAAAGCTGGGGTAGAAGTTTGTATATCTGGTTCATGAGGGTCTTGAGGGAGAGTGAGCACATTGGACCTTGGAAATCATAATCAGCCTACTCAACTGCGTCGCACATGCCGAGCGCGATACCGACAGCGAACAAATATTCCCGCTTGTTGACCAAATTGCCAAACCAAAGGCATGCCATGGTGCTACTGTGTAGAATTGCCTCGGCCACAACCATGGCTCTCGAGCCAAAGCGATCGGTCAGGGGGCCAATAACAAACGAGGTCCCCGCGTTCGCAGCTCCAATGCAAGACAGTAAGTAGAATTTGTTCCCAAGATCGGCGTTCTGGTCTCCAGATTTGAAGAAAAGAGGTAGCGACCCACTAAAAAACGCTGCTGCACTTCAGCTTTCTGGGTTCTGTGCTTCTACGTTCAAAGGTACCTTGTTCCAGAGACACCATATAGAACAAAGGAACCAGCTTCAGCATGATCGGGTTTGCCAACAGTTTTGCAGTTTGGCTCAACTTTGCCCGAGGTGGTGCTGCTGTTTCAGCCGACACCCCAGGTTCGGGGCGAGACCACACGAACAGCAAAACCAGTGGGCCTCCGGCTCCGATCGCGAAAAGAGCTTTGAAAACGGCAATCTGAAGTATGTAAAAAAAAATAAAAAATAACAAAATGACATGTCGAAGGCGAACCGGAATTACCTGGCTGCCAGTCACTTTTAAAATATAGTTGCTTATGAATGGTCCAGAAATTGTTCCTAGAGCCATGATTCCAAAAAAAATTCCTGAATATTTCCCGACATTGCCGTTCGGAGCACACCGGGTAACATAGGTCCTTGGACTGGTTTAGTACAACGAACGAGTTTTCCTCTAAATAATATTCGACTTCTCACCCTTGGGCTGTCCAGAGAACTGCTGCACCAAAACCTGCCAGAAGGGCAGCAGGAGTAATGATTGTCCACTGAATCCATTCGTTATTACTGTTTTGGAGGCAAAGAACGTAGGCCCCATCCAGGATTGTGTATAGTAAAGAAGCAAGGAATAGGCTGGGTCGTGTTCCGAGAGATTGGACTATCGGGGCGGCCCAGATAAGATTGGAAAACGCAAAAGAGGCATAAAGCAGACTAAGGACGGTAAATGCTAGGTTCGTTGGAAGTACCGATGTTGCCAAGTTCTGTTCGATGTATTAGATCCTCCCAAAATATGCAGTGGGGCATACCTGAACCAGCATGAAAGCAATAAAAATCAGAAAGAAGGCAAGGGCCAGAATGGAGACATCTGCCAGACGGCCCTGCTTGTCAGCATGATCTGTTGCGGGTTGGTCGCCGGAGGCGCCTTCAAGCGCCGACTGCGGATCGGTTACAAATGATCGTGATCGTCTCATACCCACCGGTACCCTTCCTGTGTCTGCCGGTCGGGACATGTCAAATCAGAAAACAGGTCGGAGTTTGAACCCTTTATGGTTTCCCAACACCAGGTAACCGACGGTAGCAAAACCCCCCGAAGGTTGAGTCAGACGAAATAAGTTATGCGTCTCACAATTAGTAGAGCTGACTTGGATAAAAAAAGGGGCTCTTCTTTCTATGCACTGTACTCTGCAGGCGACAACCAAGGGGTGTTTTAAGCGCCATTCTCCAAGTGCTTGATTCTCTTTGACCCCAACATCCCGCTCGGCTCAGGCTGGACGCTTTTCACATTGGTCGAGCGGTTGAGGAGAGGAATGCAACAATGAGACCAACCCCGATCGATGATGGACGTGCATTTGGCGCAGTGACAATATTTACCCCAAATATGATGCGTACTCCTGGTCGTTGTACTGTTTGGGGGGGGGGGTGTGGCGCATTTTCGGAGCCAAACAGGCCGACGAGAAAAAAAAAAAAAAAA
Organism: Zopfochytrium polystomum; assembly: GCA_025765615.1. Lineage (NCBI taxonomy): Eukaryota > Fungi > Chytridiomycota > Chytridiomycetes > Chytridiales > Chytridiaceae > Zopfochytrium > Zopfochytrium polystomum. The sequence goes on along the minus strand of JAIVFJ010000014.1, from coordinate 137,281 downwards.
GGAGAGAGAACAAGTCAATCCAATACAGAAAAAATCCGCCTTCAAGCACACAGAACCCATCATTAACATGGCTCCGAAGGCTCCGAAGGTTGCGAAGAAGGCTGATGCTCCTGCGAAGGAGGCTCCGGCGAAGAAGGAGGCTCCAGCCAAGGCTGGCCCTTCGAAGGCCGCCCCGGCGAAAAAGGCTGCCCCCGCGAAGAAGCCTGCCCCCGTGAAGAAGCCCGTCGCGAAGAAGCCGCAATCGAAGGGTGAGCTAACTCCCAGTGCGCTTGGACGGTCGGAGGAAGGATTGGACAGTGGCCGATCAGACGCAGATGTTTATGGAATTGCCGAGATAGTCATCAGCAGAACCCGTGTGGAAACGAGGATGTGGACTGATTGCTCCGCCGATCCTTCTCATTCATCCATCTGACACATTCCCTTTTTGGCCCTGCCCTCATGCAGCCGATGCCTTGAAGAAGGCCAGTGCCGCGAAGAAGGCAGTCTTGAAGGGCCAAAGTGGAAAGGTTGCCCGCAAGGTCCGCACCAGCACCACCTTCCGTCGCCCGAAGACCCTCAAGCTCGCGCGCAAGCCGAAGTACTTGAGGCGCGCCGTCCCCCGCTCCAGCCCTCTCGACTCGTACACCATTCTGCGCTTCCCGCTCAACACCGAATCCGCGATGAAGAAGATCGAAGAGGACAACACCCTCGTTTTCATCTGCGATGTTCGGTCGAACAAGCGTCAGATCAAGCAGGCGGTCAAGCGTCTCCACGACGTTGAGGTCGCTAGGATCAGGACCCTCGTCAGGTAACATACCGTTGCACCATTTGCAAAGGTGTGTTACTAAGTTTGTTTAATAGGCCCGATGGCACCAAGAAGGCCTACATCAAGCTCCCGGCTGACGTCGAGGCCCTCGATGTTGCAAACAAGATCGGCTTCATCTAAACAACGAAGCTCTGTTCGTGGGGATGGATGTTTGCCTTTTGTTCGCGATGATGGGTCTGCAATGATTGTGTTTTCGGGGCGGGTGATGTGAGGGGGGGTGGTTTCGAAGATATAATCTTCATCCGTTGGCTGGCGTCTGCGGCCGTTTCCGGTATGCAAGTATTCTCGAGAAAAAATTTCGTTTGCATACACGAAACTTTCAAATGGGGATACCAACGGATCAGATTGGTCTCTTGACGCTGCTTGGTCTTGCATTTCCTTTCGCAGGCGCGTGGCGCTACTTCGAGCCGCTGCGCAAGCTGTCCCCTTACAGAAAATGCCTCATATCGTTCGTCTCCACGTTCCTACTATGGACGTTTTTCTACGGGCTCTCCGGCTCTCTGCACCTCCTAGGGTCGACCGTGGCTGCGTATGGCATCACGCGCACGGCGCCATCGAAAAGAAGCACTCCTATTGTGGTGTTTTGCTTGATCATGGGCCATTTGTGTGTCAAGTAAGTTGTTACGAGCAAACTTCTCCAATCAAGATTGACAGTCCGCCTCGCGGCAGCCGCCTCTGGAAGCAGCTGCGTAGTTTTGGCGATCTGGACTACGATCATTGTGGTCCTCAACTCGTGCTGGTTATGAAGGCCACCAGTTTCGCGTGGTGCGTGTTTGACGGGGCTGGCAAACCTGAGGTGATCGCCGGCTGGTACTCGCGACACAGCTGACACGGTCGACAGGATCAGAAGAAGCTTCCACCACCACTGCAAGAATCTGCAATAACGCAGTTTCCGACACTTGTAGAGTTTCTCGGTTACATATACTTCCTTCCAGGCTTCACTGTCGGGCCCTACTTTTTATTTTCCGATTACCAACGGTTCATCCGACTCGAGGTCTCCACCGTTCTGCCCATTTCCACAAGTTGTTAAAATCTACATTTGCAGGGACAATGGGCGAAAACGTTGCCCAGTCCAACCGCTGCCGTTTTCAAACAACTCGTCGTCGGAATCACCTGCCTTCTCGCATTTCTTGCGCTTGGAGCTCGTTTCTCGTACTCGTGGCCCGTAGATGACCCGGACACTTTCATGCTTTACCCATTTCCTCTTCGCGTCGCCCACCTCGTGGTCGCCGGCTTTGTCACCCGCCTCAAATTCTACGGTGTCTGGGCCGTGGCAGACTCGGCGTTTGTGCTTGCCGGCCTCGGCTTTCGAGAGGTGGACTCTAAAACCCATGAAGCGCATTGGTATGCGGTGGTGGCCCTGCCCAAAAAAATCCTCGTTTCTTGTTCAGTTGCTGAAAATGCTTCCGCAGGGATCGAGTAACGAATGTTAACATACTCAAGCTCGAAGGGGCGACTTCGATGAAGGTTTACCTGGATAACTGGAACATTGGAACAACGCGTTGGTTGCGAAGCACGGTATACTATCGGCTGCAGCTGGCTGGGTACCCGGGGTTAGCTACATTAGCCACCTTTGCGACAAGTGCCCTTTGGCATGGATTTTATCCAGGATACTATCTGACGTTTCTGAGTGGAGCTTGGGGTTTGCGGGTCGCAAGAAGTTCGTACATTTTTTTGCCACCGTTGCTGAGGCCTTTCTGAGCCAGTTCCCACACCAGGCATTCGCCGCATTGTGCAGAATCGATTCGGCAAACAGCTCCGGGAGCAACCGACCCTGCAAATGGCGTACGACGCCATAACGTGGATAACGACCCAGGTCACCATGAACTATATGGCTGCGGCGTTCATCTGCTTGTCCCTTCAAACGAGCCTTAAGCTCTGGCGGACCACTTACTTTTTCGTGCATGTGGGGCTCCTAGCCTCGGAGATTGTGCTTTTGGGTGTGCGATCTGGTCCAGGCGGTTCCAAGAAAGGGCAAAAGGGAACAAAAATTGATTAATTCCTAATTATCCTTCCGCAGCAATCTTGATGCTTCCGAGAGGGGGGAAACGCCGCAGTGGCAGGATCTCGCAGTCTACCAGACGATTTCTGAGTACATTTGGGGTTTTGGAAGATTGCACTATTTTGCTAAGCAGGTGCCTTCTACAGAGTATCTTTTGTTTTCAATCCGGCGAACCTTACACGTTGGAATCCCCCTCACGAAAGTTGGAAATCAGAAAGAATCATAATCTTAAGAATACACGTTCAAAAAATACAAAGATCTGAGTTACACCTCGTCACCCCAATCGCCCCACCCCTCCGAAGCTGTACTTTCAGCAGCCGAGGCGCCGATGGAGGCCCGGCTGCCAACTGTAACGGGGGAGACTGCCAGTCTTTGTTCGTTGTCTCGACGCCGCACTGGAGGAAGAATATTCCTACCTGATGCCGGTTGCCGCGATTGCGTGGATCCGTACCCCAATTGATGATACGGAGGTGGCGGTGATTTGCTTCTCACCCGTCCCTCCTGTCCAATGTGGCTCCAAGACTCCCCTGAAAGGTATCGGTGTGGCCCTTCAACAAGGGACTCGCTCCCAGAGGAAGAAACAAAGGAATACAGAGTTTCGACGAAGGATTTTCCGCCAGCCTCGTCCGCTGGATGGTCCTCAAATCGTGAGTGGGGTGAATGACCATGCGGGGGCCTACGTGTTCGACGACGGCGAACATTCACACCAATCAACCCGAAAACTATAACTATCACTATGCCCACCTTTTGATACAGGAACAGAATGTTGGTCAGCATTTACGAGACGTGTGTCACTAAGAGCTCTCACCAAAAGAAAATCATAGCCCGATACGGCAGCTAGTTCGTCGTCCAGCTTGCGCTTCTCTGAATCCTTTGCGTCATGGGACTCCCTGCTGGTCGAGCCGGCAATTTTTGCAACCGCTGGTGTAAGGACAGCGGGGGCCGTCGAAGTAGTGGGTGCTTTCGACGCCAAATCGGCAGAGACTGCCGAAAGCCCCTCCTTCGCTTGTGATTTTGTCGCTTCAAGTCCGGTGGCGCGTGTGGAGGAATCGGAACTGTTCCTTGACTTCGACTTTGTGGTCGCGGCTTTCTCGGCATCCAACGATTCAGTTATAGAGAGATTCCCCCGAGAGGTTATGTTTTTGGACGCTTCGAGTGAGGACATGGAAGCGGCTTGAGTTGTGGGTGAACTTTTCGCACTCTCAGCAATCCTAGAACCCCCTCGAGCAACGCCCACAGCCTGAGGATCTTCAAATTCTCTGAGCGAAAAGCCGGGATCATCTCGAAGCTGATCATCTCCGACGCGAATGTCGTCACTTGCCCCTTTCGTTTTACTTTGAACGAATTCCTTCTCCAACTCGTTCAAAGATGAATTGGTTGCATAATTAGTGAGCGTTGTTTGAGGTGATTTGGATGCGCTCATTGACGATTGACTTGATATTGAGTTCATCGAGTCGTTTGAGACGGTATGTGCCGTGGTAAGAGCCTGAACGTCAACCAATGCGAACCAGCAGCTAGAGCCAGCATCTTCTGCTGCGCCTTTGTAGGAGCCGCTTAGTGCAGACCAGCTTCCGTCCGTTGATGAGACCAGTTGCAGGTCGCTTCGAAGGCTTTCTCTGGCTTTCACGGCAATCGTAGTCTTCCTCTCAATCTGTAAATTGGGGGCAAATTGGGGGTTTGACTTTCTGAGATGGAATCGCACTCAAATTTCAATACCTTTCCCGTAATTGAAGAAAGAGAAACTGCCAGCACAGAGTCCTGTGCAGGTTTGCCGTCGGTGCCCAAAGACAAGCTAATAGAAGAGTGAGCCAACACAATGCGTCCGTGATTCTTACCGAAAGTCTTTGGAGTCAAATCCTGCGATGATAACGGACTTCGCCTTCAGCTGATTTGGTGCGAGAACAAAAGGTGGATGGTGCTCAGGCACTGACGGAAACTGCACCGACCAGTTGATGGAATTGGACGCTTGCAGTAAGTTAGAGGGGCATCGCTCTCACGGTCACCTACAGAGGTTATCAGGTAGGGAGGCCACAAAGCCCGACTGTTTTTGAGTACTCTGCTTAACGACTGATCCTTGGATTGGCGATGTGGAGTCAACCAATCCTGAAACGACATAACTACAGTCGCTGGAATCATCACCCACTTTCATTGAGTGTCCAACGAAAAATCGATTGGAGTCAATAAAGAAGGCATCGCTCTGAAGGACCATGTGGCCAAGAGGAAGAAAGCGGATAGCTTCCAACGGTTTTGACTTATTGCCTTCTTTCTCCAACTCATCCAAGGTCTTCAGCTGGACGCTCGTCAAAAAAGCCGTTTGATTGGTGGAAAACGGTCGACCTGTTTTCAAATCAACTGGAAACGAAACTCCCGAAACGAGAAGCGACAGCTGAGGCGCACAGACATCCACCTCAACGTTCGTAACTTGGAAGATAATCGGGAGGTCATCCTTTGGGTTGGATTTTGGCAGTGTTGCAAGAGACTGTCGGCCAGAAATGATCGCTCCGGTTGATAGATCCAGCTTCAATAAGTAAGTATCAACAGTTTTCGGCCGGCTGGCGTTGAGTTTGTGAGCAAGCACGAAAAATGGTCTCAGGACCAACCTTGATATGCCAGCGAAATACTCTTCACCTAACTTCCACTGCAGCACGCCGGAAAAGGTCCCGGCAACAAACACATTATTGGTTTCGGCGTCCACATGGACGTGGACCGGCAATTCCAGCAGCCGGGTGCTGTGCTTTTCCTTCCCAAACTTAATATTCACGTCCTCCGAGTCATCTACGCCTCTTTCAACCTTGGACTCGAAGTCGGGAACGCCAAACAGCTTGCTGTTGAAAAGAGACGACGACACCAGCGGTCTCGACTGTGCCCAAATAAAGTCTCCCGAATGAGAGACTTGGGCCACGAACAGCGAAATATGATTCCTTTCCCCAGTGACCGTAATATACTTCCCCCCTGAAGTGCCTAGCGTGAAGCTGGAACCAGTGAATGTTCCAGCTATGATCGCGGACGGCTCCATGGCGGAGACGGCCGGAACAGCGAAATAGGCAGCCACATCAGATATATGGACGGTGCCGTCTGTCGATTCGCTGGTGATCTGACGGCCCCACGTAAACTGAGTGCTGTTCCTAGACGCTTTGTACAGTATGAACCCTCCAGGGGATTTTGGGTCTACGATTTCGACAATCAGTCGTCGAATCTGACAGTCTAGGTAGATTTACCTAAGGGTGTGAAGTGAACCTGATCGTCATGAAATGGAGCGAAAAAGCCGCCCCCCGCAAACGAGCCCGCGATGTACAATCTAAGGAGGCGAATCAGCACCTTGGGGACGCTAACGTGGGATCCCGTACCCCTCACCAACAGCGGATATCGCAGTGGTTCTGACAACACTTTGAGCTGATTCTGGTTTAAGCAACAAGGATGAATCCCACAGATCTGCTGAAGGCGCTGAATTTTGTGAGGCTGACAAAAGGAATAAATGAGCTAGCAAATGGTGGGCAAGTCTCCATTCTAGGACTCACTCCGAGCTTCAGGCGCGAACGAAGCGGCAGCACTTCCAGACGTCGCACTGGAGGTGGCAGTCGCAGTCGCGGTGGCTGTAGTCGCGGCGGACACAACGGTCGCGCCCAACGATATCCACATCAACCAGGCCCAAAGGAAGACACACATTGCCGGTACATGCATTTCTTTTCACAGTTTCAAGTGTCGCTGCCTCGACGTATCAACCCTCACGCACGGGGCGTAATACGAAAGCCGTGCTAATGCACATTAGGTGGTCGATTTCTCGCATCCTCAGAACCTGCACGTGGTAAGCTCTGTCGCCGCGCGGTGCCACTGCAGTGATCGATGATCTCGCGGCCGGTGTCGCGGACGATGACCGGGGATGTGAACGGTTGAACGAGAAAAGCATGCAAAGCAGAACGTGAAGAAAGAATCTTTGAGTATTGCTGTGATCAGATCTTGCCAAAGGGGCTGGACCTGAGCAAAGACTACAGGCGAAGAGCCAGCAAGTCAGTTCTCACAATCTTTCGGCAACTATTCGTCATCTTGTAGCGAAACAGTTTATGGCTAGAGTTGGATCATAATGGCTTCAGTGGGCTACCGGGGCGCTGTCGCCCGTGATACCCTTATCATGGCCGTTAGGTCGTGCGACCCACTAGCAATGCGTCTCTTTATTCCGTCAAGAACGAAAGAACGACAGAGAGGGCGGTGAGAAAGAGAGGAGAGTAGAAAACGCCCTAGTTATATCGCTTTGCTTGCTTCCCCCACTCGTCTTTTATCAGTATCTCCAGCTCGTCACATCCGCATTGGGGGGGGCAAGCTTTAGAATTTGATCGATCATCTCCGCGTGAAATCGCTGATTCTCGGTGAGACGAGAGATTTTGACTGGGATGCTGTCGTCACCGCCCCAGCAGTGCTCGAAGCCGACTCCTCTCTCGTCGATTCCGTAGGTAAAAGTTCCGCCCCACGGCGGGTTCACGAGAGAATCGACGGTTTCTTGAAAGAGGCGAACTCCAGAGTCTAAGTAGAAAGAATCCATCGTTCCGGTGTACAGTCGTACCTTTCCAGTGAGAAGGGGTCCGAGTGTTTTCCAGTCTCGCTTCGCGATGTGTGAAAGATCATAGTTCTCCCGCCAATATTCGGCTGTGGTACGGTTGATTTTTCCTGTCCTTTTGTCGAAGATGGGCTCTGGGTAGCCATCCGCACCGACTGGCGAAAATACTGCTTGCCAAATGTCGAACTGGTCGCCCGACCGAGAATTTCTGCCCAGCGCAAGCTCGTAAAGGTTTGCCTCCTCCATTGTTGCAAACAACTGGCCTGCGGACAGTGCGTCAGAAACCAGTCACATGCAAAACTAACTGACCTAAGCGGCCCCTCTGCTCCGGCCGAGGAGTTCGACGCCAGCTAGCCGGATAGTAATAGGCGTTGTCGTCTTCGTAAATGTTCATGGAAACGTAAGCTCGAAAATCCAAAGGGTCCGGGCAACTGGCCCAGGCGCCAGCATAGTTATTAGGGTACTTCATCAAGACACCCACTGACTCCCACCCTCCAGTGCTTCCTCCATAAAGTACCCGTGCCCAGCCTTCCCCGATTGCCCTGAACTGACGCTCAACTTCTGGGATCAACTCAGTTTCGATAGCATCACCGTATGGCCCAAGGTTTGCCGAATTCACAGCATATGAGTCGTCATAATAAGGGTTTGCATGCTGTAAGGTGACGATAATTGCCCGGCGCCCGACAAATGGGCTACCAGAGGAGGCGTCCGTCGAAGTCCAGTTTCGGTACAGGTAATATGCGTAGGCTTGTTCCACGCACTGATACCCGTTACAGTTATGGGAATGAGGCTTGGACCGAAATCGAACGGGCGTCGCCCATTCCCGTGAAAAATGGCCCTCGTAAACCAACAGCGGGTATTTCGCATTCTTGTGCTTCTCGTCCCAAAAACCCTATTGCAGGAAGAGCATTTGTCACTGCGTTACCCAGTGAACGGACTTACCTCTGGAAGCAACACAACCGCAGATATATTAGTATCCGTTCCCCAAAACTTGGAAAGCAGCTTGCTTTTGACGGAAACGCGCCGAATATACTGGTTCTCTTCTTCGTCGCTTGGTGGCAGAGGTCCCATGACGGCATCGAGTGGGACCGGCACGGATCCACCGACGAGCCTGTGGTTTTTGACTACGACCTTTAATGGATTCTTGGTAAACAGGTTTCCCGGCGATCTTGACCAATGCTGTCCCTCTCCGCGGTCTGGATGCAGCTTGACGGTGTGACCGTCCGATCGATGATAAGTCTTGTAAACATTTAAGACAGCTTGAGCGAAGTACTCGCCGTCCGGTATTTCCCAAACGGATTTTAAAGGAAATCCGTCGATGGAAGGATCAAACGGACGAAAGGCCACTTGCAATGTGGGGGTCAGTTATCGTTACTTCGAGTAGTGGGAGCCTTTCGTCTTACCGCTCCTGCCATCCCAGTCATCAACATCTTTCCCAAACACTTGCTGAGTGTCACCATACACAATAACACCATCATTGCTCTTTCGCTGTAATATATACACATCAACGACAGCGAAATTAATTGAATTGAGAAACTACACCTGCAGGCCAATCTGGAAGCGTGGCTCCACTTCGGCGCTTTTTGCGAGGAGGAGGAGAATTCGTCCATCGAGCGGTGGCAGAAGGTAATCATCGGTTTTGGTCAACTGCAGCTCGCGTAGGAGCTCCGCCGTGATCGAGACTCGGAATTCTCCGATTAGCGATTCGGCGGCGGCGGCAGCTCCCACCGCATCAATGACCTGTTGCTGCTGTTGCTGCTGCTGCTGCTGCTGCTGCTGCTGCCACGCGGGAGTTGCCAGCACTTGTTGTGACGCGCCAATCGTCAGGGCCGCGGCTGCCGCAGTCACTGTGGCCAACAACAGTGCCGCCCGCGTCATGGTCTTCTTCTGTCGAAAGAGAGAAAATGATTGTTGTCTGTGTGTGTGTGAGTGTGTGTTGTGTCTGTGTTTGTGTGTGAGCGTGGATGTTGTGTGAGTGTCGTGAGAGCCACCCACTGTTATTATATTTCCCATTTAGGATTCAGGATAGTAACTCGCATTCATTGCTGTTGCTATTTTTATCAAGACTGGTTCACGCCCTTCCCAAAGTCTCGCTTGCAAGCAGCCAGCCATGACCGCCGCCTTCATTGCCAAAGAGGCTTCCCAAGCGCAGCACCAGCAGCAGCAGAACGAGACCGCTTTCAGGGCGCGTTCCCACGAACACTTGACCGCCCCACCATTAAACCTATTTACTCCGGCGAGAGGGGAAGCGTCAAAGTCGGCATCCGCTCTGAACTCTTCGCTCTCTTCAGATCAGTCCATGACACCCGCTGTCATTCCACGCTTTAATTCCCCCTCGTCGTTCGAGAGCGATTCCTCGGAGGAAAGCCTGGCACCCAACTCGAACCCCAAAAAAAGTAGTCCGTGCCGCTTTCTTCAATGGTTCCACGTTAATACACTTACACAAACCTTTTTGAATGAATCAAGCGACGGAGACGAACCAAACTGCGCGCACAAAGGCGCGTCGTGTGGCCATCGTCGAAATCGAGGACCGACCAGAGGTGTCGAAAATAACCCAGGATCTCGAAAAATACTTCCCTGGCATATCTCGAAAGCTCGCCCGTCAGACCGGCTCGCTCTATTATGACGATCACGCCGGTCCTCATCATAATTCTAACCGTCCCAACCCTGGTCGCCAACGGAGCACGCCTCCATCATCCGGGCCGTGGAGCGTACCAGCCAGCCCAGCATTTCATGCGCTCTTCCCAAGCAAGCCTTTTTCTTCATCTGCTCCTTCTTCTCCGATTAAGCCAGCAGTCCCCGAGAAACAAGCTTGTGCGGCCAGTCCAACTATGGGTTTTGTACCAGAGGAGCCAGAGGAACAAGCCGTAGTGGAGACCATGTCCTCATTTGAATCCCCTGCAACCGCAGTATCATTTGGAAGCATGCAAAACGACGCCGCCGACCAGCCAAGTGACATGACTGCGACGGAAAATTCTTTCTCCGACTCAAGCGACTACGTTGACAGCAGCGATGACGAATACTCTCCTCCCAACGGCTGGAAGTTTCCCCCCATTTTAGAACTATCAAATGCCCCACTCTTTTCAAACCGAAACTCCGCCCGGCCATCCAACGACTCGTCGATATCCACCGCCACCGCCGCGTCGTCCTCCGCCGCCTCGGACTCCTCTGAACAGGCGCCCGCCGCCGTTTTGCTCAGCGAAGTCCGCGAACGCATCGTCGCGGCCATCCAATTTGCGGCAGAGTCTCGAGAGCGGCAGTTCTCGCAACAGCGGCTGCTGGTTGTCTCCGCGCGGGGGCAATGCCAAACAAAGAAGCAAACGGAAGATCCCCCACGCCGCGGAGCTGTGGTCGCCTCCACGTCGCGCTCGCATCGTCTCGTTCTCGACACCACGTCATCCTCGTCACAGCCGAGCACCCTTTCAGCGACGTTCGGCTCCGAGACCAGTTCGGACATGACCGAAGATGAAGTTGCCTCCGTTGAAAAAGTTCCGGGAACGGATATTTTTGTTGCCTCCGCCCATACAACTGACGATGGCAGCATTATCGACTGGTACCAGGGCGAGCGCATCGGCCGCGGTTCCTTCGGTAACGTATACTTTGGACTTAATCTGAAGACGTGGGAGCCAATGGCGGTAAAGCAAATGTCTGTCGCTTCAAGGCCGTCTTCGCCTCGACGTCCCATTGGGGAAGCGAGGGAGTCAATCCAATCGCCCGCACGTCCTGGCCGTCGCGCCTCCAGGCTCGGTGATGCGGGGGTCGAAAGCAAAGATAGAGATCCCCGACTGTTGGCCATCGAGAAGGAGCTCAAGCTTCTCCAGATGCTGGACAGCCCATTTACGGTGAAGCTTCTTGGTACGAGCTTTCTCTGTGTCATTTCCGAGTGAGCAGTAATTCTCTGAACTCTCGTGCTCAGGCTTCGAGGCGAAACCCATTCAAGTCAACATTTTCCTAGAGTACTGTGACGGAGGCTCCATAGCGTCTTGCCTCAGCCTTGCCGGAGCATTCCCTCCGGAATTAACCCTAAAGCTGCTCTCTCAGATCAGCCTCGGACTGGAATATCTTCATGACAAGGGAATTATACATCGGGATATTAAAGGGGCAAACGGTCAGTGGAGCAAGATGGATCAGTGTTTGCTGTTTCCTGGCATCAACTTCTCACTTCCCTTCAACAAAAAAGTTCTTTTAACTATGGAGGGACACGCCAAGATTGGTGACTTCGGCATCTCGAAGCACTTGCAAAGTATGCCAAAAGGATTTGTTTTTTCCGAAGGCAACTTACAATCGAGCCACTACTTTTCCTCCCCCAAAAACCTCACTTTCCCCCCTTCCCCTTCCCGCCTCCCGAAGCCAACCTTCCCTACAACCGAGCCTCCCGGATGTCACGGCAAGGCACAGCCCAGTGGATGGCGCCCGAAGTGCTGCTCCACCCAACCCACGGCTACTCGGCCAAAGTCGACATCTGGAGCCTCGGCTGCGTCGCCATCGAAATGGCCACCGCCCAGCCCCCGTGGTCCACGGAAAAGAACTTTGCCGCCCGCCTCTCCGCCAACCATGCGCCGCCCATCCCAAACTCGGCCGCCCCCGCCGTTGCCGAGTTCATCCGCTCTTGCCTTGAATTGTGCGTGGGTCTTTATGCGCAGTGGGCTCATTACCTCTACCGCGGTGCATTAATTGTTTCTCGCTTTCTCGCCACAGGGACCCCAACCTTAGACCCACTGCGTCTCAGCTCCTCCTGCATGACTCCCTTCGTGCTGTAGATCCTTGGGACGTCCATTTTCGCGAGTGGTACGAGCCGGCGAAAGCTCGGCGTCAGGCAGCGATAGCTGCCCTGGGTGTTGATGAAGACGATGAGGTTGATGAGGATGATGACGACGACGACAGCGACGGGTAGTCAAGTCAATTAATTTCTTTTTCCGGTGCCAACCCTCATTCGGCAAGGATGACCATCTATTGGGAAGATGAAGAAACCAAGACGAAACTAGCATTCGCGGATTTGCCATTCATTGTATTTGTATGAACCTTGTTATACCTCGTGAGGTTTTGGCTTCTGCAGAGTTGTTGGAAGTATGCAACAATACAGTGCCTGTTTCACAGTATTTATTTCAAATTTCCCGTCGACCGCCTTACGGTCGCCTTTCGGGAAGCAACACCAGTTGCCGCAGTGGCAAGACCCCCTCGACCCACAAAGGACCCAGGCACAGAAGTAGATCCAACTCCTGCTCCACCGGCCAACTGGATAGACTCCAGTGACTTTCGGGCTCGCACGGTGGCCGTTCCGCTCCCCTTCGCCTCCAAGGACGATCCCACGGCCGAGGTCGAAACTCCACCACTTCGGCGCCCGTCCTTTACTCCGTCCATTGGGGCAGGTGTCCGTGGCGAAGCGCGCATCTTCAGTGCCACTGGGGTTTTGGACGCGCGGGATGCTGCGCGCGTCCCGGTCGGGGAAGCAGGCGAGACTGGGGACGCTGGGGATGCTGGCGACGTTGGCGTGGGAGATGGGGAGGGCTTGGAGGAGCGGATCGTCGCCCGGCTTCCACTCCCTCCAGCGGTTCGAAGAGATGGCGACAGACCCATAGGCGTCATTGTGGGCTCGCGAGCGGCACGGCGCTGAGGGGATTTCAGTGCTGGTTGCACCGGTTCGTGGTTGGGAGGTGGCGGCTGACGAGGTATTGGTCGTGGTGGAGGAGGCTTTCGCTCCTGTTCAGGGCAGCCGTTGCCATGCAGCAGGTGGCGTTTCCAGCCCTGCTCCCCGTTTGGAACATCAAAGTGACAAAGTGGGCATCTTGACACTCCAGGCACCTGCGAGGCAGCTGGGTGAAACAAACAAAGAAAAGAGCCGTTGCGGCGTTAAATTGTTCAAGGGAGCGGAACAGAGGAGGGTGGCGCATCGACGCTTACGCATGCAAGTCTGGCGCGAAATATGTGGAAGATACTCTGACGCAAGAACAGCCTCTTGACAACGACTGCACATTTTAACGAGACTCCGATTATCGCACTCTGTAAGCATGTGGCTTGTCAAAACTGGAACTTCGACGATCTAGAATTATTTAGTGCCAACGAACACACAAGGTTGAGTGGTTGAGTGCAGACCTGGTTACATAACGGGCAGCCAGTAAGCATCGGGCAATCTTTCCAATAATGTATATCAAGGGCCTCCTCGGTGAAGGCGGGATTCGACTGTTCACAGAAAATGCAGATCCTACTCGTGGACAAAAAGTTTAATGAAATCAAAAATTGCCAAACCAACCTTTCCCACGACGCTGCGAAGTCTGCAAGTTCTTCAGCGGCTGTTTTCGGCTTGTCTGTATTTTCTAGGTAAACACACATTCGGGTCGTTCAGACAGAACGTTTGCAGACGCACTAATGAGACCCACCGGTTACCGTTTGAGCAATTACCGGGTTGGCCGAGGGAGGCCTTGAGGTACTTTCCTGCCCCTGCTTCGTCTACACAACTTATTTGCTGCTCGGGCGCGATAACGCTCAAATACCTGACTAGCCGTTTCAATTGGCTTTACTGCCTCAGCGACTTTTGCCTTTTCTGCGAGGTGGCGCAGAGATCAGCTTGCTCGAATTACATTATTAAGGGAAACGGTACCGTAGGTGCGAGTTCGCGTCCGGCTCGGTCCTTTTCGCTCCGACTCCTCCACCAAATCTTTCAAAGCCTCCAACTCATTTTGCAGCTTCTGGACAGCGTCTTCTTTTTGGTCGTCAAGGGATTCTGACTTCCACGGCGTCGCTGTTGCCAAAAGCGAAATGAATAATCCAAAATGGATTGTGAGATGCACATCAATCAAGTTTTTGGTCTCACCTCCCCGTTTCCGCGTGCGCGGCAGCGCTGCCACGCCGCGCGCTGCGGCTAGTTTATCGCGTATTAGTTGCATTTGCTGCTCGGGGATGTTTCCGAGTTTGTCAGCGACAACGTCTTCCCCGGCTCGTACGATCAGCTCAACGATTACTCGGACTGCAGCCTCCCGAACTTCGCTGCTACGATGCTGGAGTTCCAACTTGGCCGCTTTCATGACCGCCTGAAAGAGACGAACTATGAGCAGCTGAACGCGAAGGCTTCTTGATGCTCGGATATCAGCGTTACCTCTATTGTCAAACCCGTCTCCTCTTCTCGGAGTCGTCCAGCCTCGGGGTCGTCCACCCCGAATTCCTTAACGAGAAAGGCAAGTACCTCGAGGCGCGCTTTGGTGAGTCGAAGTGGAAGTACAGCTGAGCGTGCTCCGTTTCCAGGTTGCTTGGCAGCGGTGTGCGACTTGAGCACAGATCGGCAAATACTGTAAGGAACGGAGTGGTATGCCTCCGCCAAAGTAGCGAAGAGTTCCATAGAGCCCTATTGAGGGCGCGGGACTCAAGATCAGAGGGTTCGCCATTTAATTGCGGCAAAGACAAAAAAGTCGAAACCTGTCGGACGCGGCTATTCATGTCCCCACATTTCGTGATGAGAGAAGGTATCATGGCCTCTACGTTTTTGTAGATACTGTGGGGCGCAATGCCGTATTTCGTGGAGAGCCCTGCTCTTGGAGCTTGAGGAAAAAGAGATCAGAAACGTCCTCACTTACGGGTCACTTCGTCCCAGATTGCAAGAGCCTGGAGCGTCATCTTTTCCCGGATATCATCCATTCCTTTTCGAACAATTGGAAGAGTTGAACTCAAAAAAACGTCGGGACTAACGCGTGGGGCTGGCATCTCCTGCTCATAGTCGACAAACACAGTCAAAACTAAGTCGTTTGAGGCCTTGCTTCCAACGTCGGTCAATCCTTTTTTCGGAGAGAGAGATTCTTTCGAAGAAAACAGTGATTCCTTTGAAAGGATTCTCTCTGTGCCAAGCCTACTTGGACCTTCATTTACGGGACGCTTCCCTGCCTGGTTTCCTCCTTCGGTTCGAGCAAGTCGACCAGGAGAAGATGAGTGCTGCAAGGAAGTGCGGCCAGACTGCTCCTGAATGCGATCCCAGATATCGAGCCGCTTAGCTAGTTCTTCCATCGCCCATTCGCGGAATTTGAACTGCCTACTTAGGGCACATCGAACGAGATACGCTCCGTGCACTTCGGCAGAGTGGCTCAGTGCGTCATCCAAATCTGCTGGAAGCGGCTCGGGTTCCGTGCTTGACTTTTCCTTTGTTGATTTACCGCCGTCGCCAGGCATTCTACCTTCAGTATTAAGGTTCGTAACACTGCGAGAAGATGGACCGCTGGGGGAAGCCACTTTGGTGGTTTCCTTCAATAAATTCTGGACCGGAGACGTCACTGGTGTCTGATTTCGCCTGTTTGGAGACAACGAGTTGCTGATAACAGGGAATTCTTCCACCAGCGGAGCAGGAGCGTCATCAGGTGTCCTGGACGCCTGAGCCTCACGTGGTTCATCCACAGTTGTCTCGTCTGGAATCTTGAACTTGACAGTGGATGAAGCCTCAATCTCTCGCCTTGCTGCTTGCCTTTGGCGCTCGAGGATGTCTTCCGGGATAGCTTCAATCCCTCCTACAGGAGTTGTCCGAAAACCTAGTTCCCCAATCTTCGACCGAAGAGCAGATTTTATGACTTCGATATCTATCTTGGGGTAATGACAATGAGATAGATTGTCGAGTCGAGACAAAAAGTAAATATACCTTGGCATCTTCCGCCGTTTCATAATCCTCAGATTCAATAGCTTTTGCTTTGGTCACTTGGAGTCGCGCGATTTCTTCTCCTGCCTGAAACTGTCGTATGAGGTACCACCAAAGAGGAAACATTCGCAGCTCCGGACAGATACCTTCTTTGCGAGCTGGTACAGCGTCTTCAAGGTTTTGGCTTGACCAAAGTTCTCCGCTGGAGGTTGCGAAAAACCGTAAGTAACAAGCAATCCAACGGTTTGAAGGGCCATCAACAGTGCTCGCCCCTACCAGAAACCGCCGCGCTCTTCATATCCGCTATCGAAGACATGAGTTTGGCAATGTCCTCATCGTGGAACAGATCGAAGGCGAGATCCTTCACACTTGAGGCAGACAAGTTTGACTGAACTCCCGTCAAATCAAAAGCTCCTTTGATTCCGATCTGGTTGCTTGCGGCGAGAGGATCTAGCTGTGTGGTTGTGATCAGTATTCGTTAAGACCTACTTAAATAGTGAACACAAGAAGTGGACGGGAAAATAAAAGTCACTAACCCCAAGCATCGCCGCTTGCTGATCCGACAGCGACCGCAAGTAAAACTCAGCGTCTTCAACTTCACCAAGCAAATTAATCGCTACGATACCAACCTGCGACAACATCTCATTAAAAAAACAAGAGATAAAGTTGAGAAACTTGGCAAGGGAACATTACTTGGTTGTAAAGATTGAGCGAATTGATGTAATTCTTGTGCACGACAAGTTTGAGAAAGTCGCACTCCGAGTCAAGGTGTATCGACTTGAGCTCACGAGCTTTAAACGCCGTAGCTACGTTGTCGGTAAGAGAAACGTATCTGGGAAAAAATGAGGGGAGAGCCACCAGCTCAACGCCGAGTAAGAGGGCGGGGCAAAGAGCGAGAAAAGGAAAGCCAAAAGATAAGCTCACCCCAGCCGAACGAATTTGACGTGCACCTCCGTGCCTGTGGAATTCGGCGGGCTATCGTGCGCACCAGCGGCACCGCCAGCGGTCGCCGCCAATCCCGCAGGATTCAGGTGTACTATCTCGACGCCGCCTATGCCGCCCGCCGTCCCGCTCTTCAGTCCAACAACCGACGCGTCTGGCCGCAAAAGCTCCCTCACTCGCTGCCGGCGCCGCTGCTTCCGCCAATCACGCCCGCCGTCAGCCCCCAACCGCCGACCGCGCCGACGCTCCGTTTGAATCGGCAGCGGTGGCCCAACAGACGGTAGGAATTCCGTGCCGCCGCCGCCACCACCGCGGACGAGACGGCTTCCACCGCTGCCGTCCACGCCTTCAATCTTAAAAGCGTCGTCGTCGTTGTCGTCGCCGTCCTCGTCATCCGCGCCCTCGTCGTACTCCCCATCATCATCCGACTCCGCGTCCTCGTCGTCGCTCTCATCGCCGTCCTCGCGGTCGTCCCAGTCACCAAGACCCTCCGCAGCGGAGCCAAGCCTCTCGATGCCCGCATCGCCGCCGCCACCGACGCCGCTGTCGACGGCACGCCCGCGTTTGCCTGCCGCTGCAGCAGACATGCCCAAAAAGAACTCGAGACGGGTCGGAATCTTGTAGTGGTGCGCCAGGATTTGTATCTTTCGCACTCTGCAGCGGCCAGGAGTGAGGCGTAGTACGAGCACTTGTGGGAAGAGGCAAAATCTTGCAGGAAAGGGGGGGGGAAAGGAAGAGGGACGACATACGGCTGGGCGTTAAATTGCGGGCGAGATGGCGCCAAGACGCTCCCTTGGGCACGAAAGGTCACGGGTCCACGCAAAGCACCGTCCAGCTGCCTGTCGGTTGAGGCAGAGGGCTTTCTGGTGCCAACCCAAAGAGAAAGAAGTGCCAGGGACCGGGGAGGCTAAGACTCGTACCGGTCGCTGTGCCATCCTCGGGCGAGCGGTGAGTGGTTGTGGACAAGGAGATTTCCTGGTGGATATTCCGGATCGTAGGACGACGCCGAAACGATGTCGAACGGGATCTTCTGCAGGCGCGGCATCGTCCCCCTGCCCCAGCTGCCTGCACCAGGGCAGTCTCTGCTCTCTTCTGCTGCTGCTGCTGCGGCGCTGGCGCTTCGCCGGAAGGCACTTGTCGATCAAAGGCTTGGTTGGCGATACCTTGTCACCGTCCGACTGAAATTTGTCGGTGGTGCCACTCAACGACTCAGTGGCAAACCTACGCGTGGCAAAAATGTGTGGACACTGATACGTAGACGAGCATTAACTCTGTCTCAAGCAAGGGCTTTATCTGTCGCGAAACTGCGCGACGCACCGCGCGGGAGGGGGGGAGGGGCGGAGGGAATTAGGAAGAAGAAAGGTTGACCAGGGATTGCAAAAGCGTCAGCAAGTTTTGGCTGAACAAAAAAGAAAGGACCGTGGAGGCAGGACGACTGGCGCCGAATAAACCATAACCGCCAGGTTTATCAGCCCCCTCTTCCGCCCCCCCCCCCCCCCCACCCTAGATGGGAGGTTGAGTCGGGCATTATTGTCATGAGTTTGAACGGCTCGAGAGGCAAGTTTTTGTCCGAGTTTTGCGTTCTCCTCCCCCACCCCTTCCCTCCCCTCCTCCCTCCAAAAAACCCCCTGCGTATAGCTCGCAGTGTGTGTGGAGGGAGAAGAGGAATGAGGCAGGACCGTTTGCGTCAAGTTTAGGGAACTGGTTATTGCTGTCAGTTTGCGAGGAAATCGGAAAAAGAAAAGTACAGGGGGGGGCGGTGACCGACCGAGAGTTGCAGTTCCGAACGCATACGCTCGCTAGCTCGCCTTCTTCCGCCGACCGGCCGCCCGTGACGTGGCGCCGGTCGTGGCACTCATCTCGACATCTTGCCGGCCCTTTGGAAGGACGCTGCTACCCCCGTCACCACCTCCTCCCCTCCTCGGCGTACGATGAGACGAGAACGTCGCACCGTCGCGCTCGTGTGAAGGAATACAGAGATCTGACACACAGACCCAGTTCACTATTTCCGCAAAGAACAGACTCAAAAAAAAAAAAAAAAAAAAGGACACAACCACACACGAGGGCTCACGCGGCGCTTCAGCAACGAATGGATAGAGGGAGAGAGAGGGAAAGAGAGAGAAAACGAGAGATAAGGCATGTGCCGGTACCCACCTGGGAACCGACGGGAAGCGCGAGCAGAGAGCAAAATGTCGAAACGAGCTGGAGGTAGACCGAAAGGGTTGGGAAACCAAGTTCGTGCCTCCCCCCCCACCTCGCAGGAAACGAAACAAGCAGAAAGAGAGAGACTTAAGAAGCAAACAACAGAAACGAGATCGTCGAACGCAAACAATGAACAAGCAAGAAAGTATATAGGATGGACGCTATTTTGTTAAGTAATCGAAATGCAGCGCATGGCAAGAAGAGGGTGGTAAAGGCGGGGAGGGGCGGTTGGGGGTGACGACTTTCGTTTTGTTTCAAGGGGGGGTGCATCAATTCCGCGTCAGATTACCTCGCCTCAGCTCGTCCCGCGATGAAACACCTCCCTCAATCTCGCGACGACGCTCCGTCCGCTCAGCTTCTTCCCGCTGGTCGCGCCGCCGACGGGTTTCGTCGGGTACGCGACGACGTCGGTCCAGAGGCCGACGACGGCGCGGACAAACGCGTCGTCGAGGTCGTTCTGCTGCTGGTTTTGCTGCTGGCTTGCCGGGCTTGGCGACGGTGACAACGAGGTGGAGGAGGAGGTGAGGAGGGCGAGGGACGGGGATGGGGACCAGGCGGGTTTCCGGGTATGGAGAGGGGGCGGGGGGGGATGGGGTTGAAGGGTCGAGGGCAGGGGGCGGGGGGAGGAGGAAGTGGGTGACGGAGGCGGGGGGAAGGGTGAGGAGGAACGCTGTGGGAATTGGACGTTTGAGGTCAGAAAGGTTTCTGGATTTCAAACGGACCCCCTCACCCGCCTCTCCCCAAGACGACCAACCTTCATGCTTCCTGAGCAAGGCCACGGCGACGACAAACAGCACGTCGCAGCCCCACAGCACGACCAGGTCCCAGACCCTCACGAGCACCCTGAAGGGCAAAGCCGCGCGGTCCTCGTCGACCTCTGCGGCGTTCGCGTGGCGGAGATCGACGGGCGGGACGGCCTCGACAAACATGCTGGAGAGCCAGGCGAAGAGGTACGAGTCGGAAGGGACGGCGGCGTGCTGGACCCACTTTGCAAAGAGCTTGGGAGTCCAGAGGCGCATGAGCTCTTCGTGGATGAAGAGGAGCTCTGCGTCGGTGTCCGCGTCGCCCGAGGCGATCAAAGCGCGGAGGTTGTAGAAGGGGTGCGGGGGGTGGGAGAGGGGAGGGGACGGAGGGCGGGGGCGGGGTGTGGAAAAGGTGGGAGAGCGCAATGTAGGCGCGCTGGTTGGTGCGGGGGAATGTTAGCCACTGGATACCGCTCCCACCCCCACCAAAAAAATCAGATGCGATTAAGGAAAAAGAACTGTGGGTTCATACCTCCTCCTCCATCACCAGCACCAGCATCGCCGCAATCTTCGACAGCCCGCGCCAGTAGCCGAACCTGCGCTCGCCCTGCACAAACGCCGTCAACAGCCTCTCCAGCTGCGCCCTCCCTTTGCTCCGCGGCGGCCCCATCCCCGTCTCGCCATTCCCCCCTTCTTCTCCCTCCGCCTCGTCGCCCTCCGCCGCGCCGCCGCCAAACCCCTCGATAAACAGCACATGATTCGGAAACGCCTCGTCAACGTCAGCCTCAATCAGCCCCTGGTGCTTGGACGGTCGGCCCCTCAAATCGACGAGCTCCGTCAAAATCTCAGCGTCGAGCGCGGCGTGGGCGTGCGGGTCGTCGGGCGGGTCGCACAGGCGGGACTGGTGGGTGAGGAGGTGGTACCAGACGTGACCTCGCCAGAGGTGTGGGACGCCCTCGCGGGCGAGGCGGGTGCGGAGCTTGTCGGCGGTGTGGGGGAAGGCGTAGAGCGGGTCGAACATGGCTCGGACGGGGACGCCGCCGAGGTCCGCGTTGGTAGCTTCGGTGACAGTGGAGCGCGCGTCGTCGTCGACCGTCGAGGCAGGTTTGCCGACAACTTTGAAGGCGGCAGCGCCGACGCCGTCGCCGAGCGCGCGACGGACGAGGTCGGGGACTATGCGCTGCGTCGCGAGTTGGCGCCACCAGGTGGCGGCGCGGGACTCGACGGCGGCGAGGCGGCGGGCGGCGAGGGAGACAGGGGAGCGCGCGACAATGGGGTCGGCGTCGGCGGGGAGGTGCAGAGGGGAAAACGTGACGGGGGAGGCTGGGGTCACAAAGCCGTAAAAGTCGATGGTGAGGGGGTGCTGTGGGATGGTGGAAACGGTGGAGGCGCGGGAGAGCGTGGGTGGGGCAACCGTGAGGGGGAACGGGGCGGGGATGGGGGGCGTTGCGAGGGCGGGGGCAGCGGCAGACGAGGTGGTGGAGAGGGTCGAGTCACGGCGGTGGGCCGTGCGGGAAGCGGATGACGGGGCGGGTTGAGAGGACGAGCGGAGCGTCGTGGCGGTCATATTGAGACCGGGTCTGCCCGGCCGGGCCGGCGTCGCAGATGAGGTTGTCGGCGGCGGAGGGCCGACTGACGAGGTCGGTCTCGAGGACGAGAACGACGCGGCGCGGGGCTTTGAAGTGGCGAGCTTTCCCGGAATGAGGGCGGCCACCGCCTTGTTGATGGGGCGGATCATTGGTGTGCGGCCGCGCTGCTGCTCGCCGGCGCCGTCAGCGGCGTCTCCCGACCTCGCGCCAGACTGCTGTTGCTGCTGCTGTTTCTTGGCGGCAGCGGTTTCCGCGGGTTTGGCTCGCGACAGTGTTGGCGACGACGTGGGTGGGGTGGTCCTCGCAGCCGCGGGTCTTGACGACGAGACGGTGGACGGCGACTGCGTCGGGACGACGCGTGACATAGGTTTGGACGTAAACGGTGCGGCGGCTGCACGAAGCGCTCCGGGGAGGCGCGAGGCTCTCGCGGAATCTGGCGGGGGCACACCAGACGCTGTGGACGCACGCGACGTTCGCCTCGAGGAGCTCGCTGCGGGGTCCTGGCTGGGTCCCGCGGCCGACGACCCTTTCTTCTGTCCAAAGCCAAACGCTTGCGGGCTCGCCTCTGATGCCGCCGTGATTGACTTTCTTGGCGCCCTCCCGCTGATCAAAAATCCGAGCAGGGTCGCCGTGGACGAGACTACCTTGTTCATCGCACCTGCCAGCTTGTTCTTCGCTCCGCCGACGCCCCCGCCCGGCGTCCGTGGGGTCTTTGGAGTCTTTGGCGTGGTCGGGGTCGGCAGCTGTTGCTGCCTGGATGTACGTCCCGAAGCGCGGCGTGGACTGTTGACAGGGGAGGGGAATTCCGATTTTGGCCTCGACGTGGTGGGGGAGGGTCGCGAGCCGCAGCTTTGCGGCGATGCCGATTTCTGGGGCTTTGCCCTTTTTCGAAGCTGCGGACGGCGAGGAAGCGGCGGTCCGGGTTGAAGAGTAGATGGACGGACGTGAGGATGCGCGGCCCGCCTTGGGTTGCTGCGGACGAGTGTACGGAGCCGAAGGCGAAGAGGGCCCCGCCGACATGGAGGGGGAACGAAAGTCTGGGTTCTTTGGGGCCAAGTACTTCGACGAGGAGGACGACGTCGACGACGACGACGACGGCTGGGCTTCCAAGGGTTCAGGCGCCGCGGATGTTCTCTCCAACGAAACTACTGCGTCCACGCCACCATCCGTTCCGTAAATGTCGGCGACGATCGCGTCCAGGGCCGCTCGAGCCTTTGATGGGTCCACTTCGGAAGGCGTCGTTGCGCGAGCGGACGGGACCGTCGCGGCCGTCGAAGCAGCTCTGCTGGTCGCCGTGGTGGTTGCACTCTTTGGCTTTGCCGTTGAGGCGGGGGCAGCGGCCGGCTTGCGAATCGTCGTGACGGGGGCGTTTGCGGGCCTCGACGGCCGTGACGCCTTGGCCGGCGTTGTTGCTGCTCTTGCATTCGAAGACAACGACGACGATGGGTTCGCAGGCTTGGGGCCGCCTCCAACGACGCGCTTCTTGACGGTCACAGCCTGAAGTGCCTGGGCGCGCGGGACCCCCGAGTTACGCCTGGCGTGGGTCGCAAAGTTGGCGGGCGCGCCGTAGGAAGAAGGTGTGGCGGGGCGTCGTGGTGCGCGAAGGTATGATGGCGTCTGCGGCAAGGGCCTCGACGGCGTCGACGGTGGCTGCGGCATGGCGGAAGCCCGGGACTTGATGGACGCAGCGGAAGAGCCTTTTGAGGTGGTCGACGCCTTTGATCGCTGATAGGCGCGCTCGACTTCTTCGAGCATAGAGGTTGCGGATGGAGGGCGCGTCAAGGCTGTCGCGGCAGCGGTGTAAGAGCGGGAAGATGAGGAAGCGGATGGTATCGCGATGGAAAGGCGAGGGATGGATGAAGAAGAGGACGACGACGACGACGACGGGATCCGCGACTTGCGCACGGGCGGCGCCAGCAACCGCTCCTGCTGCTGCTGCAGGTGATGCGGCGGTGGTCGCGGCAGTGACTTGGCGGGGCCGCCGCTGGTTTCCAGATCGTCGACGTACGAGTCATCATCATCATCGACTGCGTCGGCAGCGTACCGACGATCATGATGATGAGGACGATGAAGATGGGAACCCTGCCCGCCGTCGCCATCGTCATCGTCGCCGCCAACGGTCCGATGATGGCGCATGGGCGCCGTTGCGCCGAGCATCTAGCAACGAACGCTGGTTAGTGACGCTGAGAGTCGGGGAGGGAGGGAGGCCGGGTGATAATATTCTTTTCGCTTCTCTCTATCGAAAAGCAAAAACGAAAAAACTGGACGGGGTGGTGGTTGGTGGGGTTGGTTGTTTGCAAGGCGGGCAGGGTCAGTCCGATCGATCTATTAAACCTTGCTGTTGATGTCGCTTGAATTCGGCTGACTGACTGCTTATTACCACTACACCCTCTGTGTGGGGGTCGGGGCCAGGGCCGCGAGGGTGCGAATGTGGGGGGGGAACTAGCGAGCGAGGTTGATTAACCAAGGTCTGTCTGTCTGTCGTCGTCAGCGGCGGCCGCCGGGGGGAAAGGAGGGACGAGAGAGACGGAGCAGTAGAGGAGAAGAAGCAAGCACAAAG
Organism: Zopfochytrium polystomum; assembly: GCA_025765615.1. Taxonomy (NCBI): domain Eukaryota; kingdom Fungi; phylum Chytridiomycota; class Chytridiomycetes; order Chytridiales; family Chytridiaceae; genus Zopfochytrium; species Zopfochytrium polystomum. The sequence continues at coordinate 113,275 of JAIVFJ010000014.1, read as the reverse complement.
AGGCAGGTAGACGGGGTTGGGTAGTACTAGCAAGCAGTGGGGTGGGAAGGAGGGGTTGGGGAGGAGGATGAGGAGGAGGAAGAGGAGGAGGCGGGGAGGGAGCAAGCGAGCCGGTTGCGGGCGGTGCGGCACCGGTTCTATCACCTTTTTTGAGTCGGAGAGAGAGAGAGAGAGAGAGAGAGAGAGAGAGAGAGAGAGGGAGTGTGTGTGACAGAGAGAGAGTGTGAGAGGGCTTCTTTGTCTTTGTCTTTCGTTCTTTGTCTCCACCCCATCAATGTAAAAAATAAAAAACAGTGCGTTCACAGAGTGGGAAATCGAGAGGCATCTACACGCACCGAGGGAAAGTATCGGCACCCCGTCAACGGTCCAGAGCATCAGGGAGAAGTAACGGGCAGCTGCGAGAGAAGAGTGGATAATGGGGTGCAGTTCCAAAAGCCACCCTACCCCTCCCTCTTCCCGGAAATTTTCATTGGTGGATCATTTATTTTCCTGTCGAAAAGGGCATGTCGTTCACCCAATCAGTAACACAGCTGTGGTACAACCGCAATTCGAGGACAAATTAAATCAGTACTCACGACAGGCACCCGCACAAAGGCCGGATTGACGATACATAATTAGTATTTGCCCTCCCAAAATACGATTCTTCCACACAAATTAAACAACAGGTCATCACTATCACTCTTTCACCGCAACCATATTCACCACCAGTTTGCCCTTCTCGCCGCAATCTCGAAAACACCACCACTATCTTCGCCTCAATTGCGGCCTCCCATCGACATTGCGATTGCGGCGGCTATGCCACCGTCATTTCCGCAGCCTTTGGCCGCGTTTGCTCCATCGATATTGGGGCGTCTTGGCCACTGCCTTCTCTCCAACTACAAGCCTGGCTGGCGACTTCACCGCCACCAACGAAAATTGGATCTCCGCCTTTCAGAAAATTTTCCGCGTTCGGCGGGCTTGGACAGCTTAGACAATTTCGATTCGGCCGCTTGTGCCGCCCTGCTTTTCTCACTCACACACACACTCTCTCCCTTATCCTTAATTGTTTTGAGAGGTTGTTAACTTAGATGTTTTCTTTCATTTGAATATCTTCTTCTTCCTGCCCAACAATTACCGTGGTGGTCATTCAGGTTCAGGGCATTCAGCTGTGTTAAGCGGTGTCGTTCCGTTCAATTCTGTGGTTTGCACTGTCCAACTAGGGGCGGAGTAGCGTAAACCTTGCTCAATGGAGTGAGTTGAACGTCCTGCCTCAGTGGTTCGGTATGCGTAAAGCAGGCTTCGCAAGGTTGTCCTCCGCTCACAGACAGAGGTGGGGTTAGATGAAATTGACAGATGTAATGGACTTGATATTTGTCTTTGGGTGTGTTAAGCCCCAGGGATACACACGGACCAGAGAGAGAAACACAAGAACTTGAGGGGTGAGTGAGTGAGCAGAGATCGATGGCACGACGCTAAAGTGTGGCAACTAAAACCAAAGAAGAAAGACTTTGGCACATGTAAGGAGGCCTTCAACACATGGGGAACACAGCAAACCGACAGCACAGTACCTATGTGCCCAAGTGGAAGTGAAGAAAGAGGGGTATAAAGGTGAGAAACTAAAGAAGTAGAAGGGGTTGAAGCCAAGATTGTTGGAGTTTGCACATATTACCCATACCTTTTAAGATCCTCTAACCTAGCTTCAAGATTAAAGATGAGTTATGTCAGGAACAGGGCAGGACAGGACAAGGCAGACAAGGAACTGAGAGGAGTAATGATTGTATTGGAAACAATAATTCACTTGAGGGATGGGACAGGTCCCCCATCCCCCTTTTATACCTTTTGAGAGTCTTCCTTGTCAAAACTCAAAGAAATTTCCAGAAAGAACAATTAATAATACAATGATACCAATGATACCAATGATACTAATGACAACAACGAGACAAGTCAGAAAGGCAAAGAAGGTTCCAGAAAGTTCCACAAAGTTCCAGCTAAAACGTTCCAGAAGGTTCCAGAGGGTGATTCGTAACACAAAGGGTGTTCTGCACTCCAACAAGACCAATCTGTCTGTGAGCACCAGCTCGCCATCTCCTTTGGCAACAAAGGGCACTCTCTTAACAAGAAAATTCTCGCTCCACACTGACTGAAGTCTGTTGGTGCCCTTTCGACCAAAGATCACGACTGAAGCAGCAAGATTCCCCAATTCCCAGACCAAATTGTTCTGAGAATAGGGAGAGAGGAAGAAGAGAGTATGAAAGAATGCGAACGAGAGGTTAGTTTGGTGTAGATAGGGAGGAGACAGAGACAGAAAACCTTGACAGGTATTTGGAAAAAGTTAATAAAACACATAAATGACAAAGAGGAGGAGAGAGGGAGGTGAATGGGCATTTTTGCAGAATTTTAGGACCAAAATTGGTGGATGGGTGAGGCTTGGCAGGGTATGGGAAAAGAAAAAGTTAAAACAATTAGAAAAACGCGAAAACACAAACTCAAAAAGGCTTTGCATGGGTATGAGAACGACACCAACCAAAAAGAGAAGGGAGAGATATTTCAAAAACAGTCAAAAATGAGAAAGAGAGACACCAGAAATTTTGGAAAAGACAAAAAGAAAAGTACAAAAAATAAGAAAAGTGAGAAAGGATTGTGCAGCCAATAACTCCACAAAAACAAATGCCCCTGCTCTAAAACTTTGAGAGGAGGAGGAATGATAGTCCTTTCTAATGAACCAAAAAGCAAGCAAGTCTGTTCAGAATTTGGTCATGTACAGGCAGCTGAATCTTGCATGTTGGTAGGTGAAGATAAGAACAACTGATCCCAAAAGGGTATCTTGAAAAATGAATCCCCTGAATTTAAGCGTGCTCGTCCAAGTCCATGAAAAATGAACAAAACTGCACCATAATGAAACTTCTCTCAACTTCCCCCATTGTTGTCAAGTTGGGAAAAATCTGCAAAAATAGTCGAAGCGATTTGGCTCACACTATGACGACCTCCAATTAATTAGGCTGAAAGAAATCCTCCAAAAATCTGTTAGGCGGAACTGAATGGTTAGCAGCAAGAGGCACAAGACAGACCCGAACCTATTGTGACTGTCAGTTGTCGTTCTCACAATGCCCATGGGAGAGCGAGCCACCACCAATGCAGACCTGGGCGCTGGCTTGCGCTGATGACAAATACTCCGAGTATTAAGTGGAACAGAAACCCGGTGTCAACAGTTTTCCTCCTCCTCTGCTCAAGCAGATAATATAGGAGAGGTTTTCACCCTGTGCCAGTCGCACTTGCCTAGCAACTATTACAGCGTGTATATCATCATGTATCAATAATTCATAACAGAGTTTTTCTCTTTTCTCTCCAAGTTGGGGAGAAGGAGCACCCACAAACACACATCTCCACTTCATTCACTCCTTCCACTCACTCACTCAGAGTAGACTGTTTACAAAATCAACCAACGCTGCATCAACCCAACCCATGGCAAACCATTCCACCTACAACTGTGAGACTACACCAAGGTCTCAGTGACAAAGTCTAGGGATTTTATTCGAAAAAACAAGCGTGCCTGTCATAAAACTGCAAGGATCGGGACCCCTATTATATTTCCAGTTCTTTAGTTTCCAAGGGGTTATCAAAGTGTATTTGCAGCTAACCTGCCTTTATTATTGGGCCTGCTTTTACTACTTTCGTCTCAACAGTTTCTGTTGCGCCAGGGTTTTGTCAACATATTTTCTTTTTCAGTGACTAACAGAGACTGCCTGACTGCCTAGGGATGGGGTGCCTGACAGGCCATACCCCAAGCCTGCCTAATTTATTATTTATTTTTGGCACTTGTACATACACACATAGGGTTGGGAGGAGAGCATTTGTGGTGGATGCTCCAAGTCAGGGGGGTTGACTTGTCAATTTTCTCTCTCTCTGTTTTTGGGCCATTTCTCTTTTTCCTTTTTCCTTCAATCTGATTTCTGTCCTTTGACACCAATACAGAGTCCCTTCAAATCCATCTGGCTCACAGAGGTGAGGGTAGTGAGAGATGGTACACACCCAGGTGTGTATATGGTCCCTTAGTGGGGCTCCTCTTAAGGGGCCATGGGTGGGGGATGCAGCTGGCCCCACCAGCAACTGTGTGACATTGCCGGCTCTGTGTTGGAGTGAGGATCCCCTGCACTTGCCTGCTGTGACGACGTTGGTGGTGGTGGCGACGATGACGACGAGAGCGTCGTCATCCGCTTTTTCGCATTGCATTCGTACTCACACATCTCACTCTCACAGCAATAGGACTGAGGCAGGCACTTGTAGATCGAACTCTCAGGTGTCAGGGGCCACACAGAGCGCAGCCACCAACTCCCTTGCGGGGATGGGAAGGCCTGTTGGTCAAGTGATCGTGCCTACGCAGCCCGGCCAGGTGCGTGTACGATTGCAGGTGTTTCTGCATGCAAGTTCCCTGCTGGCGACCTTCTGACCCCTACATAGTCGACTCCCTTCTCTCTCTCCCCCTGTCGCTGGCGACAACGAGGGCTCCTGCAGCACCATCCACGACGAGGGGCGCTAGGTCGCGCCCTGTCCGTCCCGTTGCTATTAACCGCTCCTGTTGTATTTGAGATTAGGTTCCTGAGATAAAAACCCCCGCTTCCCACTTCTCTCTCTTTATTCTGCAGTTGTGTTGCGCCCTCAGGAGTTCCCTTCCGTTTCCCCTCGCATCAGCCTGCAGCCACACGAGTAATCGGTGCTCCAGCACCGATCCTTCAGAGGATTGTCCCTCTGAATGTTCATTCTTTGTGTTTGAGACCCCTGTTAGACAGATAGTAGGGTTGAAATACCCCTAGACAACAGCCCAATAAGTTAGTTTTAGCCTATTATTTGCTTTCCCTCACTCTAGGGCCCAGATCCCAGGGTCAAAGGAGTGAGGATAGTCTCACACAACTGTCTTTCTCTATTTTGAGATCCGACCCTTCACTCTGCCTTTTCATTTACAGTCTTTCCTTATTTGTACCTGTCCAACTCTCCCATCTTCTTCACTTGTGAGGGGACAGATTGCTGTTGGGCCGACTAGCTACTCGCTGCTGAACGGCTGTAGGTGGGAGTAGTGTTGTAACTCGTGGAGTCAGCACAAGGTGAGCCCTTGCGTGTCTTGTGGTGGGCAGCTCAACCCTCTTGAGCAAGGGCTGCCTACTCTGCTTAGACTGAACAGACAGCCGACCGGAAACAGAACAAGAACTATCCCTCACCTCTGACGAGGGTGCTGTGAGATCTCCTCTTCATCTTCAGGGGCTTATTTTAGTATGGGCCAAAAGTTATAAGACAAGTCTTTAAGATTGGAAGCTTCTGGTTATTAGCAGAGCCAGTACCCTGGATTCAGCTCAAACTCAATAAAAATTGATGATGTGGTTCAGTTCTGTCTTCAGTCAAGGACAACTAGACCAAGTGGAGTTGCTCAGTGAAGAGTACCCTACGGGCCCCAGGTTTACGCCCTGAATGTCCAACGTGGTGACCAACAGGCAGCATTTCAACAATGGAATGCCATAAGGCAATATGCTTCCACAGTGAATTGAAAGGTGAGAAAATGAAAGAAAAAGGAAAATGAGTGAAAATAGGAATGAATAAGGTGTGTGCCCTTTGCGCTTAGGCCCATTCACCACAAGGAACACAGGATACTCTTTTACAGTGATAAACACTAGAGCCTGTGAGGGGATGTGATGAATGGTAATAAAGATATAACATAGTAACAACTGGGGGAGAGCTTTTAGGGAGATCCCAGCCAAGGCCATGATCGGTGAGATAGGAACCTCACAGTGCCTTGCGAGGCCTTGCTGTGTGAGACGCAAGTTTCACCAGTGGCAGGAAAATCTGTTCACACAGGGTGGAAGCAACTTTGCGGAGTGGAGTCAGAGTGGTAGAGAGAGCCCATTGGGATGACTGCGGCAGACAGGGTCCAAAGCAGACAACAAAGGACAAAGTCCAACTAAGTAGACACACAAGTGGACAGAGTAAAGATAATATTTGATGAGGGTTTGAACATTGTAATGTTCAGATATTATAGTGCACCAGTTTGTCGCGTGCCGTTCACGTGTTGAGTGCCAGAGTTATGCATTTGCCCGACATTGAGTCGGGTGCGCGCGAATCCAGACATGTCTGATTCTGGTGAAGACTCGGCAAAGCCACCGGTGGAGTTGGAAAAGGCAGCGTTGGGTTTATAAGGAGCGTGAGAGTGGTCAATATCGGGTACGCAGCTTATTGGAAGAATGAAACGGAATAATAATGAACATCGATCTCCACCGCTCTCACAGATCTTTCACGGGGTGCGTTTTTAGCTAGTCCGTTGCCTTAGCCTCCTTACTGTAACAACAGATCACGCACATCTTCTAGTTCGCAACTGGACTGTTCTTGTGAAGCCTGGGCCAAACAGTGCGCACTGCGCAGCGCCGGCTGGGCCCAACAACAACACCAGCGAGGGTGCTCGTTCAATGCGGAAGCAACTGTTGCTGGCAAGGAGACAACATTGGTCGTGAAAGGTGTCAAAGGCCCTTTTGGCCTGGCTTCCCAGAGCCCTTTATCACAAGACTAGTGTGGAAACGAGGCGACGGGGACTCGCCAGCTGCGTTTCTGTGACTTCGTCTTTACTGCCGTGGTTGTGCGAGTACGACAGACTAGGAGACTCAGGTTCACTCGACAACAGCGATGTTATATCAACGAGGCACTTTTTCATAAATAAACGGACAGCAAAGGGGGAGGTCATCAACGGGACGAAAAAAGAAAAAAGACCATGGGGCTCGGGAGGAGAGAGAGAGAGAAAAAAATAAAAATAAAAATAAGAAAACTGGTAGAAAGCAAAACGAAAATCGATGGGGGGTGAAGCTACAAAAAGAAAACGCGAAGTAAAGGGAAAACATCAATAAGTCAGGTACTCGCGTCCAATGATGGTTAAAGACCTAAAAAAAAAATAAAATAAAAAAAAGGAAAAAAAGAAACCCCCCATCGTTGTACACGCTCAAAACGTTTTGTTTCACCCGTTTGACTCGCTTCGCCAAGTCTGAAACCCGTGCGCGCAGGGGCAGAGGATAGCGACGATGGTCAGTAGGGAGTCATCAAGTGACGAGGCTGTTGTGAGGCACACGAAAGAAGAAAAAAAGAAAAAAAAATGCGGAAGAGGATGCAGGGAGGAGCGGGGAATAAAGGGGTCCAAAAATACAAGATAGAAAGCCCCCCAACACTGTTCCAATCTTTGTGCAAAAGCAAATTTGAGAAAACAAAGGGCGGGACGAGGGTGTGAGGAAAAATTACACCTTCAACCATCCGACGAAGGGTCTCCGCTACGGGGTGACATCCCACCACCAATACTCTACAGCCATCACCCAAGCATTAAATGACTCTGTCAAAAAACTTCCATCTTCGTGACTCGCATACTGCCGCGATGTGTTGTTGCTATTGCCCCCAACGATTCTGGTGGCAGACCCAACGCCGCACCGCTTAGACTATCGTCGGATCGCTTCCGGCGGATCGGCGACGGTTTTCGCTGGCGAACGTCAACCACGTACCAGTACTCGCAGGTCGTCCGGTCCCTGTCAACGTCGAGAATCATGTAACCTCTCCGATTGAGGTCAACAAATCGAAGATGAGGTTCGGTTGCCTCAAGCAGTTTCTGTCCCAACGGATTGAGGAAACCGAGACCTAACGACTGCAGTGGAGACGGGGATGTCACCGACGGGCTCACAAATTCAACCAAGAGAGACTGGGGGCGAGACGGGTCAACGGGCACGGCACCGTCACCTTTCGATGGGCTGGAGTCTTGAGTGTAATCAGAGGCGGTTTCGTTGACGACCAAGGGATCCAGAGGAACGTCGAACACAAAAGAGGCGTGGATACTGGGAATATATCAGTTTCAGGTCGAAATTTATGGGCAGACTTACTCTCCGGTCATAACAAAAGTATTCTCGATGGACTTGTCCCTCATGAACTCTAGAATCCTCCGTCTGTTCGCAGGATAGCCATCCCAAGCGTCCCCGTTTATCATTAAGCCCCACAAGTCGATCGGCGAGAAAACTACTTGGTTTCCGACGGCTCTCCAGATTGCCCCACGCTCTTGCGACCGCACCAACTCCGACTTGAACCAGTCTTCTTGCTCATTTCCAAGCAATGTGCGGGAGGGGTCAGCAATTTCAACCGGGTCAGACATATCGGAAACATCGCGGCCATTGATTCGAGTGTCCAGCATTATCAAGTCGAGAAGCGTGCCGTAGGAGAATGTCCGGTAGATCACGGGGAAAACAGAGACAGCCGGAAACCCTTCCTCAGACGATTCAGTAGGTTGAGAAGATTCCAATTCCGATGCGGCAGATGGGTTGCCCTCGGTCGAAACCTCGTCAAGTACAGAAACCTTCCGAGTACCAACTCGAGTCATCGGTTCACGAACCGGGAGGTACTCAAAGTATACTTGCATCGCGGAAGGCATCCTATCTCCAACTTTCCACTCAACGGCGGCTCCTGCGACATTATCGATGAACTCGTGGTCACTGAAGGGAAAAGAAATCATTAGAGATGGTGCTAGGTGGCGATTTTGAACTCACTCCCAAATGACGATCCACGGCTTCAGCTGGTGCAGGGCCTGCAAATCTGGATCTTCTTTGTACTGTGCATGACGAATACGATAATCCTCCACGGTTCGGAGTTCTCGGTCGGGAACGGGAATGCGGCCAATGTCGCTACCGTCACCGTATTCCCCATTCTTGTATTCGTAGATGTAGTCTCCAAGATGAACAACAAACTCAACTTCAGGGCGCGCGGCGATGAGTGCGTAGGCGTGGAAAAACCCAAAGGGCAGGTTTGAGCAAGAAACAACCGCAAACTTCAAAGAGTCGATCGACGCGTCGTTTGGATGTGGAAGAGTGGTTGTGCGACCTGTTGGGCTCGCAACTGTGACAAAAGTCGGTTCATCCGCAGCAGGGGAAGCAGCTTGATTGTCAAATTCAGATTTGGTACGTGAAGTCGGCAATTTGGACGTGACAGAGAAGCGGTAGTAGTACGTGGTGGACGGGGTTAAATCCGTAATATCCAGTTTAACGGTGAAATCGGACTCAGGCCCGGTTACAACTGTTCCCGAGAATAGGACGGGACCGAGACCAAGAGGCGGTGAGCCTGGAAGGTTGAAGTCGAATCCGCTGCATGAATCCGATATCTCAAAGCGGACGGTAACAGAGTCATTCGAATTCGACGTCGGCGTCACTTTCGTCCACAAACTAATGAAAATGGTAGGTACGTAAGTATTACACACACAGAAACGCAAAAAGTGCATACATGATGGAGTCGTGTAGGGCATCGCCGCTGGCAACCCCGTGAAGAAATTGCACCGGCAGCGTTTGCAGAAACTCAGAGTCCGTCTTCGTCAGCAAAACGTCGATAGGAGCCGCCAAAGACTGGCTGTCGAAGACATCCACAGAGGTGGTGCAGTCATCCTGCGAACTTGTCATGTCCTCCGAGAACGGACCTGTTTCGTTCCCTTTGTGCGATTCTTGGTACTCGTGGCGAAGTCTGAACTGCGTTCTTGGACTGCTTTGGTCTTGTTGCGCCAACTCCCGGATCAGCGCAGCGGGTGTGGGCATGGGCGCTGGCGAAGGTTCAAAGTAGATCGCGTCAACGTGAGATCTGGGCCGCAACGCGTTTGGGCCTGATAGGAGAGGCGAGGGTTCTGGTCGCGACGGGGGTGGGTACGGGTGGCGGTGAAACATGAACCATGGGGCGGGAGGGCGAAAGGAGAGGGTGGATGAAATGACAGAGGACAGGCGGGCGCTTGCGACCAGAAGAACGAAGATAGCAAACAAGGTCCTCTTGGGGTGTTGGAACGGAAACAAGATAGACGAGTAGAAGGAGGTGGAGGGGAACGCAGAAGGTCGTTGGCTCCTGTTGCGAGAACGACGCCGGGGTTGCCGGCTGGAGCCAACTCCTCCAACTGTGTCGGAAAGCGCTATCGGACCACTCGAGTCTGGTAAGGACGGAGCAAGCCGATTCTCGTTGTCTTGGGGAGGTTTCGCGCGGTGGGCATCCTCGGATGTTGTTGGAAGCAAGGATGGGCTGGTCGCCTGCAACGGCGCATCTGATTGGTCTTCCATGAAGGATGGACGACCTCCGGTGCAGATCAATGAGGTTAGTCGGTTGCTGAGATGAGTATCAGCTGAAGTGCTGAGCACAGAGGGCCGCGATTGCTGCAGTCGGTGGTGAGTTGCTCAGGAAGGACTTCACCAGATTCAAGCTTTTATGGTGAGCGAGAGGGGCGCGAGAGAGTTGTAGAGACAGAGAGAGAGAGAGTGTGTGTGTGTGTGTGTGTGCCGCGCGAATCGCTGAGCCGTCGGGTGTCGTGAATCAACACACAGCAGGCACACACACAGGTCTGTCCCTAGCCCACTCCCCCTCCTCCGTCCGTTCCTCTGTCCGTCTCCCAACCCACTCCTTGTATGCTCGGTTCTGCATGTTCTCGTCTGGAAAAAAGGGAAAAAAGGAAAATACGGACCACGGTGAGAAAAGTTTTTTTTTGAAAAAAAGTGAATTAATATTGGGCCGAGGGCTCTCTGTCTGCCTGTCTCTCACTCACACACACACACACACACACACTCTCTCTCTCTCTCTCTCCCGTCACGATCACTGTGGGCTGCGCGAAAACACAGAGCAGAGGGCCTGATCGTCGGCGCAGGTCATGCGATTTCATTAGGTTATTATTGTAGTATTACTGGAATCGGCCATCGCAACCAAACCTGCGGCAAACAAGAACGGGAGCGGGCGCGTGCGTAAGAGCAGGGCCACCGTTGGACGTTTTCGACACACTCACAAACACACACAAACTCTCTCTCTCGGTCCCTCTTCTCCCTATCTCTCTGTCGCTCTCTCTCTCTCTCTCTATCTCACAATCTCTGATGCTAACTGTGATGGTTAATAGGATAAGCCTTGCACGTGTAAGCACGCGCCTGCCAGCACGCGCCCCCAAATACCTTTTTGCCGTCACTTTTTTTTTTCTGGCGCGTGCGAGTCGTGGCCATGGCGGATTTGTTGTGGTGTGGCCGGTTTGTGGGCACGTGCCCACAGAAAAACAAGAGAGAGAGAGAGAGAGAGACAGAGAGAGTGATAGTAGACCGAGAGAGAGACAGAGAGTGAGATAGTAGACCGAGAGAGAGAGAGGGAGAGACAGAGAGCCAAGACAAAGACGAGAAGGAGCAAGCCACACGCAGAGAGCACGCGCCAGACAACGGGTCACGTGCCGCTCTATTCCTCTTTCTTTTGGCATTGAAATTCCTGACTTGCCCACGATCAGCTCAAGAGGTAGCACCAGTGGAATATGTCGGGATCCGACTCCCGCTTCTTCGCAGTTGGCACCCTCGCCAACACTTTCACGCGAACTGGGCTCTCGCTCTCGCCTCCCGCGGCATCAGCGTGATCCGCCTGCTGCTGCTGCTGCTTCCTCCTCTTTCTCTTCTTCTCCGTCTCCGTCTCCTCCTCCTCCTCCGCCTCTTCTTCCTCGACTAGAACAACAGGATCGAACCTCGAAGCGGCGTAGCTCAGCGAGATCCAGACGCCGCCGTCCGGCTTGAGGCAGCCGCGCACGGACCGCACCAGCGCGCGCACGGCGGCGTCGCCCGCGCACGACACGGCGTCCGCCGTGCTCTTATCCAGTACTAGGTCGAACGGCCCGCCGAGCGCCGCCGCGTCCAGCCGCGTCGCGTCCGCCACAACGTACCGCATCCGCACGTTTCCGAACGCCGCATGCTCCTGCCGCCGCCCGCGCTCGCACGCCTCGGGCGCAAAGTCCACGTTGACCACCGCGGCGCCCGCGCCTGCGCCGCCGCCGCCGACGGCCCGCCGTCGTCGTCCTTTGTCGTGGCCGTTGTTGCTGCTGCTGCCGCTAATGATATAGCGACCTCCGCTGTCAGCTGGGGAGCTTGAGTCGGCGCTGGCCTCGCTGTCGTAGTTGTAGTTGCAGTTGTTGCTGTGGGCGTCTTCCTCCTCGTCGCCGTGTGCGTCTGCACAGTCCGTTTCGGCGTCCGCGTGCATGCCGCCAAAGCCCGCGGCGCGCAGGTGGAGCTGGAGGTCGCTCGTGCCGAATCCCAGGTGCAGGATGCGGGCGGTGGCCTTGTCGAGGCGCGCGATGTGCGGGCGGATGAGGCCGAGGAACGCCTCGGAGGAGAGAAGCCACTCGAACGAGGCCTCGTTGGCGAAGCGGGCCGACCAGTACGACTGCTTGTCAAACTCGCTGGGGGACATAGAATGTGATCGCCGTGGGTCTTTCTGGAAGGAAGCAACCTCTCTAGCACGAGGTATGTCGTGTGCAGTGTGTATATGCGGTGCGTATTTAAATAAAGACTGTAAATACGTCTCCTCGTGTTCTACTCTCTCTCTCTCTCTCTCTCTCTCTCTCTCTCTCTCTCTCTCTCTCTCTCTCTCTCTCTCTCTCTCTCTCTCTCTCTCTCTCTCTCTCTCTCTCTCTCTCTCTCTCTCTCTCTCTCTCTCTCTCTCTCTCTCTCTCTCTCTCTCTCTCTCTCTCTCTCTCTCTACTCTATTCTGGCCAACCTTGGTGCCCTGCGTGGTTGGGGCTTCTTTCTTCTTTCGTTCCGATTTTCCTTTTCTCTTTTTCTTTCTTTTCATTTCGTTTCTTTTCTTTTCTCCTTTTCCCCTCCCAAAGGCAACAAAAAAAAAAAAAAAAGATGAATAGTTCATTGAAAAAATTTAGACAGGAACTGCATGGAGTCTAGAACAACACACAACAGAAGTCGCGTTTCCTCAACACACACACACACACACACACACTCTCTCTCTCTCTCTCTCTCTCTTCATCTATTCAGCAGCTTCTGGACTCGCATCGGAAAGGGCCTGGAACACTTGAATCATCGGAAGGCAGGCCAACAATAGTAATATTTGTAGAATTCGTACCACTCCCCCCAATACCCACCCACACAACCACCCCCACCCCCACCACTGCGGCGGCGATGCGCGCGACGAGCATGTTGCGCGCAGCAGCTTGCGCTCCGGCCGCCGCTGCTGCATGGGCGCCGCTGGCCCTGCGCCTCCTCGTCGTGGCCCAGCTGTCGGCCGTCGTCGTCTCCGCCGCCACCTCGACCCTCTACCTCTACGTGGACCCCGCCTACGGCTCGGACGCCAGCTCGGGCCTCTCGCTCAAGGCGCCCCTGCAATCCCTCAACAGGGCCCAACAGCTCGCCGCGGCCGCCGTCGACCAGGCCGCCGCGACCGGCGGCGTCGCCGTCACCATCAACCTCCTCCCCGGCACCCACGTCGTCGGGAGCACCGTCTACATCGACCGCCCGCGCAACACCACCTCGTCCTCCTCCATCACCTACAAGACCGTCGACTTTGCCCTCGACAGGGCAAAAGTCACCGGCAGCCTGCCCATCCCGTCCGCATGCTTCCGCCCGCTCACCCCCGCCGACCCCAACAGCTTCCTCATCCCCGGCGGCGTCCAGACCGGCGTGCTCGTCTGCAACGCCACCGCCGCGCTCGGCGTGAACGCCCTCGCCGACCTCCAGCTGGCAAACTGCGAGCGCGGATTCAACATCTCGCTCCCGTACTCGTGCCTCGAGATGCAGGTGTACCTCAACGGCCGCAGGCTGGTGCCGCCGCGCTGGCCAAACGCGGAGGACACCACCTACACGAAGCAGGCCGACTACCTGAAGGACCTGGAGAAGGGCACCGTCCTCATGAGCGCCGTCGTCGACGTCGGCCCAAAGGTCTACGACGCATCCGCGGCCCCCGGCGGCGCCGTCAAGCTGTCCAACGCCACCGCCGCCCAGTGGACCCGCTGGGCAAAGGAACCCGCGCTCTTTCTCAGCGGCGTGCTCTCGGAGCCCTGGGCCTGGGTGAGGCAGTCGATCGCCGCCGTGGACGCCAGTACGGGAGTCCTGCGGCTGGCGCGGGGCGTTCCGTACGGAATCAAGCAGAACGTGAGCGACCGTCTTTTAAGTATTTTTTTCTTCTTCCCTTCGGGTGGTGCGGCCAAGCGTTGAACAGAAGGAGCGGAAAGGGGCAAGGAACTTGGTTCTTTTTTTTTAATTCTTTTTTTTATGTTGGTGAGTTGAACACCAAATTCCTAAATTTAACCCCCCGCAAAAAAAAACCCCCCCCACACACACCAAAAAAAAAAAATATAGGCCGCCGGAGTGAATCTCATGTTCGTCGACAACGCGCTGTCCGAGCTGGATGACCCCGGCGAAGTCTACGTCGACACAAAAACCGGCCTCGTCTACCTGTACAGCCCGACGCAGTCGCTACCGCCGCAGTCGACCATCCTGGTGACGGCGTCGACGGCGGCGCCGCTGTTTTCGCTGCAGGCGGCGACGCGCGTCACCTTTGACAACATCCTGTTCGACGGCGGGCGGCACAACCTGCTCAACGTGGCCAACTACTCGACGGCCGTGACCGTGCGCAACTGCGAGATTGCAAACTTTGCCGGCACCGCCGTATACATGCCGCACCCGTCCGTCGGCAGCGCCTTCGACAACAACAACATCCACCACCTCGGCTCCACCGCCCTCGCGCTGTACGGCCCCGAGTTCAACGCCTCCGCCCCGCCGCCCCAGCCCTCCGCCGCCTCCACGCCCGCCATCGCCGTCTCGCGCAGCACCTTTTCGTTCATCGGCTGGTACAACCGCGTGTACAACCCCGCCGTCGCGACCGAGGGCACGTCCGTGTCCATCACAAACTCGAGGATCTACTCGACGCCGCACATGGCGGTCAAGCTCTGCGGCGACGGCATGTACTTTGCGCGCAACGAGGTGTTTTCCGTGCTCTGGGGCTACCGCGACATGGGCGCCGTCTACTGCTTCAGCTACAACACCACCCGCACCCTCGCCGAAATGACCCGCAAAAAAAAACACGGTCGTCGAGGAAAACTACTTTCACGACTTTGGCGGCATCACCCGCTACGGCGTCTACATGGACGACCTGACGTCCGGCTGGACCGTCCGCAACAACCTGTTTTCCCGCATCGGCGGCGTCACCGGCAACGCCACCGACGGCGTCGACGTCGTGTTTTCCCACGGCGGAGGTTTCAACGTCGTCGCGGGGAACGTCCTGTGCCGCGTCAAGGGCGCGTTCCGCGAGCTCGCGAGCTTCCGCCCGGGCTCCCGCTGCGACAACACGACGCAGTTTGTCGGCAACGTCGCCGTCGTCCCCGCCAACGGCACCGGCTTCCAGTTTGTGCCGCCCACAAACGTAAAGTGCCCGCTCCTCGTCGTCCAGCGCATCGCAAAGGTCGAGCTGCAAACGCTGCCGGACGACTCTGCGGGGGACCTGGCGCTGCTGAAAACCCTCTTTCCCTTCGCACGGTACGGTACCGCCGACAGTTCCGCAGCGCTAAAGACCACGTCTAAAAGAGTCGGATGACTCGTTTGCTCTTCAGATATGGGTGCTGTCTCCGTTCGTATTGGTAACGGGGATGCTGTGCTTTCTTGACACATGAAACCGCCTCTTTGTAGTAGAAACAGTAGACGTTAGAGAGTGCATCAGTCGAGAATAGATTGAGTCAATCAGTCCAAGTATAATTACAAATATGAAGTTGTATAAGCCAGCGAAAAAAAAAAAAAGTGATTTGACCGAGAAATCTTATTAACAGCAATTGGAAGTGAAAGGGCAACACAAAAAGAGAAACATCATCGATTTTCAGCGCGTTTACTGCTTGTGGTCCGCCTTGTAGTCGCCGTGAGCCTGGAATTCCTTGGCAGCCTCCTCGCTGTGCTCCTTGTTGTGGTGCTTCAGCCACTCTGCAGTGGCGGCGACGGGCGCATCCCGCGATGGAATTATGGCAAGGCGAAGGTATCAGGTGAACGACCAGATTTGGTTGTGGTGGCGTTGGGTGGAGTGGGGTGGTGGAAAAATCTGAGATCTGGGGACAAAAGAGTGCCACTCACCCTGGTAGCCGAGGTAACCGACGCCAGCAACGGCGACCGCGCCAACAATGCCGCCGAGGATTTTCTCGCCCTGATGTGGTGGTCGGAGGGGCGATTGGAAGGTTACCAAAGGTTGCGAGGTTGTTGTACGCGCGTGGAAACGTGAGGTCCGATGTGTCGAGGGCCCGGGAGAGAAGGGCACAGACACAAGCCGATGGCACGCACCCCTAGAGGATGAATGGCGCGGTGGAGGGAGGGAGAAGGGGGCCAAGAGTACGCGTGGGGTCTCCTGCGTCGATTGGGGGGACTTACCTTGTAGTCGCCCTCGGCCTTGAAGGACTCGCCGACTTTGTGCAAGAAGTTTTCCATTGTGGTTTCGGTTTTGGGATCGGGTTGTTTCAGATGGTTTCTTTTCCTTTCTCCTCCAGGTTGATGGGAGGAAGGCACCTCGTGCTTTTTATATCTGTCGTTATGGTGGTTGGTGTTGTCTCTCGTGTGTGTCGTCGTTTCACAAACTTGCAAATCCATCCAAAATTTCGGCGAAGTAATGAAAAAGAACAAAGAAGAAAACAGCTTCACAAATTTCGGCGAAGTGAAATTTGATAGAGCCAAGTCAACGAACCGCCAAGAGAAACGGAGAATCGAGCCGCCTCCTTTTTTGTCTCACAAAAATTGATGAAACGAAAACTACGCGAGATGCGGCGTATGAGCAAAAAGCGCAAAAAATGAAAAAATAATTGCCAAAGTGAGAGACGGAGACAGACAAAAGTGCTGGTCAAGACAAACGAAAAAAGTAAGAGTTGGAGAACACAAGAAAAACAAGAGATCGCTTGTGCGTCGCGCGGCCCCTTCCCGCCCCCCTCGTTTCCTGGGTCGTCTCCAACACCCCACCGCCACCTCCGCCTCCTCGTCGTCCTCCTCCTCCGCCCAGCAAGCCAGATGGTCGCCGTCACCCGCGGCCGGAGCAACGGCACTCGATTCGCTGCGTTCGCCACCTCCGCCGCACTTGTCATCCTTCTGTTCGCTCATGGGCCGTCCCCAACCTCGGCTCAGTCGTGCCTCTCCATTTCGGGCTCAAGCGCTTGCCCCGACTTCACAGGTGACTATAGCGTGCTACGCGTCATCACGAACTCCCGATTAACTGCCGCACCCCCTTGTTTTTTCGACAGCCTACTCCATCAGCCAGAAAGATCCGGATAGCCCAAAGTCAGTGGCGGACTTTGATACCTACATTACGTCCTCCTTGGTCAGCATCATCAACACTTACGGTTGCAACCTCACTTCGGCGGACTCGCTTCGGTATCTTCAGTCGAGCTTCTGCGGACTCATCATTGACACTGCGAAATCTGATGGATGCAACCAGGGGATTTCGTCGTCTCAGCTATGTGTTTCGACCGTGAAAAACTTCGTTTCGTCCCTTCAAACGGTCTTTGCGGATTCCACCCTATGTCCAAACCCCTTAACTACGCAAATGAACACATTCACAACGATGTTCACCACTCTGCAAGGCCGCCTGACTTCGGACGATCCGGCTGTTTGCATTGTCGGCGAAAACGCTGAAGGGAGCCAGTGCGGATTTCCCACCACCGACGCCGCTCTGGACTACTGCAACAATGTGGCGAACGGGAATGACCAGTGTTGCACAAAGGTTGCCGGCTTCACCGGAACTGTCAACCCTCCTTCTCAAGTCGTTCAGGCAACGACCCAGACTACCGCAGCTGCTACAACGCAACAGGCGGTTCCGACGACGGCTTCGGCTCCAACGCAAACAGCAAAGTCCACAACCTCCAACTCTTCGACCAGCTCAGCGATGAGCCCAGTAATGATGATTGGAATTGGTGTGGGTGCCATCCTCATTATTGTTGTTGCGACTGTATTGGTGGTTCGGTCCAGGAGGCAGAAGGGAAAGAAGGTTGCAGCTGGTGGATACAACATGTCGCGCCAAGGAGCGGCTGGTGGCGCGGGATCTCGGGATGGCAGCGGCCGCCATACTCCCACCAAGATGAAGATGAGACCCGAGACAGCCGACGACGTTTTTAGAAGCAACTCCAGCACCTTGAAGCTGAACGAGGCTGGATCGTCGGCCAGCGGTCAGAACCATTTGGGCCCGCCGCTTCCGACCTACCAAGCGAACGCTGCTTACCCGCCCAGGGGTCCATCTCCGTCGTCTTTCAACCGTCCTCCTCAGCAGCAAACTCCGCCGTTCAGGAACGATGGCGCTGCCTTTGCTCAGCAATCCATGCCGCAGCCATTTGGCGAAACGCCCTCGCAGTACACGCAGCCGTTTTCGCAGGAGTACCAACAACCGCAAGCAAAAGGGGCACCTATGGCCAGTAACTTCGTGCCAAGTCAATCACAGCCACTCCCACCTGCTGTACCCGCTGCAACGGCTTTCGCCGGTCAATTACCTCCCGCCCTTGGCGCAGCTCCGGCCATGCCGGCGCCTCAAGCGGGAGACGGAGAAACTTATGAAGTTGTTTACAATTACATTCCGCAGCTGTCCGACGAGATATACCTATGTACGTATCCCTTTGATCTCCCTTCTTTTTTGTGAGTTTCAACTGATACCGTTGTTCCTCCCTCGAAAGATGTGGGCGACCCAGTGGTCCTGAAGTGTCGCTATGACGACGGCTGGGCCTACGGCCTTAATCTTACTACAAACGAGGAGGGTTCCTTCCCGATCGCGTGCCTCGCTGGCTTTTCAGAATCTGATCCTCAGTTCATGCCGCTTCCGTCCGACTCCGGCAACACTGCGCCACCCAGCGCTAATACTCAAGATAACTTCTCCTACAAGGCCAAGAAACGCGCATCGAGCATGTTTGGGCCAATGAGTGGTGGCTCTGGCAACGGAAATTACAAAGAGCCGGTGCCCATAATCCCAGGATCACGGGAGCCACCAACGCGCCAACCCATTGACCGTGCATCCATCGTGTGGGCCCAAAAGAGACCCCTTTTCGACTCTGTTTACGAGCCTCTGCCGACGGCGAAGGGTGCTGCCGCTGGAGCATCGACTGACTCAGTCTTCTATGACAACTATGGCGGAGTCGTGACAGACTCGCAGTACTTTGGAAAGAAGGACGCCGCCGGAGATGTCTCCAATGATGGATCAAAAGGTGGGCGGTATCCGACTGATTCCGAGTACTACGGGAAGTACAACACCGACTCGCAGTACTACGGGTCTAAGGACGCAGTCGGTGACGCAGCAAACGAGTCGTCCAAAGGCGGACGGTACCAAACCGACTCCGAGTATTACGGGAAGTTCAACACTGATTCTCAGTACTACGGATCAAAGGACAACAACGGCGGGAACGTCACCGATTCCGTGTACTACGGTGGAGGTGGCAATACGGACTCGCAATACTTTGGAAACAACACCGATTCGCAGTACTATGGCAACAACACCGATTCGCAGTACTATGGCAACAACACAGATTCACAGTACTACGGAAACGGAGTTGAATCTGAATACTTTGGCCCTTCCGCTGCAGCCCAGATCGCTGCCGCAGCGAATAGTGGGACCGGTGCGACCCAAGGAGCAGCATCGTCCACCGACAAAAGCACGATCGGAGCGGGCGCATCGAACTCCGCCACTGGCCCATCTGATCCCCGACCGCAATCCGAGTTCTCCGAATTTTTCGGCGCTGCAGCGAAGCCTTCTGGTTCCAAGCAGACCACCGACTCGCAGTACTATGGTGAGAGTGCAGCCGGCAACACGGACTCCCGATACTACGCCCCAACGAACACCGACTCAATGTACTACGGCAACAACACTGACTCCCAGTACTATGGCAAAGCCACCGATTCGCAATACTACGGCAACAACACAGACTCGCAGTACTACGGGAATAACACGGACTCGCAGTATTTCGGGAACAACAATACGGACTCCCAGTACTATGGCAACAACACGGACTCCCAGTACTACGGCAACAACACGGACTCTCAGTACTACGGCAACAGCAACAATGCCACCGACTCGGTGTACTATGGTCAAGGCGGCGGAGCAACCGATTCTGTGTACTACGGAAAGGGTGGCGACGGTACTGGCGGTAAGGCGGACGACGGGGCTGGCGGCAGAGGCGGCTACGATTCAGTGTACTACGCCCGTACTGAAGCGACAGCTAGCTACTATGGTGGCGAAAAGCGCTGATCCCCGGCAACATTGGCTCCGTCGTTTTTCTTTTTGTTTTCTGTTGCCTTGGCTGGGTTTTTGTCGCTGTGAATGTTCCTTTCTTTTCTTTATTACATTTCCACTGCTGACTTTTTCCTTTACACCCTTTTCATTTTTTCTCCCCTTCTTTATCTTTCTGGCGTCACCATTTCTTTCTCCTCTTCCCTCCTTTCTCTTTTCGACTTTCCTAGAAAAGACTCTGCCTTTCTTTTAAATTGATGGGCATTATGGGAATGTTCTTCTTGCTTGGCCAATTTCTTTTTGTTTTTGTTTCTTTCTTGCCAAACCGGTCAAAGAGCTTGGGACACGAGCCCCACACTTATTTCTCCCGCCGCCACTTTCGTTCCCCTCGCAGCTCCTTTCCGTTTTTCCCCTTTGAGCCGCGCATATCTTCATTTTGTATTGATTTCATGTAACTCACGTTGCACCGCGCGTTCTGCCACGGGAAGGGTTAAGCTACCGGTCTTTATCTTCTCACTCTGTCTGTCTCCCACTATCGCTTTCTCCGTGCTCGCTCTATTCTCTCTTACTCTCGTTTTCATACTCCGTGTTTGGTTTTTTTTTTTTTTGTTTTCGGAAGGGGGCGGGCGAAGGCGGGAAGAGAAACAGCAAAGGACCGATCTACGAAGAGTTTTACCACCGTTCCACATAGGCCACGCAAACAATGACCCTATGAAATTGAAGAAGACGCGCAGGTCTGGGTCCCTCTTCAGCGCCGCGTCAGGAGCCTTTCGAGTCCCCAACTGAGGTGGGCCTTGGGCACCTTGGCGAAACAAAAGCAGACGGCAACCCCTGTTGTGAGACTATACGCACTCCTTTGGCCCTGGGATCTGGAGCCCCAGAGTGTAGGAAAAGCAAATAATGGCCCAAAACTAACTTTATTGGGCTGTTGTCCAAGGGGTGTTTCAAACCTACTACTTGCCTAGTCCACAAAGTATCCCTACTGATCTGTCTAACAGGGGTCTCAAACACAAAGAATGAGCGTTCAGAGGGACAAAATCCTCTGAAGGATTGGTGCAGGCACTCACAAGTGCTTGTTAAAAAAAAAAAAACAGGCCGGGTGGAAACTGGATAAGCGCACGCTGTATTTCACGATGTTTTGTGGAGGACAGAGCCTCTTTTTTTTATTATATATTTTTTTTTTAACGCCTTGCGCCAACCAACCGTGAAAACCTGTCGGCCTGAAAGCTTCTTTGGCCGTTATCCTGCGTAAAGTTGGTGATCAGTGCACGTGACGGTCAAACGGAATTTTTTTTTTTCGATTTTTTTTTTTCATTCTCCAAGAGCAAGAAGAACAGAGAAAAAAAAAAAAAAAAAGAGAAATAACCAGCAGTACGAGAACATAAAACCAAACATGGACCCGGCGTGGCGGGAGTCCAAAAGCAAGGAGCTGGAACGGCAAAGATAGGAGTTGGGCTAATGGGGGTAGTAGAGCGAGACGGGGTGAAGGCATACCTGGACGAAGCGATGGGAATGTCAAGCAGAGAGAAAAAAGGTGAAAGAGGAGAATATGCGGAGAAGGATATCATTTGGCGCTCCTGAAAAGAAAACGAAAAAATCAAGACACGAAGGTTACAACTGATGGGAATATGCAACGGTGGGTACACGGGAAAGGAAGTACGGAGGGGTAATACACATAAATATCGTATCTGTAAAAGGAGGAAAAGACAACACCGCGGACCAGCGAATTCAATGTGGATATCACTGGAGTAGCATCCGGCTTCCATTCGTGGTTTCATATCTTGTACCCTCTTTTTATCCAAATGGCCCAAACGACGAAACGCTCTTAGCCGTCCTCATCCGATTCAATCTCATTACTGCGGATCGAAGTCCCTTCGGTGATGTCGCTGGAAGCTCTGGGAGTGACGGCGAGGGCATCAGTGCGCTTACAGGTGTGAACACAGCGGTAACTTCGTCCACACCGTCCTCCCCCTCGGTCGTGATTTGGTTCCTAGGAAAAGTGGTCGCACCGGATCCAAAGATTCCAGAGAGTGGGCGCCGCAAGGAAACTCGATTTGATGGGGATGCTGGTGGAGTAGTCCCGCGAAGAAGTTCCAAATGGGAGGTTGAGCGTCGCCACAACGCCTTGAGCGATTTTCTCACTGTAGATTTTGGACTTTCTGCCAGCGACGGCGACAAGGCTGCTGGCTGCACTGGGGGCGGTGGAGGTAGTTGCCTAGGTGCGCGAGAAGTACCGTGGCTGGTTGACGCGCTAAAAAGGGATGTCTGTGACAGTCTAAGCCGCACCTTCGACGTCGTAGATGAAGGAAGATTAGACGGCATTGCCGTTGGCGGCTTTTGCGCAAACATGGCCTGAATGCGCTCCTCTTCTGTAGTCCAGTGTACGCTGCACATTCTGTACTCCAGCGGGACGAGATCATCGCCTTTCTCCATAATTCTTCTCCGAATAACTACCAGGTCAAAGTATGGCCCACCACAAAAGGAACACGGCCGCGCCGACGCTAAATAGCTTTTCAAGTGATTCTCCGTAGAGGCAAGGATTGGGATTTGTTGGCGGATAATGGCGCGAGCAACCAGTTCTTTGAGGGAAGGGACCAATGAAGAGGGAGTTTGGGTTGGGACGGGTTCTGTGAGGTCCAGCGGGCAGTCCTCCATGTAGATCCTTCTCAGAAACTTGAGCCGCGAAATCTCTCCGGGAAAAACGGAAACCGGATTGAAAGAAACATTCAAAGTCGTCAAAGCCGACATCCGCCCAATGCTGATTGGGAGGGCAGTGACGCCATTTCGCTCAAGGCTCAATGTTGTGAGCTTCGTCAGCATCCCAACGGAATCGGGAATGGCCGTGAGGGAATTTCTCGAAACATTCAGTTCGGTCAACTTGGAGAGGAGTCCAATAGACGCGGGAAGCGAAACTAATTTGTTATTCTCCAGAGAGAGAATTTGCAGGTTCTGCATGTAGCCAATTTCCGGGGGAATGGTCGTGAGTTCGTTGCAGCATCTATGTTCCATCGGCGAGAAGAATGGGCGAGATGATAAGGTAAATCAAAGTGGCACAAAAAATTAGAGAGCTTACAGCTGCAAAACCACGGTGGAGTACAATAAGCCAACGTTTGGCGAAATGTACTTCAAACGCATGGAGCAGAGTCCGACTGCTGAAAAGGAAGACTGATGTCCAAAAGAAATGGCTCGGAGTCGCTTCGATAAGCGAAATTCTTCTGACTCGCGGTCCAGCTTTAGCGTCGTCAAGTATGCCTGAATAACAACATCGCTTTCCCCCTCCAGGCAAGCCAACGCATGAGCATCCTCTTCGGCTTCGGAAACCACGTTGAGTCTGGGCTGCAATGACGCGGCTGCTGCGTCCAACTCGAGAGAAGGTGCCCTTGACTTCCCCACACTCAGCTTCCGAGCGACCGGTGATGCATAGGACATTGCTGGTGGGGCTATTGTGCCTGACGATGCAGACGGTGCCACAGATTCGCTCAGCAACGACGACGCCCCAGGATCAGAAGGACCGGCTTGCGTCGGGAACGGCACATACGTGAAGCTTGGCTCAACGAGGCGTGGGAGAGCTATGTCGAGGCTTCGACGCAATGCGAACGAGCTCACCGGTGGCGAGCTTGAGCTGGTGGCGAAGTGCTCGTCATCGATGGTGATATCTGCCGGCAACTGCCCGTCAGTGAGTATGGAGATGGGTAAAGATACAGCGGCTGAGCTTGAAGAGAGATCCAACGCGCTGGAGCCGAGACGGTCGTTCCCGCCTAAGATCGTGGGTTCGACTGGTGCTGTGGCTGGTGGGAACGGTAGGAGAGAGGGGTTGCCACCATGCGGGTCCTCGTCGAGGGGCCAGGCCCCCACCCCATCGACCGCGGTGATTCCGGCGGCGTTGGGACGGACCTGGCCCCGCCGGCCGCTGCTGCTGCTGTTTGGGTTCCGGGGTCGCCCTCGACCACCCGACACGGCAGCTGCCGAGAGCGCATTGAGTCCTCCACCGGCGGCGGCGGCGGCGGCGGCGGCAGCAACGCCGCCAGTGGCTGCATCGGGGACTACCAAGGACGGCGAAGACGATGACGACGACGACGATGAGGAGGAAGCGGACGGGGCGACGCCGTGTGGGGCGGACGTCGGCGCTTTCGCGTACGCGAGCGGCAGCCCAGCGGCTCCCTTGCTTGTTCGAACCAGCATTGTTGGAATTTTGTTTATTTTCTCTTTTTTTCACACTCAAATCAATGCAATAAATTGTTTTAGTATCCTCACTACGACCACCAAAAAAAAAAAAAGAATCGTCTTTGTCGCTGTTGTTTGTTTGGTTGTTGTCAAGATGTGTGTCGTCAGTTAAATATATATCATGCTGCACAATGCCCTTCGGAACCTTTGGAAGACCTCGTGGCACCTGCGGAGCCGTCACGCGGGCGCTGGCTTGCACTGTTCGCAAATATTCCTTTAAGTGTAAAAAAGAACTGAAACCCAGTGTAAACAGTTTTCCTCCTCCTCTACTCAAGCAGATGATTATTAGTAGTAGAGTTTTTACTTTTTACTCTCTGGCCTTGTGACTATTCTAGCAGCATGCATATCATCATTATACATCAATTATTCATAATGGTTTTCCTTCTACCCACAGAAACACATCCCCACCTCCTTCACTCCTCCTTCCACTCTCACTCAGAATTGACTGTTTAGAACTACAAACAACGCCCCCATCGCCCATTGATCCTGCAAAATTCTTCTGTATCGAGATAATCGTTTTGGTTATGTTGGAACACTACAAGCCATCAATAATTTACCTCCTTAGGCGGCAGCATAATGAACCGCGATAGAAACCAAAGAAGGACACAAATATAGTACAATATTTCGATTCTACAGTTGGCACTCGGACGTTCCCAGAAGGCCTCTTAAAAACAACATCGCAACGGCCCCCAACCCCGCCGAGCTGAGTCCACCCGCAATTGCAGCCAGCCACGGCGCAAAGCCCACTGCTTCGGCGTCATCAGACTCGCCCTCGTCGCCTTCGTCGTCGGCGTCGAAATCGTCCCTTTTTTCCACATCGGCATCATCATCCGCCGCCGTCTCTGCTTCCTCCTCATCATCCTGTTCCGCTAACTCCTCGCTATTCTCCTGCTCTGCCAAAGTTACCATCTCCTCCTCCCCCGCCGCGCCCTCCACCACCACCAGAATCTTCTCCTGCATCTGCAGGCGCGTCATTGGATGCGGCAGCCCGTCCAAACTTTGCTCCTGCGGCCCAGCCGAAGCGTCGACGCCCGCGGCGGACCCGTTGGACTCTCTTCGTCGTCGTCGATGCCGCCGCTGCCCTCCCCGGACGCCGTTCCCGTCGCCAGCCGCCACCCGCATCCGCTTCCTCCAAGCCTCCCGCGCCTTGAGCCACGTCCGCACCCAATGCGTCGCACCCGCGACGCAAAGCCCCCCCGCCACCAGTGCCGCCCCCCGCTCCATCGTCTGAAGCACGGACGTCGACTCCAGCCGCGTTCGGCACGCGTCCGGCAGCCGCTGAAGGGGCGTGTCGTGCGAGAAAAACAGCGCCACCTGCAGCACCCCCGACAGCGTCGCCGCAACCTGCACCACTATCTCGTGGAAAAAGAGATACGGGTTGCGTCGCGCGATTTGGCGCAGGACGCTCTGCGAAATCCCGCGCGCGCCGCCCCCATTGAGACCGCGACCTGCGCTGCGGGCGGATTTGAGGGCTTTCCAGCTGAACATGGCGCTGTTGAGGAGGGGCGGGGCGATGATTAGGAGAGCTGCGAAGAAGGAGAAGAGGAGGACGTTGTCTTCGGGTGTTCGGAGGATGACGATGACTGGTGTCATTTGATACACTGGACCGCAGGTCAATTGTAGGTGAGAACAGAAAACCAAGCTCGTACCTCCAGAGATGCCAACAACCCTGTTCATCAGGCGAACAAAGTCAATGCTCCTTTTTTCTGGTTCATCCGCTTCACCGGCTGCAGGCGCAGTGGGCTAAAGTAAGCAAGGCCGTGTCATTACGTCCGAAAGTAGTCTTACTCAAGTTGGTTTTCGCAGTCAGTATCGATTCTTCCAGGGTCCTAAGACTCTTCTGTACAGGGCCCAAAGTGTTCAGAGATTGTCCGCTTTGACCTTCCTGTCCCCGTTTGAAAACTATAGTGAGGTACTGAATCTGCAAGTTCTGACAAAGCGCCGACGCCAACACTAAGAAAGCTGTGGCGAAGATGTACCCCGGTTGCCGTTGATCACCGCTGTGTTCCGAGACTGTGAAGTAACCAAACCAGATCCAGAGCGCAGCCACTTCGAAAGCTGACTGAACACTACCGTGAAAAACTGATTTAATGACCTTGGAGGATATTGAGGCGGACTGGAACTGAATGCTGTAAATGAAGATTGAAAGACCTTCATTAGCATTTTTTGTTTTCGCGGAACGAGTGATCTGTCAGACTTTCAAGTGCCAGCCGCCATCGCCAAGCAACTCACCGGGAATCCGTAAGAACGGCGTGACGGCCAGCACCGCGGTTGCGTCGGGCAACAGCGCGACCGATGCCAGCAGCAGCACCACCGAGACGATGGTCATGCCCCACAGCCCGCACACCACCCGGCGGCGGCGCACGCCGGCGTCCAGCAGGTACGCGTGCGCCAGGCAGGGCGACGCGGCCGTCAGGAACAGCGAGCGCGCGTAAATGTAGAACGACACGGGGTCCGGCGGCCGCGGCAGCTGCCATTCGTGCAGCTCGCTCTCGACCGCGGCTGCCGCAAGCATGGCCACAGCGAACGAGGCGACGAAGAGGAGAACGAGCGCCACGCCGCGCGACAGCATGTAGAGCGTCGTCGGGGTTGGCAGCATCTCTGACAATTTTCTGTTTTGGGTATAGTTTGTTTCGGTCACCACCCTGAGAGAGAGAAGGGACGGGGGATAGGGGTGCTGTGTGGCATGGTGAGGCACGGCGGGCTCCGTTGAGTTCCCGCCGCGCTTTTACAATAATCATTTCCTATTTTGTTGGTTAGACAGTTTTGCGACTTGCAATGCCCTCTGCATTCGGTTCTTTTCGGCGGCGGTCTTTCGTATTTTATCTATTTTCTCTCACTCTCTCTCTCTCCACATCCTCATATTACAATTTTAGGTCTCCGAAATGGTAGAGCAATGCGTCCGTGAGACCGGTGGGAGGGTATTGATGAACCTGCGACATTAGGTTTGAATTTAGGCTCAACCAGGCCACTGTGCCAAATTGTTGATTGTACAGTGTGTTATAGTGTGTGTTCATAAGCATGCTCACTCGCAAGCTTCCAAGATCATTCGTTTCAGCCCAGGCAAGCATTGCGTAGTTTTCGATCGAGTGCCAATGTTTTATTTATATTTTTTCGTGCGAGGGCCGCAACCCTCCGATAACTGTAATTTATTTCTTTAAAAATCGGAAACCCCAGCCCGCCCGGATACAAACTGTGTGTCAACATGAACACGCCCCTCACGTATCGTGGAAGGAAGGCGTATGTATATTTTTCCATTCTACGCTGACGAGTATTTGCTGCGGTTGCATCCCCCCACCGATATTCACCAAAAGGAATGCCAATCCGAGACCATGCCAAGCTGGTTTTCGGTGCCGTCCCCTCGCTCATGCTGGCGTCGTCGCCGATCGTCACCAGCTTTTGGCGCTCTTACATTATTGCTGGGAGGTCGCTGTTCGAGTTGCGCAGGTGGTGTTACGGTAAAGTGGTGGAGAGAGACAATCAGAAACGAGGCCTAACCTACGATTGAATTCTACCAGGTGTACGTCGTCATCACCAACATATATATCTTCGCACGTCTCGTTCCTTCTGCTCCCGCTGGACCTCCTCTCTCGCCCAGCCTTCTTCGCAAAGTACAAAATCCAGCCCGTCATCCAGCCCCGCAAATGCCTCCACATTCTCCCTCAGGTGCTCGTCAATTTACAGTACTCAACACCGGCTGCGCGTACGTCACCGCCGGCTTCTGGACCCGTCCTCTTGCAGAGGTCCCATCGTTTACAATCATGCTGCGCGACCTTGCCGGATTGTGCTCGTCGACGAGGTGCTATTTTAATACACCCACCGCTTGCTGCACCACCGCCTCCTCTACGAGCACTTCCGCAAGAAGCACCACGAGCTCACCGCGCCAATTGGGATCACTGCGGCTATATACCCACCCTTTTGAGTAAAGTAAAAGGAACCAGTTGGAAACCCTTCCCACATCGATACTAAATCTAAGACATCATTAAAGCACATCGTATTGGTTATTTTCCGATAGTGGCCGATCCGTTGCTCATGAGGACATCCCATTTTTTTACGTACTGGGCGTGGAACTTCAATTTATGTTCCTTTTTTTTTTCGCCCGAATTTTCTTCCTGTTTCAACTCTCTTCAACGCTTTCTTTCTTTCCCATGTGTTGCAGATAATTTTGGGGAACATCGCATACCATTCCAACTACAGCCTGCCCTTCTTCCCGCACTCCGTCGTAAAGCACGACTTTCACCACCAGCGCCCCGACGTGAATTACGGCGGCAACGGCCTGCTCGACGACTGACCGCACAGCACAAACGCTGGGTCTGCAGAGTACGAAGCGGCAGTAAAGCTGCGCATCGCGGAGGCGGAGGCCGTCGCTGCGGAGAGCCGAGGAGAGGAATGATTCTTCGTTAGCGAAGCTATCCTCCTCCGAAGGCTGTTTCCTTTTTTTTTTTCCTTCTTTTTTTCTCTCTCACCGCTCCTTTCCTCGAAGTTTGTCTTCGCGTTAAGTCACGCGCAGGCCTCTTTTTTTTTTTTTTTTTTTTTTTTCTTTCTTTTTTCCCACTCTTTTTTCGCACCGCCAGGTTGCCGTCCTCGTTTCACCACCGGCCGGCGCTTGCGTTCGGTCTGCTTGGACTATTGGCAGAGGGATATTGTGCGATTGATTGTCGCTCTCTGCAATTCGCAGCCCCTCCTCTAATGTTTCACACAAATTGATGCCACGACCACTGCCGCCCCCAGCTCTCTAGCACAGGGAGAGTAAACATTCTTTCTGCAAGTGCTCATCATAATGGACCTTCTCTCGTTTCCTTCTTCTCATCTGTCTCCTCACCCAGCAAAGAAAGGCGGCTTGTTAGAGGTGTTGAGGTGTGTCCAGCAACTGTCGAACGCGCCTTGTCAACGCTCCGTTACGTCCAGCCCAGAAGGTCAAAGTTTTCAGGCGCGATTCGGGGAACGCAAAAACGACGGGAAAAAGGATCAGTGAAGCCGTCGAACGACCCGCGTCATCGATATACCCCTCCCCCAGCAAGCAATGCCGCTGCCGCCGCCGCCGCCCTCGTCGCTCCCGATCCCCGCGCGCCACCCGCTGACCACCCTCTTACCCGCGACCCCGACCGCCGCCGCCGCCGCCACCTCTGCCGCCGCCGCCGCCAGCAGCACAACGGCAACCGCCGCAACCCCAGCCGCGTCCCGTACGGCCGCCGCGCTCGCGTGGCTGCCCGCCGCCCCGCTCATTCCAACAACCCCGCGCGGCGGCGTGCCCAAAATCCTCTCGGAGCGCTACAAGCGCTCCCACCGCCGCTCCCTCGCGAGCGGCGGGCCTACCTCCACCTCCACCGCGGCCGCAGGCGGTCTGCTCGCGGGCCTGCACCTTGCCGCGGGCCTCCCCGCCTCCGCCGCGCTCCTACTCGCCCTGCCCCCGCAGCAGCCCTTCGCCGCTGCCGCGCTCCAGCCGCTGCCGCCGGCGCCGCCGCCGCCTCCGCAATCCGCCGCAACCTTCCTCGCCCAACAGCCAGGATACTTCGCCGCCAACGCCGCTGCCGCCGACCCGCAGCAGCAGCAGCCGCCGCTGCTGCCAGACCCCGCCGCCGCCCCGCTGCTGCTGCAACCGTCGGCCGCCGCCGCTACCGCTGCAACCGCTGCAACAGCCGCCGCCGCCGGCGCTCCGTCGCTGCAATCTGGAGCCGCTGCCGCCGCCCAACAGCACCCACGGGCCGGCGGCGGCGTCTTCCTCCTCCACGCCCGCGGCACCCCGCGCCGCGCCGCGCACCTTCCGGACGTCGCCGCGTCGCTGTCATCATCGTCGATCGCGGCCGCCGCCGCGTCCGCGGCCGCGGCCGCCGCAGCCGTGCGCGCCGCAGCGGTTGCCGCCGCCGCGCGGTCGCGCGGGAGGGTGCGTCGCGCGGCTGCCGCCGCCGCCGCCGCGCGCGGGCGGCCCGCCGGGGCGGGGGGGGGGCCCGGCGGGGACGGGCGCGGGGGGCGGCGCGGGGGCGGGAGGCGGCGGCGGCGCGGGCGAGGCGGGAGGCGGCGGCGGGGAGGAAGGCGCGGAGGGGGAGTGGGGGGAGCAGCGGGACGGCGACGCGGGTGGCGGCGGCGGAACGGGCGGTGGCGGGGTCGGTGGTGGTGGGGACGGCGGTGGGGCCGGTGGTGCGACGGCGGGGGTCGGGGCTGGCGGCGGCGGCGGCGGAGGAGGAGGAGGTGCGTCGGGTCCGGCGGGGCGGCGCGGGCGTCGGGCGGCCGCGGCGGCAGCCGCGGCCGAGGCCGAGGCGGCGGCGGCGGCGGTGGACCCGGAGCTGTCGTACAAGCCGTTCGCGCTGTCGGACAAGTCGTCGTTCAATGCGGCCAAGCTGACCGGCCGCCAGCGCGCGCAGCTCGACCGCGTGACGCTGGCAAAGTACGAGGCGTACCGCGCGCCGCCGCCGGGCGTCGTCGCGCACATCGACCAGAGCTTTGTGCGCGCGCGGAGGTACAGCCGCGCCGAGCACCGGAGGATCATGGAGCAGGTCGAGGAGTTTCGAAAGGTGTGGGACAGGCGGAGGGGTGTGGTGACGGAGGAGGAAAGGCGGTTGGCGGAGGCGTATGCGGTGCAGGCCACGGAGCGGATTCGGTCAAAGATCAAAATGATGATGGAGGCAAGGGTGAGTGGCGGTGAACCGGGGTATCAATACGCGTTAGATTGCAACGCTTGACACTGTCCCGCAATATTTTTCTATTTCACAGGACTCGGAGCTTCAGCTGCTCGTTGAAGGCCAAAAGAACTCCATTGACGCAATCAGGCTCAAAGAATACCTCGTTCTGCGACAGCCCAACGTCAAGCTCGGCCGTTCGTACACCGAGCGGGATCGACTGCGAGTGGAGGAGCTCCTTGCATCATCATAGCACAGTTGCTCTTCAGCATGTTCATCAAAGGAAACCACGCCCCCCATCTCACACTGCAAACCAATGATAAGCCCAGCCCCCCCTCTCTTCCCCACATCACCCATGGCACTTGTTCAATACATAGAGGCCATGCAAACCACGCAAGAGCGAAGCACACATCCGCCCCATTTTTCTCACTTGTTCTTGATTTCCCACGAGAGGCCCATCACGCTCACGGGGGCGTGGCCCTTTTCATCGTAGCCGACCCAGTCCCGCTCCTCCTCCTCAAACTCAATCTCCTCAAACTTTGTTCCCGAGTCTGGGTTCTCCGCCGAGAAAGTCTGGCCGTGCGTCGGCTGCCAGTCCGTGATCGAAATGCCGCGCGACTCGATCGTCACGAACGGTTGGAGTTGGCCGGACTTGGAGTAGGGCTTTACCGTGCCCTTAACTATGTCTGTTTGGGGTTAAGGGCAAACGGAGTCGTCTCACACTGGGACCGCGGCATCCAGACTCTTACTTGCGTTCCCCAATGCTTTGCACTGCTTGCACTTCATCACAAGGTTGGCTTTCCCTCTGCTGTTCGGGATGTCATCCTCCGTCTAAATCATGGGACGCGGGGTGGTCAGCGACGCACGCGAGTCAATAGCCCGTTGTCGGTGTCGGGCACGGTCGCATCCAGCTGGCCAAGCGCAGAGAAAAAAAAAAAAAAAAAAAAAAAAAAAAAAAAAGCTCACCTCTGCGTTGAACGTGATGAATCCGTCATGATCTTCGCCACAGCTCGTGCATTTCACCTAGAACCGGAGGCCCGTGAGATGTTCGTTGTGAGATCCAACGGTTGGGGAGTTAAAATCAAATCAGGTGGGGTTGATTGTGGCGTGAGTGCACCCGGCGTCCACGCGCGTTGTTGCCAGTGTTGGTTACGGCCTGACGTTTGCGAAATACGGGTCGTTCGTTACCTTGAAGCTCCACTCGTAGTCGTCGCCGAGCGGCCTAAAGTTTTCGAGGTTCTCGAGCGTCGCTTGGATGTACAGAGTGAATTTCTGTTTGATGGAGCGATGCAGATGATGCGTGCGTGTGAGGGCGTGTCGGTAGGACGGGGGCACCACCGGATGCGAGGGAGAAGTTAAGCCCGAATTCTCGGTGGTGTATGAGTTGTGGGGCTACAGCAGCACAGCAAGCAACGCACCGGCATTGTGCCCGAGGCAAGTCCAGCGCGTTGTTCACGTTTTTCTTCAACAAATTCCTCTCACACACGGTACTGCGACCACCGCACTCAATCAACAGAAGGCAGCTGCGCCACGGACGTGGAAGTTACTCGCCTCGACCCGACCCACCCACCCACCACCTATCCACTTACCCACCGTTCCGCGCGCGGTAACCGGTCAACGCGCCCGCACACAGGCGCCAAGGGTTGGTTGCAATTCAGGCGCTCCACACGCAAGTAAGGAGCGAGCGAGCTTTCGTGCGAGCGTGCGTGCGTGCGGGCGGCGGCTGGGACGGACCGAGGCACGCCCCGCCTTTGCATGAATGAAAAAACCCGCCATGGCGAACTACCACGACAAGGACGCCCTGAAGGTTGTCGCCCTCGGCGACTGGCACGTTGGCAAGACCAGCGTCCTCGAGCGCTTCGCGCACGGCTACTACATCCCCACCGGCCGCCCCGCTATCGACGCCAACTTTCATACCAGAGTCGTTTCCGTCGGTGGGATTGACACCAAGGTTTTTCTGGTACGCTGCGTACACCGGTTTTGGGTTATGGAGAGGGGCGAGGGGTGACAAGTGTGTGTGTGTGTGTGTGTGTGTGTGTGTGTGTGTGTGTGTGTGTGTGTGTGTGTGTGGGCATGCGCAAAAGCGTTGCATGGATGTTAATAGAATGCTCCATTTATTTTCTCTAGGAAGATACCCTCGAAATGTCACGTCGACATAAGGTAAGGCAAAAGAGTGCAAGGCGTCCTGCAATAGCGAAAAATTCACCACGTGCAATTTACCCCCTCTCCTTCGCCCTCCAAACAAACAAAAATCAGTGGAGACCCCCACTGAGCGGGGCCGTCGTCCGGCGCGCCCGCGGACTCTTACTCATTTACGACGTGGCGGATCGTCAGTCGTTCGACAGCATCACGGACCGGTTCGCTCAAGCCATTTCGCTCGCGCCGGCCGGCGTTCGAGTCATGGTTCTGGGGAACAAATGCGACCTCGAGGCGGAGCGAGCGGTTTCCGCGGAAGAAGGGAAGGTGAGAGGGAGGCGGGGAAATGAAATTGCGACACGTTTTTTATTAATAAATGGCGTTGTTGGACATTTTTGACGACGCTGAAAACGCTTGTTTTTTTCGCACAGGCGCTTGCGGACGGGCTGGGTGCGGGGTTTTTGGAGGTGAGCGCAAAGGACGATTACAACGTGGAGGCGGCGGTCTTTGCGCTCCTTAGCGCTATAACCAACAAGTAGGTTGCGGCTAACGCGGGAATGCTGTTTTTCGTTTTCGCAACCCCGTTTTGATGTATGCTTTCTCTATTAAAAAATTACTTACTGCAGGAGGGTCGAGACCACGGACCAGCGTGACGCAAGGAACGCAAGACGCCGCTCGTGGGTCGCGACTGGTGTGGCTGCGGCGGCAGCGGCGGCAGCGGCAGCGTTTGCACTCTTTCGGACAGCGACGAGTGGCACTCCCTCGCCCTCGTCGCCGTAGGCGTCGGCGTCATAGTTGTTTTGTCGTCGGGCGAGGGCAGTAGTGCTGATGTTTGAGATGGGGGGCTCTAGGTCTGCCTTGTTGCGTGGCTGTTTGGCTGCTGATGCGCTTTATTGCTGCTTTAGTGCTTGTAAGAGGGGGTGGTGGTGTCCCGGTCGGTTATCGAAACCCTTTTTTTTTTTTTTTTTTTTTTTTTAGTTGTTGTTGTTGTTGTTGTAAGGTTGTAAGGATAAATATTCACTGCTGCAACGTGTAACGCCGAGCCGAATGCTTTGCGTCGAGTATTGATTCTCTCTTTCTCTCTCACACTTGCGCGCACGCACTACGTCATGATGATGACGATGAAGGACTGATGGGTTGCTCCTGTGTGTGTGTGTGTGTGTGTGTGTGTGTTCGTGCGCGGAACTGCGATGACTGCGGCGCTTTGCGACCCTCGCAACGGCAAAATAAATAATATATTTAGAACGACATGAATCATGGGGTTATGGGAGCAGTGCGCGTGTCGGAAATGGCATTTCCCTTTCTGTCTCTGTCTCTGTCTCTGTCCCTGTCGCTGCGATGTCTCTCTCTCTCTCTCCGTCTCTCTCTCTCTCTCTCTCTCGCCATTTTCCTCTTCGGCTTTTCTCCCCAAAAACGAACACAAAAAACAAACAAGAAAAAAAATAATAATAAAGAAAGAAAATGGAGGGAAAAAAAACAAAAAAAAAAAAAAGAAAGAAACATCCAATCGAAATCGAATCACACCCGGTCGCGTTCGACTCCTCCTCGCACCCTCCCCACCGTCGCCCCTCGCCCTCGCCGTCGCCTTCTCCGCCGCTGTCGTCGTCGTCGTCGTCGTCGTCGTCGTCCGTCCGTCCGTGATGCCCCCCATGCCACCACCACCCGCCGCGCGATCGTCCTCCTCGTGGCGCCTCCAACAGCTCACGCAGTCCTCCCCTCGCTGGACCACGACTGCCCGCGTCGCCGCCGGGTGCTTCTCGTTCTCGTCGTCGTCGTCCATGCGGCTCCTCCCACTCTGTCACCGCCACCAACACCGCTGCCACTCCGCCACGTCGTCGTCGGCCGGCGTTGCCCGCACGCTCCTGCCATCATCTTCGCTCCTCCGTCCCCCCTTCTCCCACGCTCCCTTTCCATGCAGATCCGCCCCGTCCCTCTTCCCATCAGCCTCCCCCTCCTCCTCCACGATCCCTCTAATTACGCGCGCCGTCAGCGTTTCCTATCCAAGACGCGCGTACAGCCATTATGCCGAGCCCGCTTCCGAAGGTTGGTAGCAACTTTTAAATTTATTCGTCGGCCTTGCCAATTTGCATCGAACGATTTTTGTTGCGCACTCGCCACTCACTCACTCACTCTGTAGAGCCCACTTCGTCAGCGAAACAGCAGCAGCAACCCGGACGGGACGAACCGGCGGCGTCCTCTCCTCCTTCCGACGCGGGCGCCGATGGCGGCGGTGCGAAGAAGGCCGCTGGCGCGCCGCGCAAAAAGGTGACGCTGCAGACGATCGCGCGACTTCACCGCGAGGGCACGCCGATCACGGTCATGACGGCCCACGACTACCCCTCCGGCCTGTTTGTCGAGCGCGCGGGCATCGACATTACGCTCGTTGGCGACTCGCTCGCGATGGTCGCGCTCGGCTACGACTCGACGAACGAGATCACGCTCGATGTGAGTATTTCTTTCTTTCTTTTTTTTTTCTCTCCCTTCTTCTCTGTGTGTGTGGCCCCACTTTTCTTTCTCATTGTAACTCTTCTTTTTGCCATCGCATGACCCCTCGCGCCAACAAAAAAAAAAGGAAATGATCCACCACTCGCGCGCCGTCGCGCGCGGCTCCAAGACGCCGTTCCTCGTCGCCGACCTGCCCTTTGGTTCGTACGAGCTGTCGCCCGAGCACGCCCTCGCCTCCTCGCTCCGACTCATCAAGGAGGCCCGCGGCGTCGACGCCGTCAAGCTCGAGGGCGGCGCCGAAATGGCCGACACCGTCCGCCGCATCGTCGCCGTCGGCGTCCCCGTCCTAGGCCACATCGGCCTTACCCCGCAGCGCGCCTCCGCCCTCGGCGGCTTCAGGGTCCAAGGGACGACGCTCGAAAAGGTACGCGGGGGAAAGGGGTGGTGGTGTTTTTGGCGCACTGAAACAAGAAAGCAGCAAACGAAGAACTAAACCCGCCATTCATAAACCAAAAAAAAAAAAAAAACAAAAAAAAAAACCCCCCCCCTCACCAAAGGCAAAATCCCTCCTCAACGACGCCCTCGCCCTCCAAGCCTCCGGCGTCTTCGCCGTCGTCCTCGAAGCCGTCCCCTCCCGCGTCGCCGCCTACATCACCGCGCGCCTCGCCGTCCCCAC
Source organism: Zopfochytrium polystomum (assembly GCA_025765615.1). NCBI lineage: Eukaryota > Fungi > Chytridiomycota > Chytridiomycetes > Chytridiales > Chytridiaceae > Zopfochytrium > Zopfochytrium polystomum. Next base: position 77,203 of record JAIVFJ010000014.1, on the reverse strand, counting down.
CATCGGCATCGGCGCCGGCCCGCGCTGCTCCGGCCAGGTCCTCGTCCAGCTCGACGCCCTCGGCGTCTACGACCGCCTCACGCCAAAGTTCTGCAAAAGGTACGCGGACCTCGGACAAGTTGTTCCGCGGGCGTTGAGAGAGTACGCAGAGGACGTGAGAGAGGGCAGGTTCCCCGTCGAGGGCGCCCATACGTATAGTATGGCCAAGGGCGAGGAGGTGAGGTTTGAAGAGTGGTGTGAGGCGGAGGACAGGGCGCGGGCGGAGGGTGCGCGGACGGGCGGGGGGGATGGCGAGCGGAGGTGAGAGGAGGGAGGGGTGCCACGGAAGAGAAGGGGGATTCTATCAACTGGGGCGAAAAAAAAAAAAGAAAAAAAAAGAAGAAAACAAGAAACAAGGTGGACCTCGCGTCTGTGACACTAATGAGGATAAGAAACAATAAAGGATACGATTTGACTTCAGGATTGACTTTACAACTGTTGCCACAGAACCCTCTCCCATCTACAAAAGGAAAAAAGAAAAAAAGATTGATACGCGATCGTTGGGCTTTACAAATTTCTTGCTTTTTTTCCTTTCTAATTTGGTGTGTATACTACTCAGACCTTCTCCACTAAAGCCCCCCAAAACTGCCAATCCTCCCCAGCGTCTTTGCGCGCTTTCTTTAGAGATAGCGCAGCTGGTGCTGCTGGAACTTTGGAGGGACCCAGTCGATGCACGCCTGTGCAGGGGGGGTTTTTGTTTGTTTTTTTTTGGTTGGTTGGTTGGTTGGGGAGTGGAGGTAGTTGTTAGTTTCCATGTTGTTGCTGTTTTTTTTTCTTTTTTTTTTTTTTTTTTCTCTTTTTGCTTGGTTGCAGAGGTAGCGTCCAAGAAGGGGAGCGGTGGGGAGGTTTCATTTTGTGGCTAGGTTCAGTCGGGCGGGAGGGAGGGGAGAGACGCTTCCTTCTCTTTACCGGGTCGATGCGATGGCGCTGCTTAGTCATATTCTTTTCGTGGTACTCGAGGTTCTTCTGGCTCAAGCAAATGATAAACTGGCCCTTGTAGTACTTTATCAAGTCGAGCGCCTGCAAGGTGTGCATGATGTCGTCCATGGTGAAGCTCGTGATCTCGCTGAGCTCCGCGATGGTGACCTCTCCTTGGTACTCGTACAGCTTCTCGAGGATGGTGTCGGCCCAGAACGAGCGGTACGACAGCAGGCCGAGGTCGGACAGCGGCTTCTCGGGCGAGCCCGTCTTCTTTTCAATCTTGGACAGCTCGTACGAAAACGCAATCAGCATCTTGCCGTAGCCCATCCGCTGGTGCTGCGGCAGCGTCAGGATGCACGCCACGTTGTACTCTTCCGACGACTGCTTCTCCTTTGAAAAGTAGCCGAGCAGGTGGCAGCCGACGGCGTCGTTGGCGGTCATGACGTAAAACAGGAACGGGTCGACGTCAAAGTAGAGCGTCTTGTGGTCCAGGAACAGCTTGGAAAGCAGGCACAGGTTGCGACAGTAGCGCTTCTGCTTGCGCCCGTCGATCTCGAAAAACGAAATGTGCTCCTTGCGGTAGATCTCGTTGCCCGGCGGGTGCCGCAGCGTGCACTTGAGCCGGTGCCGCTCAAACTGCCGCGGCGACCCGAACGGCTCCAGGCAAAACTCGCAAATGTACACCTTGTCGACCCGCGTGAACTCCTCCGGGTACGGCGAAAAGTACCACGTCTCCACCTCGCTCTTGCCCATCACGATCTGGTTGATGTTCTTGACCCGCGCGATCTCCGTCACGCTCTGCGTCATCGACCCCGTCTTGCGCAGCTTTTCGATTTCCTTCTCCTTTGAGAACCCGCTCGGCCCGTCCGCGCCCACCGTCGCCACCTCGCCGCCGCCGCCCTGGCTGCCCGTCGCGTCGTCCCCGTCGTCCGCGTTCCCCATCGCACTGTCGCCGTCCGCGCCGCCGTCGCCCGCCCCGCCCGCCCCGGCCGTCTCCTCGTCGCCGCCGCCGCCGCCTACAGACTCGTCCACGTCCATCGGCCCGCTGCCGTCCGCCCCGCCGCCATACGGCGCGGGGGACGACACCTCCGACACCGAGACCGCCGACGCCGCCGCCGGGGTCGCCGGCGACGCGGCGCCCCCTACCACGGGTGGGAACACGCCGGACGCCCCGCGCTTCCGCTTCCGCGCGGCCGCCGCGGCCGCCGCCGCAGCCCCTGCTTTGCTCGCCGACGCCGACGGCTCGGGAGACATCGCGCCGGCGGCCGCTGCTGCGGCTGCTGCCGCTGCTGCCTTTGACACACCGCCTTTGGTCCCGCGCCCCGCTCCCTTGTTCGCCACACCGACCCCCGCCCCAGCGCCTTTGGACGCCGAGGCGACGCCGGCGCCGCCTCCCGCGCCCTTCATCCCCGCGCTCTTCGCCTGCGGCGTCGAAACGGCAGCAGCAGCCGCGGCCGCGGCGGCTTTTGCAGCGGCCGCGGCCTTCCCGCCGTGCGCGCCCGCGGCGCCGGCGCCGCGCTTGCCCTTCGGCCACTCGACGGCGTCGGCGCGGACCCTCGCGAACGGCACCCACTCGTCGAGCCGCTTGTTGAAGCCTTCGTAGTGGACGTACAGCTCGGCGCCCTCGAAGCCGGCGGCCGTCGCGGCGGCCGGGTCCGCGGCGCCGCGGATCGATAGGATCTCGGCCTTGCGGAACTGCGGCACCGCGCGGCCGTCGGCGCCGGTCGTCGTGCCCTTTTCGACGGGCACGAAGCAGCCGACGGCGATCAGCGGGCGATGGGAGGTGGTGGAGGTGGCGGAAGCGGAGGAGGAGGACGATGAGAGCGACGGGGCGGGCGGGACGGGCGAGAAGGACGAGGGCAAGGGGGAGGAGGAGGAGTGGGCTGCCGCGGCTGACGAAGATGACGATGACGACGACGATCCGAGGGCTGCGGCCTTGGATGATGGCGACGACGATGCCGACGACGAGGAGCCATCGGCGCCGCCGTCGCCCTTGCCGTGGCCCACAGCCATTTTCTGGTGTTCGGAATATGTGAAACTTTTTTTGCCCGGTTTTCTTACTTTTTCTCGATGGATTTTGTCTCGACTTTCCAGAAGGACCACTGCTTTTTGCCCACACCCACAAAACGGCTGGTTATTAGTATCTTCCACAATACCAAAGCCTTCATGGAGCCCGCTCTCCCAGTTCTTCTATTCGATGTACCCGTCTCTTTCTTTCTCTTGCTCCCTGACTCCGCCTCTCTCTCTCCTTCTCTCCACACTCCGGCGGCTGCTCCTCTACTCTAATGCGAAGCGGGGCGTATCTTTACAAACACACTTTGCCAAGGATTTTGATGAGCCGCTCCACCTCCTCCGGCGTGTTGTAGTGCACCAAGGACACGCGCACAATGCCGTCGTCGGTGAGACCCATCGATTGCACAATCAGACGGTGGGCTGAGCGTGCGTGGCGGTGGGAGAAGGTGGAGGAGGAGGAGGGTGCGAAAGGAGGAGTATGGCGAGAAGGGATCAGAAATTATAGAGTACGTGCAAAGTTGCTCGCCGTTGACTTACCGTACTGGATGATGCGATAAGCGGAGGGATTGGAGAGTATCGGGGGATTAACAGGGGTGGGATGGGTCAGCGACAGAACCATCAAAGAAAGGAACAAAAAAAAAAAGAAAATACACGGTAACAACACTCACAAAATGGCCGAACCGAATCCCGATCCTCTCCTCGTCCACGGCCAGCACCACCTCCTCCGACTTCATGCCCTTCACCAAGAACGCGACCGTCGGCACCCTCGTCGGCCCGGGCTCCCCCGGCCGCCCGACGACCGTGAACACGTCCGGCCTCGACCGCAGGAACGCAAGCAGCGGCGCTGCCACCGCCGTCTCCGCCGCCTCGATCGCCGCGTACCCGGCTTCGATCTGCTGCCGCAGCGGCAAACCCGACGGCGCGGACCCGACGCCAAGCCACGCGACGTACTCGGCCACGGCCGGCAGCGACGCCGTCAGCTCGTAGTTGACGCCGCCCGGCTGGTAGATGTACGGCCGGTGCGCCGCGTCCGACGGGATGAAGTAGTGCGCGAGGGACGTGAGGCGCGCGGTGGTGCGTCGCGCGATGTAGAGGAGGGAGATGTGGGGGCCAAAGACTTTGTACCAGGAGAAGACGTAGTAGTCCACGTCGAACTTTTGGACGTCGATCGCGCTTTTGTAACGGAGGGGTGTGTGAAGGAAAGAAGGGTTGGTTCAGACGAACGGACAAAAGGAATTGCGCTCCTGGCAGTCGAAGCGAAAGAGGCGGAAGAAAAGTGGCTTGGATGGAGGAAGAGCAAACGTGGCCGCGGACCTACCGATGCGGGGCGTACGCGACTCCGTCAACGCTTCAAAGTTCCATCGGGGTCGACCAAGAGAATCATTGTTTGTTAGCACGGTGCATCTATTCGGCATTCCCACCAAGTGTAGGTAGGCCGCTCTCACCAAATCTCCGCCCCAGGGACGCGGTGCACGACTTTTGCAATCTCTTCGACGTCGTTGACCGTCCCGAGGATGTTAGAGCAATGCGTGACGGCAACTGGCAAAAACAAGGCGGGTTAAGACAAGGCGGGTTTTCGTAACGAGCCAATGTGTACAGAACAAAACCCATGTCAATCAAACAAGGACCCCGCTCCCTCACCGAGCCGCGTGTTTTCGTTCATCAACGCCTCCAGGTCCTTTAGCTCCAGCTCAAACGTGTCCGGATTGGCGTTCCACACGTGCAGCTTGAGGTTCTTGCGTTCCGCTAGGCGCGCCCACGGACCCGCGTTGGCTGGGGTTTGGGAAGGAAGGGAGTGAGGGGTTTGCGATATTATTGTACAGGGTTGAGGTAGCGTGCGGGACACAGCAGATGCGATAAGCCACCTCCCCCCCAACAGCTAAATAAGAAGAAAGAAATGCAAGGAATAGCAGGGGATTGGGGGTGTGTGCACGCACCCTCGTGGTCCGTGTTGGTGATGATGATTTCGTGATGCGGCTCAATCTTTGCTTCCATGGCGCGTGCAAGGTTCTCGACGAGCTAATTTTGCGAACATTGCGGTTGAGGGAGGGCGGCAATTCAGCGAAACAGGCGCCCTTTTTACCTGGGTGGTGGACGACCCCATGACGACCTCCTCGGCGGCGGCCGCGTTGACAAAGACCTGCGCGGCCGCGACACCCGCGTCGACGAGCCGGCCCGACTCGCGCGACGTTGCGTATGAGGCGCCCTTGACATGCGCGGAGGAGGAGGTTCGGTCGTTTGTATTTAGGTGAGCAAGGTGTTGTTTTTTTTTTGTCCGTTTTGGAATTTGTGTTTTGGTTGGGTTTTGATGATTTTTTGTTTTTTTTGGGTTTTTCGATTGTTGTTTTCGTCCGTGGGTGCGGAAAAAACGGGTCAGCAGAATAATTTTTTGATTCGTTTTGTTTGTTTTGTTTTTTGCTCGTTAGTCAGCTTCCCCTCCTCCTCGTGGCCTTCACTTCCCTCCCTGGCCCTCATCGTCGGCGTCCCTCGTCCCACCTGCACTATCCCTGCCCCCTGCCGCAGCACATCCAAAAACCACCACCACGCACTACGTACCAGCTGCACGTTGGTCGAGACGAGGTAGCGGGCAACGCGGTCGGCCACGGTGGCGAGGACCGCAGAGCCTCCGGCGTTGTCCATGTAAACCATGGCGGCATCACCCGTGGCGCCGAGGGCCGGGAAGCGGGCGCGCACGGCGGCGAGATCGAAAGAAGGGGCGGTGGCGGCGGCGGCGGGTGTCATGTTTTGCTGGGTCGGCTTTTTTTTTTTTTTTTTCTTCTTTTGTTCTTTTTGTACAATTATGATTTTCCATTTTGCTTTTTTTTGCTCATTTTTTTTTTTTCAGCTCATCCACGCCCGCACTTCAACCGAGCGCCCGCGACGATCGCTCTCTCTGTCACACGACGGACGCTTCTCGCGGCGAGCCATCGGAACAGAGCTCTTGCCGAAAATGAAATGACAAATTGCAAGCCACGGCCGAATTCCAAGTCACAATCTGGAAGGGGTGGAATATGGTTGGTACAAAGAAGAATGGCAGCACTGACACTCAGAAGACAACTTACAAAACCCTCGCAAATCGCAAATTTGCGCCAACGCGTTTGTCATTGCAAATGTCACCGGTTTTCTGTCCCAATCCCTTTCGTGGCAGTGCATTTGCTCCTGCGCATGTGTTTGACGTGTTTTGCGATTTGTGTGGGTTTTGGAAGTGGTCCAGTGGCTGGTTGTTCTCATACTTTGCTGCATTTCTGAGAACAGGACCTTTCATTCTTGATATGTAACAGTATGTAAACCAACCGCGCTTGTTGGTATAAGGTTGGCAACCGCCGAATACGGTTCGAATAGTTTGTTATTTGAATCCCTAACTGCGTACGCGGTTAAAGCGTTAACCGCATTTTTATATTGAGTGATAATATCTGCAAATATTTGCATATTTGACCAGATTTACTAATCGAGGAAATATCCTCGTTCGTCCAGTAGCTGGCCAACGCAAAACCGTTTTCGAAAATTGCCGGTATTCGTTATTCAACATACAGTAACCTTAGTACTGTTACCGGTACAATCCACATGTTTTCTGCTTGTTCATTTTTTTTTTTGTTTTGCTTTTTGAATCTATCTAATTGCAAGAGAGATTTCAGACACTTCGCGTTGAGAGAGCCGAGTTTCAGTCCGTGAGGAGGCGCGCCGCGCTCTCGTGGCGAGAAAAGCAAACCGGCAAGACCCAATGAGAAGGAAAAACACAGACTGTCATGGGTGTTCCCAAAAAAAAAATGCTAGGATAGAATAAGCGTCGGCCAGCACCGCACATGCAACAAATATCAATGATATTTTCCAAGCCCAAGCATTTGCTCTGCCTTGGGGGGGTGGTGTTTCGTTCTTGCTCGCTGCAACATGCAAGAAACTTGCAGTTCGTCCGTTGGCCCCTTTGTCAGTTGGTCCTGTCGGACTTCATTGCGGAGTAGAGGTTTTTTATTGTTTTAGTTCCCGTTTGTGACCGAAACGGACCGCTCGGAAGCGAGACATTAAGCGAGAGAGAGCGAGAAGGAGAGAGAGAGTGTGTGTGTGCGTGTGTGTTTGAGAGAGAGAGAGAGAGAGAGAGAGAGAGAGAGAGAGACGGAGCTGAGCGAGGGAAACAATCTTTTTCCTTTGTGGGAACAGCAACACACGAGAAATAAGTATATAATTTGGAGTGTGTGGGCAGTCACGGCATGTCCAGACCGCGGTGACGTCCCGCTCCGTTTTGCGCAGTTGGTCAGCCCCATTTGGCGAGGAGGTGGCTTGTGTTCCCTGTGGGAGTGTGACCTTCTCGAAAAGGAAAGAAATCCACAAACTCCTCAAAAGAGGTTTTTCTGTTTTTCGCAGCAGAGAATCCAAAAATTTTAATTTGCTCTCCAGCCAAATGCAATCTGTGGCCGCACCAGCAGTCGGACAGACAGACAGACAGACAGCCAGACAGGCAGACAGACAGACAGATGATGGACAGATGGGCAGACGGCGCCCACACGGAAGCGAGCGAAATCCCAGAAGAAAAACTTCTGGCACGCTCGCTGCCAGGCGTGTCACTTGATGATTTTCCTAATTTGCAGCCAAGGATCGGAGTGGGCGGGATTGACAGCTACCCAGAGCAACAGACAGGCAATCAGACAGACAGACAGACAGACAGACCGGTGCAAAAAAAAAAACAAAAAAAAAATGCAAAACAAAAATTGAAGCGGCCACGCTGGTGTGTGCGGCCACTTCCCTCCCTTATAATCAAAAACGCAGCAACGAAAAAACTCCCTGTCCCCCCCCAATCACCCACTCCACAACTCACCTTCCCCCAACCCCAACCCCATCATCGCCCGTACTCAGTTCGTCGACGGCAACCATGATCTTCTCATCAGCCTCCTCCATCTTGCTGGCCTCGGCCGCGGCGATTGTTCTGACCCACCCAAGCAGCACCACCCTCGCCGTACCGCTACCTCAAGGCCCCGTCGCCGCTGGATCCGCCTGCACGGCCCACTACGCGTGCGGCCAGCCAGCCGACGGCCTTACCACCTCGCCAGAGTCCCTTCTCGCCTGCATTGACGGAGGTAAAACCCAGCTTCCGTCCTCCAAAACGCCTCGCTCCGTCCCCCGATAAGCCATTTGCTTGCCGTTGCTATTCGATCTTTGATCCCCCATTACCACTTCAAACCAATCTAAATCTGAACTTACGTCCACCAAAATACTCGCAGCCTACGTTTGGTTCGCCGACTGCGCTGCTGCGACGCCTGTTTGCGGTCTCCTTTCGGACGGCGCCCCGTCTTGCTTTGACTCCGCGGAATCCGCAGCCGCGGCCGGTGCCTCGGTCGCTGCCGCCGCTGTGGACGGTATGGGGGCAGTTGCCGCAGCTGTTGTCGATGACTCCTCTGTCATCCACCCGGCAGCGATGGAGGTCATGGACATGGCAGGTGCCATCTCTGACGCCTCGCTCACCACTGACGGCACAACGACCGACGCCACCGCCATGGATGCAGCGGCGGGCGACGCTGTTGTCATGGACGCAGTGGTCGACGACGCCACCGCCGACTCCATGATCCACCCTGACGCGATGGCCGTCCTGGACATGGCAGGCTCGGTCTCCGACGCTGCGGCGCTCGTGGACACCGCCGCTGTTGCCGCTGACGGCACCACCGACGACGGCGCGGCCCTCGTCGACACCACCATGTACGCCGAATCCGCGGACGCCATGATCGCCCCCGACGCAGCGGCCCTCACCAATGACGCTACCACCGCGGACGCTGTGGCTGAGGACGACGGAACTATGGAGGGCATGTCGCCCTCCGCCCTGCTCGACGAGATGCTCGCCAACGATGCCGCGGCTGGCATCATGGATGTCGCCGCGCCCGCCGCCGTTGTCGACGACACGACTGCTGCCGATGCCACCGTTGTCGATGACACCACTGCCGCTGATGCCCCTGCCGTTGTCGACGACAGCACCGCCGCGGATGCCGTTGTCGATGACTCTGCCGCCGCAGCCGTCATTGATGACGCGGTCGCAAACCACGACTACGTCGATGCAAGCGGCATTGCGATGTAAATGTCGTTTGGGGTTTGGGAATATTTCGCGTTCAGTGCTTAACACGCATTATCATCCTTTTTTTTCCGTTTGTTTCAACCCCTCTCCTGTTCTTCTTTCCTCTCCATTTGATCGACCGCTTTCTATTTTCTGGTTTGACCCCACCTTTCTTTTCCCCCGTTGCCTTCTTCCTCCATGGCCGAGACTGTCGCTGGTGGCCCTTCCCGCCCCCACCTTCAGTCAAGTTGTTTTGATTCTCGAATGGGTTGTCAGCGCGCAATGGGTGGTGGTGGTCGGTACGGGGTCGTCATTTTTATTTCGAGTTCCGGTGCTCCCCCTGGGTGCTGGCGAATTGGAACCGGAAATGACCTCGGCCCCCCTGAAATATCTGGCGTGCATTGGTCGCGCGGGATGGGCTGGCTCCCTCCCATGCAGTTCTGTTCTAATGCTGTTTTCTATTTTTTTTTTTTTTTTAAACCTCTCTCGTTCTGTTGTGTGCCTGTTCAGAGAATGCACTTCCAACAGTAGGCTCGTTTGTGCGTGTGCGTGTGCGTGTGTGCGTAAACAGAAAGGCGGCGGGCGAACCCCCCTGCACAAAAGCATTCAAATTTACTATCCATTTGTTAACATTCGTTTGGGACTGGGAATTTCGTGGTGGAGGGATCTGTGGGGCTTGGAGCACTCGTCAGACGGCTTGTTGGACTTCGTCTTCTCCCCAGAGGTGGCTTTGTCGACAGAGTCCATTTGGGTAGACTTAAGGGTGTGTTGGTTTAGAACTTTTTGGTTGGGCAAAGTGTTGCTGAGGTTTTGGAGTTGGTGCTTGTGACAAGCAGAGCCAGGGAGGGTGCCAAAGAGGAAATAGGGTTTAATGCCAGAGTGGAAAGTGAGAAACGTGGCTTCCCAATGAACTAGGTCAGGGTTGTGGGCAATGTTGGCAAAGGCTGAGGTGGTCAAAAGAGCAAAATGACGAGAGAGTCCTGTGAGAGGCGAAGTTGTTGTCGAAGTTGGCCAAGACAGGGGGGTGTTTGAGATGAAGGTGGTGGCTGGGAGGATCTGTTGTGAGAGGATTGGTAATGAGGTTGGGTCAGAAGTTGTGGCTGCAACACACGCCCAAACAAAGGGTGGGATGGGCAGTGGAGTGCAAATGACAATGGAGAGAATCAGAGGGAGGAGGTGTGTTGCGCTTGCTATACAGATGGGGACTTTTCTCATGAAATCTCATACCCGCTCCGAACCAGTGTACTCTCGATCCAACCTGTTCAGTTTGTGAGGCGCAAATTTTTTAAAGTTTTTTAGCCAGACTCTCTGATTGGATTTTTGTCTCAACAGTTGCACTGTTTCGACAAACGCCGCCAAATGCCGTCGCGACTGTTTTTGTCGGCACTGCCAATTAACATAGTAAACAATAGCATCAGCCAGCCAGCCCGGCCAGCAGTATCGCGTATCCACCGACACGGGCGGCCCTAGAAAGCTGAAGTACTTTTTTTTTCATTCTTCTCTGAGCTATTACGCATCATAGCACTCCCCCCCTGAGTGCATCCCCTTTTTTAGAAAAAATTGCCTCGTCGTTGTGGATGAGCTATTTATGGACGCGCGTCGGCGCGCATACGTGCAGGCGAACTGGAAATAAGAAAAAAAGAGGGGAAAAAAGGGAAAGAAATATGATAAAGCTGCTGAGACGGGAAAACAGCGTGCAGTAACAATATAAAATGGACAGAGGAGACGGATCGAGGGCGAGGAGGGAAACAGAAAACGAGAACAGGGAGAAAAAAAAAAGAAAAAAAAAAAGGAAGGCCGAGGACCCACCACGCCATTATGCTCATAACGCTTCAAAAAGTAGCCCCGCTCTCGCTGCTGTCGCTCGCGACGAGCATCCTCCTCCAGGGCTTCAACCCAGTCGCCGCCGCCAGTCCGCTTGCGCTGTTTGTCGACCCTTCGGCAGGCTCCGACTCCAACACGGGTACACGGTCCAACGCGGCCCTCCAAACCATCGGTCGCGCGCAAAAGCTGGCCGCCGGCGCCATCTCGGCAAACCCCGACGGCCTCGACGTCACAATCAACCTGCTGCCCGGAAACCACTATGTTGGCCAAACAATCGTCATCGACCGCCCCACCAACACATCCACGACCTCCTCCATCACATTCAAGACCGTTGACGGCGCCGCAAAGCGCGCCCGCATCACCGCCAGCCGCACCGTCTCGCCCTCGTGTTTCCGGACCGTCCCCTCCTCCGACTCGCTGTACCCTCTCATCCCCTCCGCCGCCCGCCCCTACGTCCTCGTCTGCAACGCCCCCGCCGCCCTCGGCGTCCGCCTCGCCGACCTCAAGCTCGCAAACTGCGACAGGGGCTTTAACATCTCGCTGACCTACTCGTGCCTCGAGATGCAGGTCTACCTCAACGGCGGTCGCCTCTCCCCGGCCCGCTGGCCCAACGCAAAGGACAGAAAGTACACGCAGCAGGTCGCTGACCTCAAGGACATGGAGGCCGGAAATGTCCTCATGTCCTCCGTCTCCAGCGTCGGCACCACCATGTACGACCCGAACCTTCCCGGCGGCACGTTCAAGATCACCAACGGATCCTCCTCGCAGTGGAAGGCGTGGGCAAAGGAAAAGGACCTCTACATAAACGGCGTGCTCTCCGAGTCGTGGGCGTGGACCAAGCAGCGTGTCTTGACCGTCAGCCCGTCCGACAAGTCGGTTTCTTTTACGATGAAGAATGGAGTGCGGTATGGCCTTCGGTTAAATGTAAGTGTTGCTTTTTCCCCCCCTCCCAACTCCTTGTTCCTTCCCAGTCTCCCAGCGTGAGATGGGAGAAAATAAAAGGAAAAAGAGGCTAACGAACCCCCCTCCCCCCTAGTCCTGGAAAGCCAACCTCCTCTTCATAGAGAATGCGATATCCGAGCTCGACGACCCCACCGAGGTGTACGTCGACGTCAAGACCGGCAACGTCTATCTCTACTCGCAAACCGTCCCGCTTCCCGCCAATACGATCATCGCCTTCACCTCCTCGACGGCGGCGCCGCTCTTTTCGCTGCAAGCCGCCTCGCGCATCACCTTCCAGAACCTCTTCTTCGAGCTGGGCCGCCACAATGTCCTCGACGTCGCAAACTACAGCTCCTCCGTCACCGTCCGCGACGCCGAGTTTGCAAACTTTGCCGGCACCGCCCTCTACATGCCCGACCCGGCCCCAGACACCCTCGTCGACAACGTCTACGTCCGAAACTTTGGCTCCACCGCCCTCTTCCTCACCGGCCCGGACTACGACGACGCCAACCCCCCAGCCGCTCCCTCCGACGACTCGGCCGCGACTATCCGCGTCTCCCGCTCCACGTTCGCAAATGGCGCCTGGTACAACCGCGTCTACAACCCCGCCGTCATCACCGCCGGCACCGCCGTCGCCGTCACGGAGAGCCGCTTCGTCAACCACCCGCACCTCGCCGTCAACCTCTGCGGCGACGGCATCTACTTTGCCAGAAACGAGCTCGCCGCCGCCGTCACCGCCTTCCGCGACATGGGCGCCGTCTACTGCTACTCCTACAACGCGACCCTGCCCCAGGACGAGCAGACCCGCAGCAGGAACACGGTCGTCGAGAAAAACTACTTCCACGACTTTGGCGGCGCCGGCAGGTACGCCGTCTACATGGACGACCTGACCTCCGGCTGGGCCGTCCGCGGCAACCTGTTCTCCCGCGTCGGCGGCAGCACCGGAACTTCGACCAATGGAAAGCTCGACGCTGTGTTCTCCCACGGCGGCGGTGAGAACGTGGTCGACGGGCGGAACGTGTTTGTGAGCACGAAGGCCGCGTTCAGGCAGAGCAGCAGCACCAGACCGGGCGGTCGGTGCGACGACTCGACTAGGTTCGACGACGCCGTCGCCGTCGTCGCACCCGGCGCGTCCTCCGTTCCGGCAATTAACGAGCTGTGCCCCGGCGTCGCCGCTGGCGGGTTTGAAGAGTCCACGGTGAAACAGTTGCCGACCTCCGATACGGAGGATAGGAGAATCTTGGACAAACTGTTTGAGTTTGGTAACTATGGGTATTCGACCTGAGGGGATGGGAGCGCGGGTGGGCTGGGGGGGAAAGATGAGGGCTTGGAAGCGAAATATTATTTATGCCTTTGCCTCATGATAGCGGGATGACGAAAATACAAGACAGTTTTCCCCACCAGAATGATACCGAGAAAAAAAAAATATACCTCTTGCTTACCGCAAAGCTGCTGGCTGAGGTGTGTGTGCCCGAAAAGGCTTGCGCCTCCCAGCCAGGCTCCCAGCACAATCCCTTTTCCTTTCACACTCCTTTATTTTTTCTTTTTGGGTTTCGGCTTCATATTCTAGTGCACTTGCTTTTCCGAAAAAGGACGGGGTGAGTTTTGACGAAAGCAAGCGAGGCGGGGACCGCGAGCCTACGACGCTTTTCGCATGTCCGCCGTCCCTCAACCAACTCTCTCTCTTCCCGTCCACTTCCGTCGATGCGCACGCACAGGAGGCGGGAGCCGGCCCGGAAAAGCGCTTAATTTGAGGAGAAGGGAAAGGGCAAAGGGACGGCGGGGGTACGCTGAGGGAAAGGGCGACGGAGCTCGCGAACATCTGAGGACAAACGACAAGATCTTTGGACAAGCAGCCAAAAAAAAAAAAAAAAAAAAAAAAAAAAAAAAGAAGAAGAAGAAGAAGAAGAAGAAGCTGGGGAGAGAAATGGCCAAAGGGTGAAATCAGAAAGGAAAGGAGGGGGCGGGATGGCTGTTGGTGATAGAAGCGAAGGGACGGGGTAACGGGTGGAAATTCTTTCGTAGGCAGGACTACTCGTGGGGAACGAACCAGGCTAGAATCAGAGATACGAATGGGGAAACAGAAATGAGGAACCAAAGGCAGAAAGAAGAAAAAAAGACTCGCAAACGAGGTTAGCAGGGCAACACTGAAAAAAAGAAGGAAAAAAAAACCCTCCCTAGAGTAGAGGGTAGAGGACAAATCCCCGCATCAACCCTCCTGCTTGGGCATCCACCGAAATAGTCTGCGGGTCAAAATCCCCGGAAAACCCAACTCGTACACATCACACACACACACACACATCTTCACTCCCAGGTTAAACTCTCGCTTCAACTTGCCATGAAAAAATCACAGCATCTCCAAAGCATCCAAAAGCTCCTCGGGGCCGATCCTCTCCCAGTTGCCCTTTCCGAGGCTCTCCGCCTCCCTCACCAAGCCGACGATCCGGTCACACATGGGAGCGGCGACGTAGTGCTCGCGGGCGAGGCGGCAAATCTCGCCCTGCAGGTACGCAATCTCGGTGGGCTTTCCGTCCCTCAGGTCGACGGTGGTGGACGACACGGCGGCCGGGTCGATCGCGAGGAACGACGCGGCCACCCGCGAGAACAGCGGGGTCGGCAGCGACAGGATGTACGGCAGCACCCACAGCGGCACGGGCACGAACGACACCGGGTGGATTCCGGCGGCCGTGTAGACCGCGAGCGCCTCGGTGACGCACATGGCGTACGCCTTGCGGTACCCGCGGACCACCAGCGTGCTGCGGATCGTCGAGTCCGCTAGCGCGCACACCGCGTTGTTCAGGTTGAACAGCAGCTTCCCATACAGCACCCCGTCCATGTCCTTGGACGTCTTGGCCGGCAGCGACCCCGCGATCAGCAGCTTGTGGAACGCCCGCCCCGTCGGCGAGTCCGTCACGTACAGCGTTCCCGACGTCGCCTGGAAGTAATGACACGGCTCCGGCTCCACCACGTTGAACGGCCACATCCCCTCCACCACCTCCACCCGCTCGGAAAACGCCCGCCGGATCTCCTCGCCCGCCCGCGCGCCGTTCTGGAATGTGACCACCGCCGTGCGTTCCCAGAATCGTGCGTCCTCGGCCGATCCGGCGGGGCTGGCGGCTGCGGCGTCGTCGCCGGAGCCGCTGACTGCGGCACCCAACCCGCACGCCTTCATCTCTTCGATGGCGGCGGCCGTTCCCGTCCGCTTGGCCGTCAGCACGACATAATCCGGGCCGCGGGGCTTTCCGGCGGATCTGGCCCGGCCAAGGGCGTAGGCCTTGTACGCGGCCAGCGACGTGTGGACGTGGATCTTTGACTTTGGCGTGAACGCGGTGCGCGGGCCGACAACAACCTCGCCGGTCTCGTCGTCGTGCTCCTCGTCCTCGTCCTCGTCGCCGTCCGCGCCGTCCTCGTCGTCCTCGTTTGACGCATCCAGCGATCCCGCGGCGCCGCGGCTGACGCTCAGGTACGACACGATGGGGTTGTAGATGAACGACGTCAGGAACCCCGGGTCCTCCGGCTTGGGCTCCTCCAGCCGCGTCACCCGCATCCCGCCGGCCTTTTCAATCTTCTCCTGGAGCGACGGCCGCCCGATGAGGTGTAGCACCGGCGGCTTGGACGGCGTCGACGTCAGCGACGCTGCCAGGAACCCGCCAATCAGCCCCGTCCCCAGGATCACGATCGTCGGGCGCCGCGAGCGCGCCCCGCGCGAGTGCGCCGTGGAGAAGGACGGCGCCGTCGTCGAGGCCGCCTCGGACTCGCTCGATGACGACGACGACGACGACGAGGAGGAGTGGGCGGAGATGTGGGAGTGGGTTCGGAGGGCGTCTAAGGGCGACGGCGCCGCTGCGGGCGAGGCTGACGACATGGCTGAGAGGGACGGCTGAGGGCGGCTGGGAAGGATCAATGGATGTGGGGGGGGGGGGGGGGGGGGGGGAGATGGACGATCGGTGTAGATCGTAACAGTGTGTGTGTACCAGGTCAAGGTATCAACGGATGAAAGGCAAGGACGGATCAGAGCCGAGGCGCTATTTGCGTCGAGGTGAGGAAGGGAATTATCTCTCGCTGGGTCGGAAGTGAAGACAGTAAAAACCAACAACAAAAAATAATAATACCGACGGACCCCAAAAGGCAAAATTCCCCTTTCAGTCGTAGCTTGGGAGGTGTGGGTCTCCCTGCGCCTTCGGTGGCTTTCGTTGACTGTCATAACATTCTTCAGGTAAACGACGCTGTTCTCTGTTTCCACTAATGGACTAGACCGATGTGGTCCGTCATACCAACGACAATCATCACTGAATTTAACAAATAAGGGTGGTTACGAAGTTGGTCTGAACGGACTGAAGAGAATAGGCGCGGCGCCCGGCAAATTGTTAAACAGGGTCTCTGATTCGTGGCTCGAATCCGCAAACTTAAATGACAAAGGCAAAGAAGCAACAGAAAAAGGTACTGGAGGCAACGAACAAATGAAGGTACGGGAGTGTGCCACAGCAGCGAGGCAGTGGTAGTTTCCAGTGCTGGAATCGGTTGAATGACAGATGAGGGGGATTGGATAACTAAGCTCGCAGGTGGGACAGAAGGGCTCATCACATTATCCTCTGCCTATTTAGAACTTCAGGGTCTTGGGCTTCTCCCAGTTGAACTCCTCACGACCAAAGTGGCCGTACTTAGCAGTCTCCCTGTAGATGGGCTTGAAGAGGTCAAGTTCCTTGACAATGACACCGGGCCTGAGGTCGAAGTTCTTCTTGATGATGTCAAGGATCTCGGCGTTGCTCTTGGCACCCGTGCCGTAAGTGTCGACGTACACCGAGGTCGGCTCGGCGACACCGATGGCGTACGAAAGCTGGACCAGGCAGCGCTTGGCGAGCTTAGCCGCGACGATCGACTTGGCAACCCAGCGGGCCGTGTAGGCGGCCGAACGGTCGACCTTGGACCAGTCCTTTCCGGAGAAAGCACCTCCACCGTGGGCTCCCCATCCTCCGTAGGTGTCTGTATCGAAGGGCGAACGAGAAGTCAGAGGGTGCGGTCATTGGAGAAACCGAAAAAAGCGGCAACTGTCACATGCGGAGCAACACCGCAACAGTGACAAGCACAGAGAACGCAAACAAATGGGAAGCGGCCCTCACCGACAATGATCTTGCGACCAGTGACACCGGCGTCACCCTGAGGACCACCGATGATGAAACGGCCAGAGGGCTGCAGGAAGTAGATGGTCTTGTCGTCGAGGTACTTGGCGGGGATAACGGCCTTGATAACCTTCTCCATCAGCTCCTTCTTGATGGTGTCGTTGTCAACGTCCTCGGCGTGCTGGGTGGAGATGACGACGGTGTGGACGCGGAGAGGAGTCAGGTTGCCGTTCTCGGACTGGTACTCGACGGTGACCTGGGTCTTGGTGTCGGGACGGAGCCACGGGAGGGCGCCCGGGCCGGTAGCGTTGCGGAGTTCGGTCATCTTCTTGTTGAGCTTGTGCGCCAGCATGATGGTGAGGGGCATCAGCTCGGCGGTCTCGTCGGTAGCGTATCCAAACATGATACCCTGGTCACCGGCACCAATCTTCTCGATGTCGAAACCCTGCTGGACAAGACCGCCAGCAATGTCAGGAGACTGCTGCTCGATGGCAACGAGCACGTTGCAGGTCTTGAAATCGAAGCCCTTCGACGAGTCGTCGTAGCCGATCTCCTTGATGGTGTTGCGGATGACCTTCTGGTAGTCGATAACTGCCTTGGTGGTGATCTCACCGAGGACCATGATCATGCCGGTCTTGGTAGCGGTTTCGCAAGCGACACGGGACATCGGGTCAACAGCCAGGCAAGCGTCGAGGATGGCATCCGAGACTGTGGAGAGAAAAACACGACCGCAACGCGGTAAGGATCGAGGACTGTCCGAGAAAAGAGGAAACATCCGGGTTCATACCTTGGTCGCAGATCTTGTCTATTGTCGTGGCGATCATCAGTTGATCGATTTGGAATGGCAAGGAAAAGGACACGGTTAGATTCTGTTCGGGCAGATGAATGGAGGGAGAAAGCGCTCGGGCAAAACGCCTCCTTCCCCAACTACGCTTGACGACGAGTGGAAGGGAATGAAGGAAACGCGACAATCCTCACGGCTGGGCGCAGGAAATGTTGGCGGCAGCCGCGCAGGGGGAGGAAGAGGAACGACGTGGTTGATAGTTCATGATGATGAAGATGATGAGGAGGACATACCGGGGTGACCCTCGCCGACGGACTCGGAGGTGAAGAGGAAGGTTTCTTTGCCCATGGTGACGATAGCTTTGTGTGAAGGTAAGAACTGACTTTTTTTTTTCTTCTCTCGCCTCGTCCCACGTTATTTATGTGGTGTATTGCAAGCGCCGGGTTTTCTCGTTTTGTTTTTTTTTTTGTTTTTCTTTTTCATTCGGATTTTATGAATTTTTAGTTGCTTCGTTTTCTTTCTTTCTTTCTTTCTTTCTTTCTTTCGTTCTTTTGCATTGCCTCGATTTTGCTTTTTTTTCGCTCTTTGCTTTTCGTTTTCCCTTGTTTTTCATCTTTTTTTTTTGTACCTCGTTTCCTTTTTTTTATTTTTCTTTTCGAAAACGAACGACCCACCCAACTTTTCCCATTCTCTGCGATCTGTGTGTGTGAGTGTGCTTTCCTTGTCACCCCAACCGTCTCTGGTCGCCCCAAAGCCTGTTGGTTGCGACCTCCCGTACATACGCACACACAAGCAGACAGACAGACAGACAGACAGATCTGTCTCTTTCTCGCTCTCGCTCCCCTCTCTCTCGCCTCTCTCTCTCCCTTTCTGCCCGCTTTCTCTCTCTCTCACTCTCTCACGCATTCGTTCCACGCCAACGACGGCTGGCGATCGTCATCGCCCACCATTGATTGCGTGATGGCGTGCCCGTCCACCAATCACCGCCTTCGACCAAAGAACACACTCCCTGCTGGGGAAACAAAAACAAGAAAGAAAGTAAGAAAGGACGGAAAGCGGCCTCTGTGCAGATCGTGTTCTTGCGCTGTTAAATATTTACATGTGAACTGCAGCTGTTCCCCCCCCTTCCCAGGAGGAATCATTAACCCTCCTCCTCTCCAACGTCATCACGTCCCCCCACTCCGCGTCCTCCTTCCGCCTGGCAGGACAAAGAAGGAGCGGTGCAGACAAAAGGTGAAAGACTGCGGGTAACCAGCCTTCTTCTTCTTCTTCTTCGGAACGAGTGCTGAGCCGCCAGATAGATTGTTTTTTTCGTGTAGAAACGGGTCAAAAAGCAGAAGGAGAACCGAAATTGGTTGCGCTAGACATAGTGTTTTTAAAGGCAGAAGGAAAAAGGTGGGACATCATGAAAACGCGCCAAGGGGGGGGAGCTAGTGCACGCACACACATGGACGTGGTAACCGGAACGTGCATTTGCAGCAGAGAGAGAGAGGCACAAGAAGCAAACAAAAAGAAAAGGTTGGGGTCGCCATCCGTGGCCTAGCCAAGGCGGCCAAACGAGAAAAAAAACAAAAAAGAAGAATATTACGGCGGTTGGAATTGGAAAGGAAAAGAGCTCTACGCAAGCGCTGCCTGCACGGCGGCCAAGGCAGAGCCGCCGTCCGCCATCGTCACCTGCACAGACTGCGTCAACGCGGTGGCCGTGAACGTGATTCCCGCCGCCGCCACTGCCGGGCTGGTCGCCGCGTCCGTGTACGAGCACGCCGTGTCAAACACAACGTTCCCGCCAAAGTACGGCATGTCTGAAAGTGAGCGGAGAAGAGTAATGGAAAGAGATATGAAGAAGAAGAGACGGTTAGAAACAACCAAGGAGGGAGGGACAGAATGCAGAGCTGGCGTACCGTTAGTCTCCGTAAAGGTGATGGAGTTGCCCATCGGCACCTTGTCGCCGCCGGACCACGACACAATGTTGAGCGGCGCGCCGTCCTTGAACGCCGACAGCTGGATCTGCGCCAGCCCGCACTCGTCCGCCGGCACCCCCGGGCACGCCGTCCCGCCCGCCGACGGCGACACCGACGACACCACCACGCTCAGCTGGGTCGTCAGCTTGCCGTCCGCCGTGCACCACCCCGACCCGGAGAACCCGGGGTTCACCATGTGCGTCACCGTCAGCGCTGGCGCCGTCGTCGGCGTCGTCGTCGGCCCCGCCGTCACCGTCACCGTCGACGTCACGAGGACCGTCACCGTCGTCGTCGACGTCGCGCCGCCGCCTCCCGCCGCTGCCGTCGTTGTCGTCGTCCCCGTCGCTGTCGGCGTCGGCGTGTTGCGGACAGGACACCCGATCGGAGAAGTGCTCAGCGCAATGTCGTCGAGAAGCACCACAAAGTTGAAAGGCGTCGCCTGGAAGTTCCACCACCCCATCTGGATCTTGTTCCACACCGGGAAAATCAGGTCCACCGCCGTGCCGCCGTGCGACGTTTGATTGACGGTGAGTTGTGGCTGCGGCACGCCGTCCATCGAGACCGTGACCGAGTTGCCGACCGCGTTGACAAAGTACTCGAAGCAGACGTACTTGGCGTTGACGGCGGGCTGCGTCGTCTTCCAGTTGGTCCAGTCGCCCGTGGGACCGCCGTCGGCGCCGACGCCCCAGAACGTGTTTTGTCCGACGCCCTGGCCCGGAATGAACTGACCGCCGATGGGACGCAGCATGGTGCCGTCGCCGGTCCCGGTCAGTTGCACGTTCATCCAGTGCGAAAAGTCCGGCGTGGTCGGGAAGTTGTCGACAAACAGGTTCACGCGGCCGTAGAACGAGTTACCCGCCGGAGCGAACGTCGTCGGCGTCAGCAGCGCGCGCCCGTTGCCCATCACATCCAGCCGCAGGGCCTGCTTGCCCGTCGCCGGGTTCGCCGTCTCGATGCTCGCCGTCGCGTTGACCATCTCGATCGTCCACTGCGCGCTAGTCGCCGTCGTCAACGCCTCAAAGTCCTCGGCGAAAAACACCCCAGCCCCCGCGCCTCCCGTCGGGCTCGCCACCGCAACCCCGGGCGTCGTCTGCGTCACCGTCATCGTCGTCGTCGTCGCCGTCGCGCCGCCCGCCCCTTTGTTGCAACCTAGCCCCATCATGCACTGGATCCCGCTGTTGGTCGCAACCCCCGCCACCGCCGCCGTCGTCATCGTCGTCGTCACCGTCGTCGTCTTCATCGTCGCAACCGCCGTCGTCGAGATACTAGTGCTCCCCGCCCCCGGCGTCGTTGCGGGCTTGGTCACCGTCCCCGGCGCGTTCCGCACGGGGCACCCGATCGGCGCCGTGCTCAGCGCAATGTCGTCCATCAGGACAACAAAATTGAAGGGTGTCGCCTGGAAGTTCCACCACCCCATCTGGATCTTGTTCCAGACAGGGAAGACGAGGTCGACCGCCATGCCGCCGTGGGAGGTTTGGTTCACCGTGAGTTGAGGCTGCGGAACGCCGTCCATGGAGACGGTCACCGAGTTGCCGACAGCGTTGACAAAGTACTCGAAACAGACGTACTGCGCGTTCACCGCTGGCTGCGTCGTCTTCCAGTTGGTCCAGTCGCCCGTGGGACCTCCGTCCGCGCCGACACCCCAGAACGTGTTTTGCCCGACGCCCTGGCCCGGAATAAACTGCCCGCCGACGGGCCGCAGCATGGTCCCGTCGCCGGTCCCGGTGAGCTGCACGTTCATCCAGTGCGAGAAATTCGGCGACGTCGGGTAGTTGTCCACGTACAAATTGACGCGGCCGTAGAACGAATTGCCCGCGGGAGCGAACGCCGTCGGCGTCAGCAGCGCACGCCCGTTGCCCATCACATCCAGCCGCAGCGCCTGTGTGCCCGTCGCCGGGTTCGTCGTGTCGATGCTCGCGGTCGCGTTCACGGTCTCGATGGTCCACTTTGCGCTCGTCGCCGCGGTGAGGCCTTCAAAGTCCTCCGTGAAGAACAGCCCCTGCATGGTTGGCACCGTCGTCGCTGCCGGCGCCGCGGCTGTCGTGGTCGTCGTGGGGTTCGTCGCTGGCGGCGTGTTGCGCACGGGGCATCCGATGGGAGTAGTGCTCAATGCAATGTCATCCATCAGCACCACGAAGTTAAACGGCGTCGCCTGGAAGTTCCACCACCCCATTTGGATCTTGTTCCACACCGGGAAAATCAGGTCCACCGCCATACCGCCGTGGGAAGTTTGATTGACGGTGAGTTGTGGCTGCGGCACGCCGTCCATCGACACCGTCACGGAGTTGTCCGCCGCGTTGACAAAGTACTCGAAGCAAACATACTGCGCGTTTACTGCCGGCTGGGTCGTTTTCCAGTTCGTCCAGTCGCCGGTCGGCCCGCCGTCCGCGCCGACGCCCCAGAACGTGTTTTGTCCGACACCCTGACCCGGGATAAACTGTCCGCCGACGGGCCGTAGCATGGTCCCGTCGCCCGTACCGGTGAGCTGAACGTTCATCCAGTGCGAAAAGTTGGGCGACGTCGGGTAGTTGTCCACGTACAGGTTGACGCGGCCGTAGAACGAGTTGCCTGCGGGAGCGAACGCCGTCGGCGTCAACAGCGCCCGCCCGTTACCCATCACATCCAGCCGCAGCGCCTGCGTGCCCGTCGCCGGGTTCGTCGTGTCGATGCTCGCGGTCGCGTTGACCGTCTCGATGGTCCACTTTGCGCTCGTCGCCACGGTCAAGCCTTCAAAGTCCTCCGTGAAGAACAGCCCCTGCATGGTCGGCACCGTCGTCGCCGCCGGCGGCGCCGCGGTCGTCGTCGTCGTCGCTGGCGGCGTGTTGCGCACGGGACACCCGATGGGCGTCGTGCTCAATGCAATGTCGTCCATGAGAACGACAAAGTTGAACGGCGTCGCCTGGAAATTCCACCACCCCATCTGGATCTTGTTCCACACTGGGAAAATCAAGTCGACGGCCATGCCGCCGTGGGACGTTTGGTTCACCGTGAGTTGAGGCTGCGGCACGCCGTCCATGGACACCGTCACGGAGTTGTCCGCCGCGTTGACAAAGTACTCGAAACAAACGTACTGCCCGTTCACGGCGGGCTGCGTCGTCTTCCAGTTAGTCCAGTCGCCCGTGGGACCGCCGTCGGCGCCAACGCCCCAGAACGTGTTCTGCCCGACGCCCTGGCCCGGGATAAACTGCCCGCCCAGCGGCCGCAGCATCGTCCCGTCGCCCGTCCCCGTCAGCTGCACGTTCATCCAATGCGAAAAGTCCGGCGCCGTCGGAAAGTTGTCGACAAACAGGTTCACGCGGCCGTAGAACGAGTTGCCCGCGGGAGCGAACGCCGTTGGCGTCAGCAGCGCCCGCCCGTTACCCATCACGTCCAGCCGCAGCGCCTGCTTGCCTGTCGCTGGGTTCGTCGTGTCGATGCTGGCCGTCGCGTTGACCGTCTCGATCGTCCATTGCGTGCTGACCGCCGCAGTCACCGTCTCAAAGTCCTCGAAGAAGAATATCTGCGCGAACGCTGGTGTGGCGGCCAAGAGGGTGCCAGCGGCCGCGGCGAGGAGTGCGGTGCCCTTGCGGAGGCTATGGCGGCGCTGGCCGGTACAGCGGCCGCTGGGTGGCATTGAGGGATGAGTCGGGCTGGAGGGAAGGAGGAGGTGAGGGGGTTAGATGTGTTAACAGAGGGTTGCGGACGGTGGAGGGGGAGGTTGAAGTTGGGGTCGAGTGAGAGGGGGAGGGGGATAAATGCTGTATCGAACAGCAAGGAAGTTTCTTTCAACTCTTGTTTGCATTGGGCGGCGGCTCCTTGTATTTATGGTTGTTCCGTTTCATGCTTTGTCTACCGTCTGTGTCCGCTCCTCTCTCTCTCTTCTCTCTCTCTCACTCTCTCTCACACTCTCTCTCTCTTTCTCTCTCTCACTTCTCTGTCTTCCTTTAAATCGCGCGCATCCGCTCCCCAAATTCAGCAACCAATTGCGGCCGCACGCACACCCCCATGAACAGAGCGAATGCACGCAGGCTTGTTTGATCAAAGGTCTCAAACAAACAGCCTGGCTATCAAGGATCGGGACAGTCGCCGTTCTTTTGCTTCTACTGTATTCGTCAGGTGCCGCCGCACTTTCTTTCCTTTTCTTTCTCTTTTTTTTCTCTGTGACCGGCCGCATAGGGGCGGTCAGTCCGACGTCCTTCGGGAGCGCGCGGAGAACGGCGAAGGCGTTGGACGGGTTTACCCATGCGGTCTTTGGCGGCCGTCCCAAACGAACGCACGCTCTCCTGCCCTCCTGTCTCTTTCTCTATCTTTCTTCCGCCACGCTCTATCTGTCTCTCTCTCTCTCTCTTTTCTCTCTCTGTCTCTCTGTGGGCTTGACGGAAAACCCAAAACACAAACAAGCGGAAAAAGTCACTCCGCCCCTCAATGCTTCCGTCTCTTGGCCTCGAAAAACAATGAGTGGCAGACAAGCAATCTCTGCGGCGGCGGAGGCAATGAATGTTGCTTAGCCGTCAAACAGAAAAAAAGGAAAAAAGAAATTTCAGTTGGGTGGCGTCGGTCTGTCCGATTTTCGTTGTTAGACACAAATTTGGGGGATGAGACGAGAGTGAGAGAGGGAGAGAGAGAGAGAGAGAGAGAGAAAAGAGAGAGAGGGGGAGATAGAGAGAGAGAGGAAAGAGAGACGGAGAGAGAGAGAGAAAGAGAGAGAGAGAAAAGACAGAGAGAGCCGCGAAACGACGGACATGACTTTGGAGCGGGTGGATCGAGAGCACTCATCACGCTCACACGTGCACATGCACTATCCCTCTCTCTCTCTCTGTCGATCCAACACCACACCCAGCTCTGGCATGTATTTATCTCTTTTTCCCCCATTCCAACAATATAAATTTTTGATGCGGGCGGGTTCGGCATTGTAGCTGCAACAAACGCACACTCTTGTGCAAAACACAAAGTGGGAGCGCGTGAGGCGGAAGCAACGACAAAAGTATTTATTACTTTCTTTTCTTTTCTTATTAATTGTTGCCTTCGACGCATTTGTCAGAAAACAAAAACCGAACGCAGCGAGCTCGTGCGCAAATTGGAGAAAGATTTAAAAAAGCGCGAACCCGCATAAGTGACAACAATTCTCACGCAGAATCAAGGGCACGAGTAGTCCGGCAACCAAGTCGGGCGAGGCGTGAGGCACCAAAACTGCGTCGTGTCGTAGCCGCTGTAGCACGTCCCGTTGGCCGACGCCACCAGTGTCTTCTGTACCGCGGGCAAGTCGCCCGCCGAGTCGCACCTCACGTTGAATGCCGACGCGTCGTTCCAGTCCGAGTAGCAGCTCAGCGCGCTCGGCCCTGACGCCGGAATCCACCGCGGCCGGCTGTGCTTGCACCGGAACAGCAGCTTCCCTGCCAGCGGCAGCTGGCAGCTGTACCCCGCCCCGACAAGGTACCCGCGCACCGTACTCTGGTCCCCCGCGCTCCCGCACCGCACCCCGTACGTCTCGTCGTCGCTGTCGTCGCTCACGCACGTTCGCGGATCCGCGGACGGTATGTACGCTGGCTGCGGCAGCTTGCACGATAACCCGCCGCTGCTCGTGGCGCTGCAGGATGTTCCGCCCGCCTTGAGGCTCTGCTGGAGTGCGGACACGTCTTTCGCAACCGCGCAGGATACTTTGAAGTTGGTGTAGTCCTTCGACGCGCTGTAGCAGCTCAGGGGGTCGCCGTAGGGGAGATACGATGGGAGGCTCTTGGAGCACCGGAGTTGTCCTGTGTATGTGTGTGTGTGTGGGTGTGATTGAGGCTTAGCGCTGTGGTCAAGGGGGGGAAGCCCTCTTCTCATCACAAACCACCACCACCACCAACCACATCCACCCTCTGCGTGCTTACCAGTGTAAAGTGCCTCTGTCCAGCAGGTGATGCCTTGCGCTGCGAGGTCCGTCTTTGTTGCAGCAAGGTCGGTTCCTGTTTGGCAAAGGACGTTGAAGATGCCGGTGGGGTCCTTCCAGCTTGAGTAGCACGACCGCGGACTATACGAGTTGTACCAAAGGGAGCGTCGGCTAAGCTCGGTTTCCTTTTTTTCAATCATATTCAGAGTGTCAGACGTAAATTCACGCTGGAGGCTGCGAAGGGTGATTGCGGTGTTCCTCGACGCTTACCAATTGAGGAAACGAAACGGACCCCACATCCACAACGGCCTCGTTCATTGGGGCCGCTGCGACCTTTGAGGACAGTAGGAGCGCTGCCGCCGATAAGGAGAGGGTCAGAAACACCATGGTGAAGAATGAATGGTAGTGAATTTTTCTATTTTTCCCTTGTGAAACACTGCTGTTGTTCCCAGTTTAAATAGACAGGTGGACAGTCTTTCCAGAAAGGACAACCTTTATTTCGGATCCGCAGTATGCTCTAGAAGGGCGTTAGCACTGAGGGTTTCTAGAAGTATCCCAACCTTGATCGCGAGGGACCTCGCATTCTGGACCGATCCCTTTCGGTTTGTCCGATTCGCTTCACTGAAGCTCGGGAAAGAACGCTCAAGTGTGTTGGGTTGGCCCAATCTGGAATGGGTCTTTCCCACCAACCCAGCCAATCTTGGTACCCAGACGATTCTCTTGGTACCCCAGTGTGCTCTGTGAATGGCTAGATATGGAGTTGGCGAGTTGCGGCTTTATGGGCTTTGATTTTGGGGCGTTATTACAGGGTCGTGCGGTTTGGCGACTTCATATCAGGATGAAAGTTGGATAATTTGAGGAAATTGTCTGGGAAAGAAAACATTTCATAAAAGCCCTCTTGAGTTGTTACCTTGGTTCGCTCGACGTCACATGGATATTCTCCTCGACAGGGAAAAGATAGAGGCGTTCGCCGCATACGCTGATCGGCATGAGCTCTTCGATCTGTTCGATGCGCTTCTATCACGGCTACTCATCGAAAAGCCTGCAGACCCCCTTGCGTGGATGATCGATGCTCTGCAGAAACCAGAAGGTAGTAGTTGTAGTTTCTACGTCACCGATCCCCTGTGGTAGAGTAACGCAATACGCAACTATTTTCATAAACAAGTTCCGTCTATCGTGATCTGCGGGCCCCCTTCGTCTGGCGTTGCCTCCCTCGTAAGCGATGCATTTGTCCCTGCCGCGTGCGGCCACCACTAAAATACAAAAATGCCACACCCTGCGCCTCTACGATGACGCGACCGACCTCATCGCCAGTGCGCCAGAGTGGCCCAGCTGTACGACTGCATCCATATTTCCACATCCGCGCTCCTCCAAACCGCGATTGAGCGGCAAACCAGCCTGGGAAACCAGGCAAAGCCGTTTATCGAAAGGGGCGAACTGGTCCCCGACGCCATCATGCTGAGTCTGGTTACCCAGCGGTTGGAGGAGCCCGACGCCGTGACGAAAGGTTTCGTCTTGGACGGATTCCCGCGCACGCGGGAGCAAGCTTTTGCGATGCAGATGCGGGGCCTGGTAGTCGATCACTTTGGTAAGGCAGAGCTTTTTTTTGGCTTCGTTCTTTCGAGCAAGAATAACCGAAATCCCCCCCTCCCCGCAACTCGTTATTCGTTTTCCCTCCAGTCATCATTGAAATCCCAGACGCCGTCATCATCGATCGCGCCCTCCAAACTCGCGTCGACCCCCTCACCAAAAAGCTGTACCACCTTACCAACAACCCGCCCCCGGCCCGCGACGCCGATCTCCTCGCCCGCCTAATCCACCGCCGCAACGACCAGGAGCCCCAGGTGCGCTCCCGCCTCGCCCAGTACCGCCGCCACCTCCCCGCCGTCGCCACCTGCTTCAAAAAAACCGCCCGCTGGGTCTCCTCCACCGCATGCCTCGAGGATGGCACCCCGCCCACAGAGAAAGTCGTTGCTGACGTCACCGCTTGGGTCGGAACGAGGCGGAGGACCCGCGCCCCGCGCATGTTCAAGATCTTACTGCAGGGTCTGCCAGGAAGCGGAAAGTCTAGCGTCGCGAAGATGGTCGAGGAAAGGCTGGGTTTTGTGCATGGTAGGGGGGGGTTGTTGTCGGCGATGCGCGTGGGTTTTTTTTTTTTTTTTTTTTTTTTTTTTTTTTTTTTTGCATCTGAACGATCCGCTGTTCTCGCGTCCCAGTTTCGCCCGAGAAAATAGTGCAGGAAGAAGTTTCTTCTCGCTCCGTTTGGGCTAACGAATTGAGCCCTTTCATACACAAGCCCGACGAAGGTACGTTCACCCCACATTCTTCCGTTCTTCACATGTACACCGTCATCGAACTTTTCTTGTTTGACAACCATTAACCCACTCAACCCCAACATCCACGGGATCAAGTCCCGAGCAACATCATGTCGGACCTGGTCATCCGCCGGCTCAAGCGCCCCGACTGCGTCCAGAAAGGCTGGATCCTGGAGGGATTCCCCAACACGAGGCAGGACGCCGATTTCCTCGCGTCGCACGATATTGTCCCGAACAGGTACTGCAGCCTTCCCCGCTAAAACGTTCATTACGCTCCCCCTTCCCCACTAACCGCGTAAATACCCCCACTGCCGACAACAACCACCGACTATTTAAAAAAAAAATTTAAAAAAATAGAGTCATATGGCTCGACGCCTCGCCCGAAACTTGCCTCGCCCGCCTCGCCCACCGCCGCTACGACCCCACCACCGGCCGCCCCGTCAACCTCCTCGCCGCCCCGGCCGCCGCCGCCGCCTCACACCCTCCCCCAGACCCCGCCGCCCTCGTGCACCGCCCCTCCGACGCCTTCGACCGCGTCCAGCGCCGCATCGACGCCGCCGCCGCCTCGCTCCGCTGCGAAATCGACGCCGCATACGGATGCCGCTCGCGCCGCCCGCGCAGGGGCCAACCCGCGACCCCGACCCCGACCGCGACCGCCGCTGGAACCACCCCCGCGAGAGCAACCCCCGCTACGCCGCAGCAGCAGCAGCAACAGCAGCAGCAGCGGACCACCGCGCAGACCGGCCTCCGCGCCGCCGCCGCCGCCGGCCTCGCCGCGAGCCCGGACGCCGCGGACGCCGGCCTCGTCCAGGACGTGCTCGCCGACGGCCTCGGCGAGCGCGACGCGGCCGACGGCGCCGCGCGCCAGCCGTCGCTCGAGAGGGTGTTTGAGCGCGTCGAGGGCGCGCTGATGAAGCCCGTGCCGATTGTCGTGCCGTGAGCCCCCCGGTTGGTGGCTGCCCCGGGGGCACGGGGGCAGGGAGTGGAGGCAAAGCAGTCAAATAAAAACTACCGTGGGATTCGAAACCCGTACGGCGGGCAGCAACGGGGTCAAACAGTTTGCGCGAAGCAGAAAAGAGCGTATTGGGGCGGGCTTATCCAACCCCGACATTCAAGTGTACTGAAAGATTTTGATGAAATCCAGAGATGCTCTCTCTCTATTTTGCAGTGGGAGAAGATACTAGAGTTTGCGACGGCATATGAGATGAACGATTTCATGTTAACAGTTAAAAAGATAAACGGTTGATTGCAAGAACTGCGGCCAACTACCGCGAAAATAATCAGCACTGGGGAGGACCGTTTAGACCCCACCGAGATCGCGAGCCCAGTTGGATAAGCAATCTCGAAACACCTAATCGTAAACCTGCAAAAAGTTACACAAGCACAATCTCCTCCCGCTCCATCTCGTTCAGCATCGCGAACCCGGGAAACACCACCGCCGAGCCGTCCAGCTCGAGCACGGTGCACACCACGTCCAGCCGCCCCACCACGACTTTGCGGCGATCCGCCGCACCACCACCACCGACGCCGCCGTCGGCAACCACAAACAGTCCCGCGGCAGCGCACACCGTGCCGCCGCGCGTCGCCGCCGCAACGCGCTCGGCCGCATCCACAGCCGCCCCCGCCACCGCTGCCGCCGCCGCCTCGGGGGCGTCGTCGTCGTCCTCGGCAACAGCCGCATAGTACGTCAGCCGCCGCCCGCCGCCCGGCGCAACGACAACGTCCACCTCGACGACGCGCGCGGCGCCGCCCAGCGCTCGCGCCGCGTGCCGCCAGATCGTCAGCCCGGCGTCGAACGCGGCCTGCTGCGCCGCCCCCGCGCCGCCGGCCGCCAGCCGCCGCTCGACGTCCGCAGCCGCCGCCGCGCCCGCTCGCGCGCGCACCGCCGCCGTCGTCAGCACGGCCGCGCGCACCGTCAGCGGCGCCGCCGCTGCCACCGAACCCGAAGCAGCGCCAAAGTCAAAGTAGACGGCGGCGCCGCGCGCCGTGAACGTGTGCACATGCATCGACGCTACCGCCGCGTAGAGCGAGGCCCAGCCCGTCGGGTGCCACGTCGGGCGTCCGCCGGACGCTGGTTGGGTCGCTGGTTGGGCGGCTGAAGGGGAAATCAGGTGGATGAGGAAATGGCGGGACAGAGCATTGTGGAAGGGGCCAAGAAACAAAGTACGAAGAAAAAAAAAGGAAAAAAGAAAAAAAAAAAACAAACTGTTATCTCCCGAGAGCGGCCCGCCCGGCGGAATCCATCCTCGCCGAACGAGCGCCATGAGCACGGCGTCCAGGGCGTCCTGCTCCGCCATGGCGTAGTCCAGCCGGAGCTCGGGGGCGATCAGGCGGTAAAAGGCAAACACGCGGTCCTTGGACACCGACGCGGCGCGCGGCTCCCGCGCAAAGTCCACCAGCACCGCCCGGATCCGGTCGCCGTCGTCCCCACCGTGCCCGTCCCCATCGTCCCGGCCGTCGCCCTCGCCGCCGCCGCCCTTGGCTCCGCCAAACAGCCCGCCCGACGATCGCACCGCCCGCGGCGCCGCCACCGCCACTAGGTCCGCCAGCGACACCCCGCGCTCGCCAACAACCCCGTGGTCCCACGACTCGAGCGCGTCCACAATCTCCCCCCACCACGCTAGCCGCGATCCGCCGCCCGCGCCGCCGCCGCAGCCCCCGCCGCACCCGCAGCCGCAGCAGTAGGCAATGTCGCGGGCCAGGTGCTTCTCCTGGAACGTCCACGCGCGCTTGTTGTAGGCGAGGGAGAACGCGGTCGACGCGGGTGCTGGTGCCGCCACCGGCGGCGGCGGCGCGGCGAACGAGCTGCTGCTGGGCTCTGCTGCCGGCGAGTATGGAGCGGTGATCGGGAATGACACGGTTGCGTACGGTGCCGGTGACCCACCGCCGCCGCCGAACGGGTCGTAAAACGTCCGACCGCTGGCCATCTGGGGAAAAGTCGGGTGCGTTTTGTACGCGGCGGGGAATGATGCAGCTGCGTACGGCGCCGGGGCCGCCGAAGACACGCCGTGCGGGTCGTAAAAGGTCCGGCCAGCGGCCGACTGGGGAACTGTCGGGTATGTGTTATTTAGGGCAGGTAATACCGCGCGCGGGTAAGCCGAGTAGTATGGGGCCTGGAGTAATGGCGCGTTGCCTGACGGAGTGCTGGTAAAAGGATTATAGAATGTGCGACCAGCAGGTCCTTGGTGGGGAGAGGTGTCGTTTGCGTCAGGCGACGGGTACAGTTTTCGTGCCGGAGGCTGTGGTGACGGCCGCCCAAGCCCTGACGGAGCGCTGGTAAAAGGATCGTGGAAAGTGCGGCCCACGGTTGCTTGCACGTAGCTGACATAGGTTCCAGGGAGCGGGGACGGTAGTGGCTTCGGAGGCTGTGGCGACGGTCGCCCGAGCCGGGGAGGCTCGCGTTGGGGAAACGACCGAGAGGTGGGTAACTTATCCGAGTCGTGGCTCGAACGCCACTTGAGGTGCTGCATCAGTCCGGTTATTTTTGACAACCATACCCCAGCCCTCGACGCCACTCCAGGTCTTTGCAGCACGGGGGCTTCCTGTGAGCCAGTGCTTTGGTCGACCAATCTGGTCTTTCGGGTTACTCCAAGGCGTTTCACCTCGACCGATTGCGAAGGAGGTGAGAAGGACGCGGAGAACGAGGTGGTAGACAGCCGGGCGAGATACTCGGTGAGCCTGGTCAGCGTTTGATAGTCCTCATGCGATAGAAACACAATGACGCCCTGCGCCAGACTGTATATCTCGTGCATGACCTATCGGGAAAGGGTATAAATCCGCTTGGCCCAAATTCACCAAAGAAAACACCTCCTCAAACACACACACAACACTCACGTTGACCTGCGCGCACTTGTCCTTCTCGTCATCCTGGTCGATGGACACCACATCCCACCACACCACCGAGTCCACCAAGTCTCCGACGACGCGGAGCACGGCGTGGAACTTGTCCTCCGACTCGATGATGATTCCGCCGATCCGGTCGCCCGAGGTCGGGTGGACGAGGTCGTGAAGGCGAGC
The DNA here is from genome assembly GCA_025765615.1 of Zopfochytrium polystomum. Taxonomy (NCBI): domain Eukaryota; kingdom Fungi; phylum Chytridiomycota; class Chytridiomycetes; order Chytridiales; family Chytridiaceae; genus Zopfochytrium; species Zopfochytrium polystomum. The sequence goes on along the minus strand of JAIVFJ010000014.1, from coordinate 45,382 downwards.
GTTCGGTCCCCAGACGTGCGACACGGCGTAGTAGGGGGAGGAAAAGTCCGGGATGCCACGGATGATCTTTGAGCGGAAGACTGCGAGCTCGTGCGGTCGCAGCGTGATGCGCGGGATGCGGGGGCGGGGGGCAGATGATGATGCATCTGGATTGGCGATTGCCGCCGCAGGAGCAGCAGCAGCAGCAGCAGCAGCAGGAGCAGTGCTGACGCAGCCTGTGACGGTGGTGGTGGTGGCGGTGCCTGTGCCTGTGCCTGTCGGCCCAGACGGTGCGGCAGTAGAAGTACCAGCGCCGTCGTCGTCGACGTCGAGGGTGCTGTTGTCGTTCATCAGTGCCACCAAAGCCATCAATCACAAAAGAAAGAGCAACCAAAGAAGATGCCGAAAGCGCCCACCACAACACGGTTCGGACGGCACAACCGCGGGGGCGGAGGCGGCGGCAAAGTCGCCCTGGCGAACAGTCGAAAGGCCGCCGGGACCGCCAGGAGTGGAAAGACGACGACGACGACGGCCGCGGGGACGAAAAAGTCGCACGTTGGCAACACCGCCGCCGCAGCCGCCGTCACCGCCACCCCTATAAACTTGTGGTGCACCACTGCCTCCCTCGGCGTCGTCGGAGTCGCCGCTCCTCGTTCCGGCCTCCTCAAACGCTTCGAGCATGATGACACCGATGTCGCTCCCTCCTGCTCTTCTCCTTCTCCTTCGATCCGCGTCCTCCTTGTCGCAACTCCCCGCGGCGTCTGCCTCATTGATTCGTTGGCCGCGGACGACCTCCACGATGCGGTCGTCCCGCCAACGACGGACGAGACGCTCAAAAAACTCACAGCATCGGTCGCGGCAAGGCTGCGGGTCGCCCCTGAGCTCTGTCGCCTGCACTTGGTTGAAGATGTGGCTGGAGAAGAAAAACAAGAAGAAAAGCAGGACACCGACGTGAAGCTTGGGGAGGAAGCGGGCGAGGCCGATGCGCATGCTGCCGTTGGACACCTCGGCGAGGCCGTGCGCGCGTTGGGCGCGCACTTTTCAAGCAGGAAACCACACAGCGGAGACGTTGCCGACCACGTCGACAGCGACCTCACGCTCGTCGACGAAGCGGACGCGCGACTCCGCTCGCTCCCGGTCGATTTCTCCCTCCTCTACGGCCGCTCCACCACCGCCGACGACGCCGACCCCGACGCCGACAAGGCCGCAACGACAAAGGCGTGGCGGCTCAAGGTGTACGCGGCGCTACGGGACATCCCGAGCGGCACGACGCAGACGTACTCGGAGATTGCGAGCGCGGTCGGCATGCCGCGTGCGGTGCGGGCGGTGGCGACGGCCATCGGGCGCAACCCGGTGCCCTTGCTGGTGCCCTGCCACCGCGTGCTGGCCAAGGGCGGCGGCGCGGGCGGGTTTTCGTTCCGCGGTGGCATCGAGGTCAAGAGGCGCTTGTTGGCGGCGGAGGGCGTCGTGGTCGGCTGGTGATGTGTGTGTGTTTTTTTTTTTTTTTTTTTTTTTTTTTTTGCTTGCAGTGTGGTCGTGGTGTTCTCACTTCCCAGCTCCACCTGATCGTTCATCTATCTTTGTGAGTGTGTGAGTGTGTGTGTGTGTGTGTGTTGCAACAGCAAGTGCTTGGTAGGTGCCAACGACTTTCACGATATGAGAAAGGAATGAAAACTTTGCCAACAATCTCAGACTCCTTTACGGTTCAAAAGCCAATGAGCAAAATTATAAAAGAAAAACGGGCAAGACACAGACGCGAGAGCGACCACCGGACAACGAGGACAACGAGGACGACGACGACAACGGGACGATGGCAACGACCGTGCCAGCAGCTGGCACCGACGGGAGGACGGCGGCCGCCGACCCTCGCCGCACGCTGACACCGCCGCCGGCCCTCGCGGCCGCACGCGCCATGGCTCGCACCGACTCGTCGCTCGGCGAGTGTCCAGGTTTGTTGTTGTTGTTGTTGCTGTTGTTGTTCAAATCATGCATTTGCCAGACATCTGCACCGCACACACGCGCATTGACGCCCCCTCTCTCTGGCACCACACCCTCAAACAGTCTGCTTCGACATACTCCCCATCACAGACGGGATACTGGAGGCGCACGTCGAAGGCTGCATTTCCACAGCCGCCGCCCCTGCCCCTGCAACGACAGCGCGTCCGGCAAAGCCAGCAGGCGCCGCAACCCTCACTGCACCCGACACAGCCGCCGCCACCTCCACTTCTAGGACCGACACGCCCACCAGGACCACGACGACGGCGACGGCAGCAGCAGCAGCAGCCGCTCGCGAACCGGCCGCCAAACCCGCAGCAGCAGCACCCCCTGAAAACGACGTGTCGTCGGACGAGACCATTGCGCGATTCCTTGCTGCCGAGGGATCCTTTTTGGTCGAAGAAGGTCCTGCGGCCGTCCACCTTCGTTACAGCGAAGACGGGGAGGATGAGGATGAGGATGAGGATGAGGACGTGGACGTGGACGAGGACGAGGACGAGGACGTGCACGACGACGGCGGCGCTGGCGCGGACTTGGTCGCCAACCCGTTCGCCTGCCCCATCTGCGGCGATCGGTTCGCGACGGAGGCGGCGGCCCTGACTCACGTCGATACGTGCCTCGACGACGACGCCCCCACTGCCGCCGGAGGACACGCAAAGGACAAAGACGCGGCGGCGGCGGCCGGAACCAAGCGCCGACGGACGGGAAACGGCGGCGGCAACGACGACCCCGACGAGGACGGGACGGACGTAGACGACGACGCCGACGGCCAATCCCCGCACAAGCGGCACCGTCACGGCACGAACGGTGGCGGCGGCTCGGCGTCTTCATCCTCGTCCAAAGAGTCCTGCCCGCTCTGCGACACGTCCATGTCGTCCGAGTGGATGCCCGCGCACTTCCAGCGCTGCTTCAGCGACCTCAAGCGCAAGCAGATCCTCGAGACCGACGAAGACCTCGCGATCAAGACCGCCCGCCGCTTCTCTGCCGAAGGCGACGCGCCCGTCCTCGAAAAGTGCCAGCTCCGCGCCCTCGAAGTCATCGAGGCAAAGGCCAAGGCCGCCTCCCTCGCCGCCGAGCCGGCCCTCCGCGCCCGCATCAAGGCCCTTCGCACGGGCAAGAACGGCCGCGGTCCCTTGGCCGGTTACACCGACAAGGATGTGGACGTCCTCATCGAGTTTATCCGCCGCGACGCCCCCATGATCATTCACTTTCGCGCCGCCCTGCTGGAGCAGTTTGCAAAGGACACGCACTACCGGAACAGGTCTGAGATCACCCCCACGTTTAGCAGGCTGCATTGGGAGACGCCCATGTTTTCTGGCGCGTACAAGAATGCGAAGGCGGCGAGCTTGGGTGAGCAAACGAGGATTGAGCAAGATTTTTTTTTTTTGATTCGTTCGCCGTTATGTCGCTCTCTCTTTTGCTAATGTAGTGCTTTTTTCTTTGCTTTTCTGTAACGCGGCCCCAAACACCACCAGTAAAGTACGGCACGCTCAACCCGGTCAAAGACCCGATGGGCGTGCGGTCCGCGTACGGCTACGGCGAGAGCTACTTCATCCTGAAACGGCACGTGCGCTACCGCGCCACGTTTTCGCGGTGCGACAGCGGCTCGGACCAAAAGACGATCGCGACGTGCGAGCACTACGCGCACATCCTCGCGCACTACACGGACGCAGAGCTGATCTCGGTGCTCGACGTGGCGTCCGGCCGCGCCAAGGCCGTGTCGACCATCGGCGGCCTCTTTGGCACCTACAAGGAGTTTCAGATCCACGGGCCCGTCGAGTTTGCCAGGGACGTCGAGAGCGTCGTGCTCAACCCGTCTGTCAGGACCGCCGTTAGGGGCGTCGCCGACGCCGCGGAGGCGTTTTGCTTGAGGCATGGTGTTGGGCTGTTGTGGATGGATCAGATTGAGGCGGCGGAGATTTGAAAGGGGTGTGTGTTTGGGTTTCTTCTGGCTGCACAAGTGTGGCGTTTTTTTCCATGGTATAGTTCTAGTGCATAATACCACTCACTTTCGATTTTGTTTTGCTGTTTTGGTTTTTTTTTTTTTTTTTTTTTTTTTTCTTTGTTGTTTTCGCTGGGCGTCAGGATAACACAAAATGCGCGTTGTCTCGTGGACAGAACGTCACCACACGTGACTCGCCAGTTTTTGAATTTTCCCAGCCATTTGTGGGTCCAGCCCGGAGTTGGCTTGCCCAAACAAACATTACCTCTCTCTCTCTCTCTCTCTCTCCCCATCTCTCTGTGTCTCTCTCTGTCTCTCTCTCTCTGGCTGATTCTCTTCTCCCGTCTCTTGTCTCCCACATCCTGCAAAACTGGTCTGTGCCTGTCTGTCTGTGTCTGCCCACCTATCTGTCTGTCTGGCTGTCTGCCCGCCTGTGGCAGTTTGGAGCAGTTGTTTTTAGCCACCGCCCAGTCCCCTATAAATCAACACCCCAGCGCCTCCTTGCCACGCCACTTCCGCCAACTACCCTTCACACCCCCGACCCCAACAAATTCTCCTCACCTCGCCTACGTTCAAACCACAACAACCGCTCCGCCCGTCGTAGTCGCCTTGAGCCTTCCCTGTCACCAACCAACGCAAAATGGTTTCGCAAACCAACATCATTGCCGGCGGCGACCCGTTCGCCGTCAGCCCTCTCGCGCTTCTCCTCATTCAGGCCTTTGTGGTGATCCTCACCGCCCGCATCCTGTCCTTCGGGCTTCGCTACCTCAGACAACCCGTCGTCGTCTCTGAGGTCATTGGCGGCCTCATTCTGGGCGGCTCCGCCCTCTGCAGGATCCCGGCCTTCAAAACCCACCTCTTCCCGGACAGCTCCTTGCCCGGCTTCTCGCTCGTCGCAAACTTTGGCTTGGTGTTCTACTTGTTCCTGGTGAGACAGACCCCCCGGAATAGCAGTATATGCATTTCTGTACAATTTGGTTCTTACCACCATGAACGCACCCTCGTTTGCACTAGATCGGGCTCGAACTCGACCCCAGCAAGCTGCTCACGTCGGTCCGCAGCTCCATCCCCATTTCCCTGGCTGGTATTGCGCTGCCCTTCGGTCTCGGCGTTGCAGTGGCCCGCCTCATCTACGACCAATACGGGAACAAGAACGTGGCCTTCTCGTCCTTTGTGATCTTCACTGGTGTCGCCATGTCCATCACCGCGTTCCCGGTGCTTGCCCGCATCTTGACCGAACGCCGTCTCCTACAAACCAAGGTCGGCCAAGCGACCATTTCCGCAGCCGCCATCGACGACGTCATGGCTTGGACGCTCCTCGTGCTTGTCATCGCCATCATCAACAACGCCTCCAGCAGCTCCGCCGACACCCACAGCTACCTGATTGCCGTCTACGTCTTCCTTGTCGTCGTCGCGTTTGTCATCTTCCTGTGGTTCACCGTTCGCCCCCTGTACCGCTACCTGCTGCAAAAGGCGCAGAAGAGCGAGAGCATGGAGAACATCCTGCTCTTTGTCACTTTCATGCTGGTGCTCTTGTCGTCGTGGTTTACCGAGGTCGTTGGCGTCCACGCTATCTTTGGTGGTAGGTTGCTGTGCTTTTCCGTGCTTCTAACCTTGTCGCCGTGCCTCGCGTTGCACCCGCTGCCTCGCGTTGCACCCGCTGCCTCCTCGCCCCCATCGTCACCCTCGCCACATGCATTCCCCTCGCCATCTGAAAATGCCTACCTTTCAAACTGTGCCCTCGCCATACTCTCGCTTCTCAATTATGCCATAATGCCCTCGTCACGAATGTTCCCGACTTTTGGAACGCTCCCTCTCGCGACCACCCTGAGAAAAACTCCCTCGCCACATACTTCCCTGCACACCACACCTTTCCCTCGTCAATCCGCCCCCTCTTCTGTAATCCACGTTGGCCTCGTTCTCCCAGTCGAGCAATACTCCGCACATTCCGCATTTGCCTGCCTTTTGGGAGAGACACCGACGCACTTTTTTGCTGCTTCCTTTGGCGCTCTGCGCTACGATTTCCCTTTTCGCACAAAAGACTTCTCCCCAAAGCTGCCCTCGCCATTCTCCCCACCCGCTGCCGCCCTCGCCAATCTTGGTTCCCACCGCTTGTGATGCAAAAGCCCTCGCCAATCATATTCCACTTCCCAAACTATTATGCCCTCGCCACGTCGTCTTCACCTCTCCCCACCCCACAATGGATCCCACCAAGTCAATCTTGTCACAACCCAGCGTTCAACTGAGGTTCCCCGGTAATTAACATTTGCGCACCCTCTCGGAAAATGCAGGTTTCTTGGTCGGTGCAGTCATTCCCCATGACTTCGGCTTTGCTCGCAAGCTGGTTGCCCAGATTGAAGACTTGATCATGATCGTCTTCCTTCCTCGTGAGTGACCGGCTTTACCGAATCATCCCTGTGGAGACACCTTTATTAACCTTATCACCAAACCCACCCCGCACACAAGTGTACTTTGCCTACTCTGGTATCAACACGCGTTTGGATCAACTGAACACGGCCAAGCAATGGGGTATGGTGCTCCTCGTTATTGTGACTGCTTGTGTCGGCAAGCTCGTCGGTTGCACCACTGCCGCCAAGCTGTCGGGGCTGAATTGGAGGGAATCCACCGCCGTCGGTGTCCTCATGAACACCAAAGGCCTCGTCGAGCTGATTGTCCTCAACCTCGGTCTCCAGGCCGGTGTGATCACTCCCGAGATCTTCTCCATCTTCGTCGTCATGGCTGTTGTCACCACCCTCATGACGATCCCTCTGCTGTCCATCGTCTACCCGCCAAAGTACTACCAGGACGAACTTCACCTTCTTAAGGATAGCGACGGCTCCAACGCCTCCATTACCAAACCGGAAGCTGGAGCAGTTGAGCCCGTTAGCGCCGACGAGACTCGCGTGCTCGTCTTGCTTCCCTCGATGCCGGCTGCAAACGCCATGGTCGCTCTCGCTTCGCACTTTGCCGTTCACACCCCTAACCTCTCCGTGTACGGACTCCGGCTCATGCACCTCGACCACCGCATGTCCACCATTATGCAGGCTGCCGAGTACGGCCACACGATCAAGTCGGACCCCATTCTCTCCGTGTTCCGTGCTTTCTTCAACCTTCAGAATGTCCGCGCCCACCCACTTCTCACCTTCCGCGACGACATGGTTCCCACGGTGATCGAGGCCTCCAGCCACGTGTCGGCAAACTTGGTCGTCCTCCCGCACGCGGACCGCACCGAAGTTCGCGACGTTGCGATTGCGAACCCAACCGCCACGGTCGTCCAGTTCCTCGACAAGGGCTACGCGTCGGGCTCGCACAAGCACGAGGAGCAGAACCAGCTCACCACCTCGTCGAACAAGGGTATTATCCTCGCCCGCGCCGCCCTCGCCGCCTCCGCCTCGTCGTCCACCATCGCCGCCGACCGGCCACCCGCGTCCCCCGTCACGGCCTCCGACCGTGCCCTCGTCCTCATCCTGGGCGGTACTGCTTCCGACGCGAGCGACGACGCCGCCGCCGCCGAGTTTGCTGCCCTCATCGTCGGCCCGTCCGCCGTCACCGGTGGCGCAACCACAACGCTCGTCGTCGTCGCCCTCTCCCTCGACGCCTCCGCCCCCGCCCTCGCCATGGAGAAGCCGACCGTCGTCGTCGCCGCCGAAGTACCCGCCATCGAGCTCGCCGTCTCGGCGCGCGTCGCCTCGGGCAAGGACATTATCGTCGTCGGCGCCTCGGTCGCGAACCGCCTCTCGGCCGAGCCGCTCCCGGCAGACGCCGGCAACTCGTCGGCGGCCTCTGGTCTCCGCGCGTGGCTCGAGGACTCTGCGGTCGCGTCGGTCGCGGTCGTGTCTGGCAGGCGGAAGACCGAGTTCATCTCTGTCTGAGCGGTACCATGTGTGTACATTTGGGAGCAAGGTTGTGTGTGGTATCGCTTTCGCTTCCTTCTTCTATCCGCTTCTTTCCGAGAGCGTGAGTGCGGGAAAAGGTTGGTCTTCTAGGATTATTCTGTTTTGTTTTCTTTCCACCTCTTTTCTATTGTCACCTACTGCTCCTCCTTGCACCACTCGACAACCTATCTGGGTCCACAGCTCTCGTTCTTTTGTTCCGTGCCCCCCCCATCACTAGCCTTCATTACATTCACGAGCTCAATAGCGCGTTGTCCGTTTCCTCTGGGGGACGTTTTTTTTTTTTTTCAAGGTTTTCCCTGCGCACTGGTCCTCTGTCGGACCCATCTGATGCGGACCGGGTAGCGCTTTTTTTCTCCCCCCTTCCCCGCCATTGTGGAGTGGCCCCTTCCAGCAAACGCCGGTCGTCGTTTTTCTCCCTCTCTCCTCCTCATTTTTTTGGTTCAATGTCCTCGTCCGAGGTTACTTTGTGCAACCCCAACGTCTTCGTCGGCTACCTTTTCGCCCCTCTCTCTCCGTTCTCCGTGCGTAATGATGAAAGAGGAAAAGAAATAAAAGGAGGTCGGCCTATTTTGTGGAGGAAGCAAATGGCATGTTCATGTTCTCCTCAAGAACTGACGCCATTTGAACCTTCAAAAAAAAAAAAAAAAAAAAAGGGGCGGGGAAGCGAAGGGGAAGCGAAGAGTCACGTGTATGAATCATAATTTGTCTTTGGGGTTTGCAATTACGGCATGAGGCCCGTTTTTTTTTTTTTTTTTTCTTCTCCTTTTGTTGATCACAAAGTATTATTATTTTATGCGCCACAATTTTTTTTTTTTTGGCTCTTCTTGAGGTTCCCTTTGTCATTTTTTTTTTTTTTTTTTGGGTTCGAGCCAAGAACAAATAAAGAAAGACAGAGAGAGAGACAGACCACCTCATAGGCAGACACACAGCCAGACAGACAGACAGACAGACAGACCGAGGTGGCGGCGAGGGGTGGGCCGCATTGCCACCCGCGCCAAAAAAAATCTCTGGTTAATTACCGAGGGAATCCCGCCTCATTTCGTGATGCTGCGTGTGTGTGTGTGTGTGTGTGTGTGTGTGTGTGTGTGTGTGTGTGTGTGTGTGTTGCTTTTTTCTGTCTACTTTTTTCGTTTCTGTTTGGCCGTAATAGGCCCGTGTCTCTCGTTTTTTTGTTCTATTTCTCACGTCACACACTCAAAGTCTCGTTCTGTCGCTCGCTCGCTTTCTCTCTCTCTCTCTTTCTCTCTCTTGTTTTTTTTTTAAAAAAAGAAACCAACACAAGCAGGGGGCACACACACACACCGTCGACGAACAAACCATCCCACGCCGTCGTCGCCCTTCTTACGCTCCCTCCTCGCTCTACTAACCCCCGCTCTCAAGGCCTCCCCGATCTGAGAGAGAGCGACAGTCCTCTCGTCCATTCCGCGGCGTCAGGCACTACTCACACAAACACTCACCCCCATCAACGAGAGTGTGAGAGAGAGGTATACAGTTTACTTCTTTGGTTTTTGCTCCAATCCTCTTCTTCGTGGGAAGACTTCGCACGCCCCGACTCCCTCTTCGCTTCCCCCCCGCCCAACCCTTTCCCCCCACCACCAAGCATAACGGATCAATCAACTTGCGTAGCCCCCTCTCTCTTCGTTCGTTCCGCTTTCGTCGCCGTTAACCTCCCCCCTCCACAAAAAAATGCAAATCCTCTGTCTCCCATCGCCCTCCAAACAGCCTCTTCCTCTTCTTCCAGCCACCGCTACCGATACCCACCGTCGGGGGTAAAAAAAAAAAAAAAAAAATCATCAAAAAAGCACCTCGCTCGCTTTCCCAAGAACAAACTCCGCACACTCGGGCGGTGTCAGCAGGCTGGTTTCCTTCTGCACCCTCACCCGTCAGATTCCCTTCCCCCCCTCAGTCGCCCCCTGCGAACCAAGTTTTTTCGCACACACAAAAACCAAGAAAAAGGGACAGAAGAAACACAATGCCGCTGACCCTCGAGTCTAACCAAATCCTGCCGTTTGTCGGCATTCGTAAGTTATTTTTCATTCTTTACCATTGCCGTACCAACTTTTCCCTTTTCTGTCACCGCACCCATGCCAAACGACACATAAAACCAACTCGAACCACCGGCACCAAATAAAAAAAAAAGTCCTCTCCATCCTCTTCCACGCAACCCTCCGCCCGCGGTACCTCCCGCCCACAACGCCCCTCCACACCCTCAGCGTGCGCCAGCAATCCGCGCTCTCGACCCTGCCGCCGGCGACCCAACTCCTCTTTGGCCTCTCACTTTGGACCTACGCCACAACCCAGCACGACGTCTTCCTCCACCTCCAAGCCGTCCCCGCCGTCGCCTTTGGCGCGCTCCACCTCCTCCGCGTCCACGCCCACGTCGCCGCCCGCCGCCGCCGCGCAGCGACAGAGGCCGCGATGGCGGCCGCCCTCGCGGTCCTCGGCACCGTCTGGGCCGCGACGACCGTCTCGAGATTCAACTCGGACTCCCTCGTCCGCGTCGCCGCCGGCGCCGTCGCCGGCGCCGCAACCCTCGCCGCCGCCGGCGCCGCCGTCGCCGCCGCCGCCGTCGAAACAGTCGACCTCGCCCTCCCCCTCCGCCTCCCCACCACCACCACCACCACCTCCTCCTCCTCCCCGTCGTCCCCGCCCGCCGCACAAACGGACCCCGCGCGCCGCCGCCGCGCGGCGCGCTCCCGCCGCGTCACCGCCCGCCCGCCCGCCCTCCTCGCCGCCAACGCCGCCTGCGCGCTCCTCTACGGCGCCGCCTGGGCCGCCTACGGCTTCTGGGACACCGCCGACGCCTTCATCTTTGTGCCGTTCTTCGTCTGGTGCGGCTACGGCGTCGCCGCGCTCGCGCTCGTCGCGTGGGCGGCCGTGCGCGACGGCGGCGTCGACTTTGGCGGGGAGACGAGCGGCGGGGAGGAGGACGGCGGGGAGGGCGCGGAGGACGACGACGACGACGACGAGGAGGAGGACGGGGATGTCGAGAGTGTGGCGGGGGGAAGGAGGAGGAGGGCCGCGGCCGCGGCGGCGAGGAGGAGGGAGTACGGGGACGCGGCGGCGGCGGCCGCCGTCGCGGGGAGTCGTAATAATGGGTGGGGACCCGGCGACGCGAGGCCGACCGAGGCCGGGCGGAATCACCGGAGCAGCGAGGCGCTGTCGCCGGGCGTCGACGTCGAGGTGTACAAGTGAATCCCGGGTTCGTTGATTTTTTTTACTTTTCTACTCTTTCTCGTTCCCTCCCTCCCTATCTCGCTTTCTCTCTCTCTCTCTCTCTCTGTCCCTTCTCTCTCTTTTTCTTTGTTTTTTCATTGCGACCCACCCTTTTTTTTTTCCTCCCACCCGAGCCCTTTCTCGGTGTTTTTTTTTTTTTTTTTTTTTTTTTTTTTTTTTTTTGGGGGGGGGGGGAGGTCTGCTTCTTCTGTTCCTTCTCTTTTTTTGCATCTGTTCCTTCAAAAGCACGTTATGCAGCCGGCTTTTCTTTTCTTTTCTTTCTTTCTTTCTTTCCTTTTTTTTTTTTTTTTTCCCCGCATTCTCCCTCCCACCCCTTTTGCGTCTGATCCAAAAAATCTATGCAGCTTTTGCCCTTCCAATCCTTCTTCCCCTTCCCATCCTCGTCCCCCGCGTTTTCGTCCGCTCGCGTCGGGGCCCCTCCTCGAAGCCGGAGGGCTCAACAGCCTCCGACTCCCCTCCCCCCCGCAAACAAACCAAAAAAAAAAAAAAAATCTATGCAGGCTCTCTCTGATTTCGCGCGCTACACAGACAGGCAAGGAGGAACGGACCCGCGTGAATCACGAAAAGGAAAACCTTATGTTTCTCCCTTGTGTCGTTTTTGGAGAGGGTTCAATATAATATGCTTGTGTTTGTAGAGACAAAAACAAAAAAAGAAAGAAAAAAAAAAAAAACCAAACGTAACATGGATGCAAAAGACACGGAAAAAAAAAATATAAGGGATGTAACACGCACACACACACGGACAGGGACAGGCACAAGCACAGGGGGGATTGTCTAAAACGGAGAGAGATTGTACGAAACTTCATTTATTGTACAGATGTCACCACACATTGGGCCGAGGAAATACAGAAACGTAAGCTGGGCGAGAATGGGGCTGGCTGTACCAGTCGCCGTCAAACTCCACGTCCTCCTCGTCTTCCTCGCCCTCCTCGCTCTCACTCTCCTCGCTCTCGTCCCACGACATTTCCTCGTCAGACGATCCGTCTAGTGATTCCGTCTCGGCTGGTTCCTCCCTCTCCCGCGTTTGAGCCGCAGAAGGTCCATCCACCAGAGCAGCAGGAGCTGGTCGTAATATTTGCAGCAACGCCTCTCGAATGTCATACATAGGCTCATACTCCAGCTTCATATTCACCAGGAAGCACACAATTTTGAAAAACTCATTGAGCCTTGGGCGACCGTGACGAAACTGCTGTGTTGCGAGGCATCGAAACTCGCGAATCCGCTGGTTAACGTTTTCGTGACGAGTGCCAATCCTCTTGACTGCTCGATTGATAACAGGATCGAGACTCGCTGACGTCAGAAAACGAGGATCTCCGCGAAAGCCTTTGTCAGCTGCGACGCATTCGCCAGGACCAAGGAGAGGCGCTAGCCCCGCACGAGCGATCCGGAGGTCTGGATGGGATCCGCAAGGAAAGCCGTCACTCACCCACACAATCTTGAGGTGACCGATGGCTGTGCCCACGACGAAGCGAATACCGGCGTGCTTGTGCTTATGGGAAAAGTCCGACTTCTGTCGGTGGCGCTGCTCCGGAACGTGAATGTCGATGCCGTCAGCGTACATGGAAAACTGCGGCGAAGACCAGTTGCACCAACGGTCTTCGAGGGAAAACTGAGGATATTGTAAAGTTAGAGGTGGCAAAGCTCGAAAGTCGTGAAAGAATTTACATGTGCAATATCAAGAAGCGCTTGTAAGCCCGACGACGACCAGTTCAACCACGTTTGGGCGCTAACACCAAGAGTCCTCCGGGCCACGTACTGCGTGGGGTAGACTTTCAAGAGGTACAGAGCGCAGAGAAGATGAATGGGCTTTGTTGCTGGGTGGTTACCCGGCACTCGGATGCGCAACCAGATATCGTCACAAACTTGCGCCGAAACTCCAAAAAAGGCTTTGAAATCGTCAGCCACATTCGTTTGGCGGTGCTTCGGCTGGTCGCTCGCTGTGAAGTGGTGGAGGAAATGTGCTTCCCAATCGACAGAAAGTTGATCCGTCATGTGGGTGGCTGGTGTATTCACGACTGTAGCGAGACTAACTTCTTTATAAAGAAGGGAGAGAGAGAGTGTGTGTGTGGGTGAGGCAGACAGAAAGAGAGAGAGGAGAGAGAGAGAGAGAGAGAGAGAGAGAGGAGAGAGAGAGAGAGGAGAGAGAGAGAGAGAGAGAGAGAGAAAACAAGACAGCACGGAGAATAGGGGTCCGAGCCACAATAAAGCCAGAGAAATTGATCATTTGGACGCGTGTTTACAATTAACGGACTCGGTTGTTTGGAAACTTGCATTGCGAGACGGAAGTGCGAAAAAAAAAAAGATGTTGAATTTTTTTTCTTGTCAACAAAACAAGATTCCATTGCACAACATCTCTCGTCGCGGTAAAGAAGTCACCATCACGGTACAGATTTTGACCACGCGGTCCAAAAAACAGCCACGCGGTCTACTTTACCAATTGACAAAAGGAGCCACCCATTAGCAACTAGACCGCGTACCAAGCCCAAATTGAAAATGCACAATAATTTTATTTTTGTGCAGTCGCGTGATGTTTAGACCGCGTTGCAGCCAAAAAACAAAACGGGGGAAAAAAGGAAAAAAAGAGAAGCCCTGCCTGAACGCTGCATTGTGAAACGAAGAGTGAAGAGTCATTGGTGGTGTGCGCCTTGGCCCCAAGTCCGAGCTGTGCAAAACAGTTCATATGCGGCGCATGCCTTGTCTCTCTTTCACTCTCTTGCCCAGTCTCCAGCCCTCTCTCCTCTCCCCCTCGCTGTCTGTCACATGCTCATAGCTCACACAAGCGCACACCATTCCTCGCTCTGTACCTATCGTCCTGTATCGCTTGCTTCCATGGCGAACCCACAAATATGAAACGCGCAAGAATAGTATAAAACACCCCCCTCGCTGCAAAACCGCAATGAAATCAGACAGTGAAGAGAGCAGCGAAAGCAGCGCGCGCCAAATCCCTGGCCGTGCTCGCAAGATTGACTATAACAATACATGGTGTGAGAAAGATCAGAAAAACCTTGACGCCGCCTGCGCAAAAGTCGACTGGTCCCTCCTGCCGCAACCAATTCGAGGGGCTGACATCAAAAAGCACTTTCCTAAATTTTCCAAGTTTGGCGTTCCGTTCATCCGTTCGAAAATTGCTGGTAAGGGTGTGGAAAGACGTTGACTTCATAACGCACATGATCTCACCGTTCCCCTCTCTCCCTGCCTTCCTTGCGGCCCTCCCAAGCTTGGCGAGCTCTTCAAGAGAACACTCTCGCGCGAGGGTCGCTCCTTGCCTCCTTACTCCATTCTTCGGACAAGAAAGAGCCCTCTCAGCGCCACACTCATTCCTTTGACGAGCCTGTTGCTGCCTCACCCATTGCTCAGCCAGACGACTCCGACATCGACGAGAGCATCTCGGACAAAGAGTTCCATTTCGGCGATTCTACTGACTTCGACGGTCCCACAGAAATGCTGCGCAACCGTGAGAATCCGCAGCCTTTGTACCCACGCAAGCGCAAATATGACGGGGAGCCCTTCAGCGCAGACGTCCTTGCGAACAACTCCAACATGCGATACTCGATGGAAGACGTCACAAATCAACCTGGGCGTTTCAACAAGAACTTTCGAGCGGTCACGCCTTCAAATTTGCGACAAATACAGCCATCTCCGCCTCCATCCTTGCGTGGTGACGGTGGCTTTTCTGTCGACTTTTTGACCTCGGCTTTGAGGCCCACCATATCAATTCCGTCTGACCACTTCATCCATGTGGTCCCAGTGCCAGGTCATGTGCTCGTCCTTGTTCACTTACTGTCGGGGCACAGCGTCACATTTAAAGTACCAGGCGATAGGCAGTCAATTATTGCCACCTATGTGCGCGATTCAGATGAAGGTGGTAATGTCTGGAAAATGGACGACCACAGTGAGTGGGACAATCTCTTGGTGTTAGGCGTGAAACATTTTCTGCTTAACACAATCACCATTGAAGCCAATTTTCCACGTCAAGTAACGGATGAAGTAGAGCGCCGTGAGGTTGTGGATAAAAATGGCGTTCGGGTTGGCTTAATTTTGATTTACAAAAATTTCGAGAACTAGGACAAGAAGGCACTGTTGTTCAATAAAGCTTAGTTTGTGCAGTGACCTCTGTTTTTAGACAATCCCCAGGGGAACAGATGCAGGCAAGGGGGTGGGCGGGGCGGGGGGAGGCGAAGCGGTACTGACGAAAGGGCACGGACTGGACATAAAAAGAAAGAAAAGTAGAAGAGTAGAGAGCGAGAAAGAGCAGGAGCGGGGAGGAGGAAGAACTGGACTACTGAATAAGGGGGGGAGGGGAGGGGACGTTGAGGGAACACGAAGAGGCAGGGGGCAAGGCAGGACAACAACGGGTGATGAAATGCCAAAAAAAAAGGGGGGGCGGTGTGAACAATAAAAACTGCAAAGCAAACAAACTAACACACACAAAAAAAAAACCACGTGTTTGTTGACCAACGTTAAAGTAAGATGGTGTGCAAAAAAAAAAAAAAAAAAAAAAATTGATTGGATGAAGTATGGAGCACGACGCAAGAAGTTAGTTGGGGCGAAGGGGAAAAGACGGCGAAGAGGGTTGTCGCTTTTTGGAGTTACGTGCATAAAAGATAAAAGAACACGCTCGCGCACACAAACGGAACACCCTTAATTTTTTTTTTTTTTGGAGGACTGGAGGGTTTTTCCTGTACAAAGGGTCGGGCACTGGGAAGAAAGGAGGGGGAAAAGAAGGGGTAATGGTGAAAGTGCCGTGCGAGAGACTCTCTTCGAGGGACTCTGTTCTCCTTTTTTTAATTCCTCTTTAGTAGCCGACGCTCGCGGTCCTGCTCGTCGTTCCAAACAGCATCATCGACTTGCGATGGTCAGCCGCCGCCGACCCCGCGCGGTCCCGCCGGAAGTGCTTGGAAAAGGCCGCCGCCTGGCGTGCGCGGATGCGTCCCACCGCCGAGTCCGAGTCGGCGCCCGCGCCGTCCGACTGGTCGCCTCCGTCGTCAAAGAAGAGCTCGTCGTGGCTGCTGCTCGCGTCGTCCGACGACTTGCCTGCCACAACAGACGCCGTCGGCCGCCGCTGCGGGGGGCGCAGCCGCGGGGTGGTGGAGGTGGACAAGAGCTTGGACGACGAGGAGGGCATGGCAGAGGAGGTGGATGTCGACGAGGGAGATGATTTAAAGTCCCCGTCGTCGGACTCAAAGTCAAAGACGTTGCCGACGCGCCGCCTGCTGCGTTCCGGAGGAGCCGAGCTGCGCCGCCCGGCGAGGGTGGGCTTGTTGTTGTTGCTGTCTCCCCCTCCTCCTCCGCCTGGTCCTCCACTGCTGCCACCGCCACGTGGGGTGGCCCCAAACTCGCCCGTGGAGGGGGGGAGCAGCTGCGGGAGATTCCCGTCGGACCAGTGCACCCGCAGGCGGCCCCGCGGGCCGCCGGCGGCCGCGGCCGCGGCAGCGGCGGCGCCGCCGCTCGGGTCGTCCTCGTCCGTGTCCGAGCTCGGGGTTTGGCGCAAGCTCGACTTTCGGTATGTGGCGGGGAGAGTTTGAGAGTGTGCCAAGGATGTGGCGGAGCTGTTGCTGTCGGACCCCCCCGCGGGCCACGAGCTGGAGAGAGCAGACGGACTGGAGGAGGAAGAGGACGAGGATGACGAAGATGACGAGAAGGCGGAGGCGGAAAGCTGCTGTTGGAGGCTGCGATGGCGCTGGTGGTGGTGGTGGTGGTGGTGGTGCTGGGGAGCGGGCGGTGGAGGGATGGCGGAAATCGCGGCGTCCTCCGTCGGGTCCGCGCTGGTGGTGGAGGAGGGGGCCGACAACTTGCGCAGGCGGCGAGGAAAGCGGGTCGCCGCGGCGTCAAACAGGCGACGGAGCGACGAGCGAGTGGATGACGGCGGCGGCGGCCCCGTGTCGGGGGCAGAGGTCGCAGTGGACGCGGGAGCAGCAGCGGCAGCGGCAGCAGCAGCAGCTGAAGGAGGCACGGACAGAGCCGACAGGGAAAGGGCCGAGTCCTTGCGTTGCTGCGTGGCAAAGGCAGATGCAGAGTCTGCTCCTACAGCGGTATCATCCGATGGTGGTGGTGCTTCAAGTGGTGGCAGCTGCGACGATGCTGTTGGACTAGAGGTGTTGGAAGTGGTGGTGGTGGCGGCCGCCGATGATGCGGAAGACGCTGCTGGCGCAGATGCCCAAAAAGATGCCGAGGTGGAGGAAGAGGAGGAGGATACAGCAGACGATGATGCTGGTGGTGGTGGTGGTGGTAGTATTGATGATGGTGCTTGTGGTGCAGGCTGAGGAGGAGGGGTGGCGGGCGGCGTTGAAGTCGCAGTCGCACAGGCAGCCGCCGGTGTCGCCAATGTCACCACCATCGTCTCGGGCCTTGTCTCTGTCTCTGTGTTGGTGGTGGTCGTTGTAATCGTCGTCATCAGGGAGTGATCTCTTTTTTGTTTTTTCTTTTTTTTCTTTTTTTTTTCTTTGTCCCTTTGTTCGTTTTTTATTATTTTACATGTACATATGAAATATTTTCGCCCAGCGAGGCAGAGACAGCACGCACAGAGAGATTGTGTCCGGAGAGGAGGAGATAGAGGAGAGAGGGGGAGAGACAGAGAAACTGAGAGACAGAGATAGACAGAGATAGAGAAGAAGTGACAGAGAGAGAGAGAGAGAGACAGAGAGAGAGAGAGAGAGAGAGAGAGACAGAGAAACAGAGAGCGAGAGAGTGATTTGTGCGTCGAACGAGACAGGAAGCATGTCCAGCAAGCAAGCAATCGACGGCTTCCTTTGATTGGACGACACGGCACGGCACGGGACTTGCGTTCCTTCTTCTTCTTCTTCTTGGCGGGAGTCACGAGACCGTGCTGCCCTCTCCTTCGTCCTTCACGTGCCAGGCACACAGACCGCCAATCCAAACACTTAAACCTGGACCCCTACTTGATAATTCCTCGGAACAGGGAAAGCAAGCAAGCCGAAGCAACCGTTCACTTGTGTCCCCCGCTGCCCAGAATCATGTGATGTGCCAAGCAAGAAGAGAGTGAATGGAGATTGGCTGGCGGCACTGTCTGCCATTCTTTTCAACCTGCAGTATTATACCTATGTATTACAAATTTGAACTATTGCGGATGTCAAGTGAATAACAATTTCACAGCCGAGTGCCGGGACTGTGGACACACGCAACTCCACCAATGAGGAGTAACCCCCTCTCAATTTCATCTTTTAACAAAACAATCCATGGTCTTTTGGGTACCCATGTCGTCGTCGCCCGTCAGCGAGCACCACTCTCCTTCACGAACCAACCGCCTCCACCACCACCACCGCTGCAGCCGCGCCCCCGCACCCACCCCGGCTCCAGCCACTCCATCGCATCAACGCCGACCAAGCGGAAGACTACCCAGCGCCGCAGCAGCTGCAACAGCAGGATCACCACCAGCAACAGCACCACCACCAGCAGCGACCAACGACCCCCAACAGGGCCCAACGACGGCGATCCGGTGCACCGGTCAGCCCTACTGCTGCGCCGCTGGCCCACCGAAAGCGCCACCTGGGATCTCTCATCACACCGCCGCTTCCCAACCGTGATCGACGGCGCGACCCCACCTGACTCGAGTTCCTCGACGCCCTCGGCGCCCGCCCGCCCCCGCCACCGCCGCCCGGCTGCCGCCCCACGGCGACCCTCGACCGCGCCCGCGACTTTGCGACAATGCACGCTCTGCCTCTGCCGAGCCCTGGCGCCGACGGCGGCGGCGAGCTCCGTATCCCGTCGTTCTTCGCCTCCGCGTTCTTGGAGCACATGGCATCCGCGTCGCTCGTGCTGACGCCGGAACAGATGGCGGCGACGGCGACGACGCCGCCGCTGCCGCGCTTCGTAGGGTCACAGCGTCGTGTCGAGCGGTGGGGGGCGAACGAGTAGGATGCTTCCCCGAGCCGATCCGCGCGGCACATGCAGAAAGCGTTCCACCGAGGGGACCCCGAAGAATGGGTCTTTACGCAGGGCTGGGCCGCCATTCAACGAATTTGCCTCGGCGCACCACGGAGGCGCCTCGCTTTCCACGCTCCGCTGCTACATTTCGCAGACCGAATGGGCCTAGCGCCTGTGCCCGCTACTCCACAGCGTGACCGCACGAAACCGGCCGGACGGCGGCCCCGAGAGCGCGGCCGCCTCCACCACCCACTGGCTGACCCTCGTCCGCCGCCGCTGGCCCGCCTTCGCCCTCGGACTCGTCCCGTGCCCCGACCACCGCCTCGCCGCCTGGATCGACGGGTTCTGGCACCACGACCGCCACCGCCACGGCCATTACCTCCCAACCCGAGCCCCGCTGCCGCCAACAACCACCGCCAGCACACCAGCAATGACAACAATAAAAAACGCCCCCACAACGCAAACTGCATTTCCCGAACTGTGCTGATTGGCGCACCCATTCACGTTTGGAATTAACCATCAACCAATTTCATCTAGGTTCTGCTAACTGCAGCGGCGTGGAACTGAACTCCACTTCCTGCCAGTCACGCAATTTTCCGCTCTATTTCACGAGCTTCGATGTCTGCAAAAAATATGTCCTCCCTGCAGCAAATCCAAAAGATTAATGGATTGTGATGTGCTGCAATCAGGCTATTTGCCCACCAATTTTGATGGCAAATGGTTGAGAATTGATGAAGTGATTGTGGTGGCTGAAAACAATTGTCACCTGGCTGTACCAACACAATTCCTGAATACTCTGCTTTGCAACCACCACCTGTTGGAAAATTCCCACCCCCCCTTCCACTCGTCCTCCTCACGCCGCCGCCGCAGCGCCGCACGAAGCCGAGACCCTGTGGTGGTTGGGAGGGGGCGAAGGTGGGCTGATTGGTGATGTAGGATTGGAACGAGGAAACGAGGAAACGTGGGCGAGGTTGAAATGGCCTCCTGCAGGGCAAAAACGCAGCCGATCTAATTTTGCTGCCACAACCTAGATGCCCCGCCGCGCGTGCGCGTGCGCGGAAGAGCCTAGACGTTTGATTGTATTTCAATCGGATGCACGACGAAAAAAAAAATAAAAAAAAAAAAAACAAGGAAATCGAGGGGAAAATTTGCAAAATTTCGAGGTGGACGGGGCGGGACGGGGGGACCGACGAGAAGCGGTAGCAAGACTTTTCACGTGCTGGAAAGTAGAAAACGGAGCGAATTTCACTCGTCAGCGGCCGCTACCCTCGCCTCGTCGCCGTCAGTATGGAATTGTCTCGCACCCTTGCGCGGCGCTCCTTTAACGGCTGTTTCGCTCAGAGGTTCCTTCTCGCCGCCGCCGCCGCCGCCTCCGCCGCGCAGCACCCGCGCCACCTCATCCTCGCTCGGCAGCCCTTCGACGCTGCGCACCTACGCGTGCATCCCCTCGAGCGCGTCCGCAACGACCAGGACCTCCGCCGCCACGTTCTCATCGCGCGTCACCGCCTCTTTCAGCAACCGCCGCAGCGACCCCCGCCCGTCGCCCGCCCGCCGCGCGCTCGCAATCGCCGCCGACCCCGCCCCGCGCGCGTCCCCCGCCGCACCGACCCCGAGCCACATCCCGAGCGCCACCGCCCCGCCCTTCCGCTTCCTCTGAACTACTCTTTTCCTCCTCGACCTCCTCCTCCTCCTCGTCGAAAAACCATCCCACAACGCACCCGTACGCCCCCGTCAGCGCCACCAGCCCCGCCCCGTCCACCCCGCGCCCGCTCTCCACCGCCGCGTAAACCGCCTCCGCCGCCGAACCAGCGCTCGAAGTCGCCGCCGCGTACACCGCCCCAACCGCCGCGACAACGTGTTCCGGCATCCGCTCCTCGCCGCCGTCGCCGCCGCCGCCACAGCTCGCAACGGCCTCCGCGGCCGCCGCCGCGGCACCCAGCAGCCGCCCGCACCGCACCGACGCCGCGCAACCCCACGCCCGCACCGCCTCGTCGCCGTCGCCGTCGTCGTCGTCGGCCGCCTCCCCCTCCCCCGCCGCACCCGCCGGCGCCGGCGGCGACCGCCACCGCGCAGCCCGCGGCGCAAGCAGTTGCCGGTCGGCCGCGGCCCGCCGCGCAACGTGCCACAGCAGCACCCCGGCCCACCCCTCTGCCGTCGATTTGCCGTCAAGGTCGTTGTTGTCGCCGTCGTTGTCGTCGCCACGACCAGCCGCGGCCCGCCGGAACCGCGCGTACAACCGCCCCGCGCGCGCGTCGTCCTCACGCAGCAGCCGCGCCAGCGTCGCCGCGCGGCGGTGGCCCTCGCCGCTGCCGTCGTCGTCGTCGTTGTCGGGCGAAACGCGCTGGTAGGCGAGTGCGGGGGTCGGGCGGGGCGGGAGGGTGAAGGTTGCGGTGTGCATTCTTTTGTTTTTGAGTTTGTTTTTTTTTTTTTTCTTTTCCTTTTTTTCTCACTTCGCGTACGAGGGTTTGGGGGGCGCCTCCCCGTTCTTGTGGGAGACAGTTTGGGCGAGTGGCAAGTCGAAAGTGAAACGATGTGCAGCACATTAAATTTACGTCAGGCTCTTTTGTGGGGATCCTCAATTTTTGGATGTGCCAAGAAGGACGAAAAAAAAAAATGAATTCGTCAAATTAAGACAAAAACGAATAATTTTGATCCTTTTTGTAATCAGAGATTTCTCTCCCCTTTTTGCCGATTTTCGTCGAGCTTTTTTTGGAATTCCACCCGAACCCCAGTTCCCACCACAGTAACAAAATTTTTATTGTCGTTTTTTCTATTCAACAACGGGGACGCACTTGAACCAGGGTTGAAAGGGTTAAGAGGCTGTCTTGCCCTTTCACAATTTTTTTTTTTTTTTTTTTTTTTTGTTCTTCCTTTGATCCCAACAACAAACAACCCCCGAACAGCGTGGGTGGCTGACCACCCCCTCCCTCCCTCCCTCTCTCTCTCTCTCTCTCTCTCTTGCACCTATTTGCAGATAGTTAGCAGTAACTGTTTAATACATACTTCCAAACCCGCCGAGCCGTCGACTGTCGGTTGCGCACTCGGCCGACTCGACTCGAGTCAAACCCTCCCGCACATATCTTTGCTGCCTACTAAACACGGACCAGCTGAATACAACAGACGGACCGACAACGACCGCCATTCGATCGGATCGCGACCCCCCCCACAAAAAAAATTTCCCGTCTCTCCATCCGTTGCCCCTGTCACTTTGCCCTCTTGCCCCGTTCTCCAAACACTGAAAGCCTCCGAACTCCGGAAAAGTCGAGATGCCACTTTTTTCCCTTTTTTGGGGCCAGTCCAGCAAACCGAGCGCGCAACACAACAGAAAGAGAGAAAAGAGAAGAGAGTCAGTCAGAGACAGAGAGGGAGGAGAGACAGTGGAGAGACAGCGGAGAGACAGAGGAAAAACCGCAAGAGAGAGAAAGAGACAGAAAGAGAGAGAACCAAAGAAATCGAGAAAAACACTCACACCACGCACGCACACACACACACACACACACACACTCTCTCTCTCTCTCTGTCTCTCTCTTTCTCTCTCCAACAACATATCGACGATGACGACAACCACGACGACGGCGACGGGACTCGCCGCCGCCGCGCTCCTTGCGGCCCTCATTGTCACATCCCCAGTCGCCGCCGTCAACCTGCCGGCCGGTAATGACACCGCCGCCGCCCTCGACGGCTGGGACTACATCGTCATCGGCGCCGGCGCGGCCGGCCTGGTCAACGCCGTGCGCCTCGCCGAGCGCGGCAACAAGGTCCTTCTCCTCGAACGCGGCGGGCCGTCCCTCTACGACTCGGGCGGCCGGTGGCAGTCCGACTGGATGAAAGCCGCAAACGCAACCTTCACAGCTTTCGACCTCTGGTCCCTCGCCGCCATGTCGTACTCCACCCGCGGCGACCTTTCCGACCCCATCTACTGCAGCCAGGTCACCGAGCTAGCCGCCTGCATCCTCGGCGGCGGCTCCGTCGTCAACGCCGGTCAGCACTTCCACCCGCCCGACAGGTACTGGGACAGATACTACCCCGACGGGTGGAAGGCGGCAGACATGGTCGCCGCCCAGGACGAGGTGTCGGCCCGCTGTCCTGCAAGCCCAATTACAAGCCCGGACGGCACCGAGGCTCACATTGAGATTTACCCTGTCCTCAAAGATATCTTTTTGTCTATGAATTTTACAGAGGTCGTCACCGAGGTGGAGTACAACAAAAAGGTGCGAAGTGTCCGAGACGTGTGGCGCGTTCGTTGACAACATGCATCTATTCTTCTTCTTCCCCTAATTTCGAAGGAAAAAAATTTTGGCCGAGACGTCTTCTACACTGTTCACGGTCAACGAGGAGGGCCGCTCCGCGGCTACTTCCTCGACCGACCGTTTCTTCCAAATCTTACGCTCCAAATGTACACAAAAGTCGACAACCTTGTGCGCGAGGGCGGCATCATCACTGGAGTCAACGCTACCTACCGCGGCACGCGGGTCGTGTACCGGTCCAATGTCGTTGTTCTCGCTGCCGGTGTGTTCGGCACCTCGCCGCTGCTGTTCAACTCGGGCATCGGCCCGCAAGACATGCTTCAGCTGGCCGCTAAGCTTGGTCGTAACCATTACGCGGCGGACGACTGGATCATTTCTCCTGTCGGGAAAGGAGGTAAACTTGGATTTCCTTTCCTCTCCATTTTTTAATTTCTGTCCAATTCCCGATTGCGCACTTCGCACTCCAACGTCCTCCAAACACAGTGTACGACAACCCTGCAATCCCCGTGCAGATCGACCACCCGGTGGCCAAGATTTACAACGTATCCGAGGTTTGGTACAACCCGCAGGAGCCCTTCAAGGACGAGATCCTGTTCAACAGGACAGGACCCTACACCTTTTACGGCCGCGTCTTTGTCATGTGGTACGACGTCCCGGTCACCAACAACATCACCAACACCACCACCACCATCACCGCGCAAGCCATCTGCTCCCCGTCCTCCACCCTCGGCGGCCGCCTCGGCTGCCCGTGGTACGTCGGCGAGGGCATCCAGTCCTCCGCCGATATCGTCTACACGCCCGACGGCCTGGTCTCCGTCCGCGGCAACCCGTACTTCTCCGACCCCGCCGGCGCCGACCTCCGCGCCGCCGCCCGCTCCCTCAGCGAGTTCCTCGTCGCCGGCCGCCGCGCCGACCCGCGCTTCTCCCCCGTCGCCCCTGACCCCGCCACCTACGACCCCGCAGACGTCGACGCCATCGCACGGTACATCAACGCGACCCGCACCGGAAATAACCACTGGCAGGGATCCACCAAACTCGGCGACAAGGAAGACGACGGCACAAAGGGCGGCCGCGCCGTCGTCGACACCGATTGCAAGGTCTTTGGAACGGACAACTTGTACATCACGGACGCCGGCATCGCAACCCGAATGACCACTAGCAACCCCGTGTACATGGTCATGTCGTTTGGCGAAAAGTGCGCGGAACGGATCCACGCCAGTCGGTCGTCCGACAAATGATGAAACATCTTGTGGAAGGAGGGGGGATTGGGCCTGCTTATGGCGAGGGGCAAGTGCATGTAATTTTTCTATGTCTTTTCATCTTCGTTCCTTTTTTTCTGTTTTTTACTTTTTCTACGCCGATTCGGACAAGGGCTTTTCCCTTGTTTTTTCTCTCTTGAAAGTCCAAGACAATTCTACGAGTAACAAACCAATCTCTCGAGGCAATTGAACCGCTTTACAAGCGGGTGGGCAGCGGCGATTACCTAGAGTTCCGAGCCTCCCGCACAGTGCCGCCGACGTGCGGCAGTTCCCCTTCCAAACAATGCAAACAGACAGTGCACAGGCAGATGCCCTGTAAGCCGCTTTGACCGGATGCCACGTTTGAGCACATTCTCATTTAACACTATCCCCGGTGTATGCAATCCGATTGCGAGGAGGAAGGGAAATGATTGCTGGGGGCGAAGCAAGGCAAGCCGTGCTCGACAGCGTCAAAGCCTTCACGCACTCATCTGGGCGAGGCAGTCTCGTGGGGGTGGGCGACGCGCGAGTGAAAAGGCGGGCGAACTCAATTTCTCTGTTGATTTTGATCAAAGTTGAGGGGGCTGTTTCTTAACGTGGATGCTGGGAGAGGCCGTTAGCCGTGATGGTGAACCGAATGGTTGCATTCGTGTGCATTCGTGTATTTCTGGACGAGACCAGGGAGCCTAGCCCATTGCGTTACATTTTCAATACCACCGCCCTTCAAAAGACAATCTTGTCCGATCCCGATCGGGTTGGCCAACAAAAAATAACGAACAAAACAAGGCACAACACACGCCATGAACACTTCCACTCTCCCTTGGTACCCGCCCCGAGCGCTCGCCTCCTGCGCTGGCACCACCGTCGTCCCCTTCAACACCTCCGCCGGCGTCATCGCCACGAATCCGGCCGCGTCCCGCTACGACGCAGGTGTCGAGTGCGCGTGGAGCGTGGGCGTTGCGGACGGGCTGGTTGTGAGGGTGAGTTGCGCTGCTTTACTTCTTTCAACTGTATCAGGAAACATCGGAAAAACTGACGTCGAGGGGGGTTGGGCGCGGTTTTTTTAGCTTGACTTTCTCGAGTTCGACACCGAGTGCGGGTGCGTGTTTCTCCCTCCAGCAGGGCTGACTTTTACTAACCACATGCGCTCTTCGACTTTCCAGCTGGGACTTCCTCACCATCTACGACGGCCCCAGCCCGCTCTCCCCGCTCCTCTCCCGCCTCTGCGGCACCTTCACCCCATCCTCGCCCCCGCGCGTCGTCGTCTCCTCCGGTCCCGCCGTCTACGTCGAGTTCTATTCCGACGCCGCCATCGAGGCAGGCGGCGTCGTTGCCGAGTTCGCGGCTGTTGGTAAGCGGAGGACCAGGGTTCCGGGAAAAGAGGGGTGGTGTGTGTGTGTGTGTGTGTGTATTGCTACACGGATTTGTTGCGAGTTTCTAAAAGAAGGCTTCGGCGTATCAGGAGAGAATGCGATCTGTGACCGCGACGCGGCGTGTGGCGGCGCTGGATCTGGTGCGTGCAAAGGCGGACGGTGCGTGTGTAGCGAGGGCAGGCGCGGGACGTTTTGCGAAATGGGTGAGTACAAAAGGGGCGAATGGTCTTCTTTGCAACTAAAAAAAAAAAAAAATCTACTTGGCTTACCCACAATCGCTGGAAGCGACGGCCGGGAAGAACGCTTTCACTCCGCGGCAAATGCACGCGGCCGCTTATGACTCGAACGTGGATGTAAGTGGCGTGTGAGAGGGGGTTTGATTTCAACAATCTCGTTTTTTTTTAAGCCCTTTTCCCCAATCCATCCGGCCCAAGATCCTCTATGTCAGTGGGGGAGAAGGCGCCATGGGCTTTCTCGACGACTTGTACGTGTACAATTTTACATCTTCCTCGTGGGCCCAGCAAATGAAGGATGTTGCTACGCCAGCGACAACGTGGCCCGGCGCAAGGTGGGAGTTGGAACTTTCTTCCCATTGCTCTGAGAGGAGTTGTAACATCGCCGGCTGCACAGATCGGGCCACACTGCGTTCGTGTGGAACGGCCGCTTTTACCTGATCGGCGGTGAAGTGGCCAGCGGCGAGAGCCCAAACCTGTTGTGGGGCTACGACGTTGGTGAGGAAACCGACGGCTTTCGCTCACCGCTTTTTGTCCGCTCTGGCTGAACCTACGGGCGAAAAAAAAACAAAAAAACAATCAAAGCTGCAAACAGTTGGACCGCCTTCCCTACCTCCGGTGATGCGCCACCCAACCGCGACGCTGCTACCTACGCCTTCGTCGCCCCCGACGGCAAAACCGTGAGACCGACGCTGCTCACGTTTGGCGGTGTCGTCGCTACGCCTGGAGGGCTTGCGGTTGCCCGCTCGCTGTACTCCTTGGACATTGGTGATCTATTCCACTGTTGAAGCTGCCACCCTTGTCGTTGCTTTAACTCCCAAACCGCTTCCACCTCCCCAACCACCCCCTCTTCCCACTCAAAAACCACATAAAATTTCTCAGCGACCCTGACCTGGTCCCGCCTCCCCAACCCCCCGGCCCCGGCCTACGCCGCCGCCGCCGCCTACGACGCCTCCTCCCGCTTCCTCCTCGCCTGGGGCGGATACACAACCTCCGCCGGCCCGCCCCAGCTCCTCGCCTACAGCATCGACGCCGCCCTCTGGTACACCCTCCCCGCCACAACCCCGCCCGCCACCGCCTACGCCGCCGCCGCTGCGTCAGGCGCCGTGGGCGGAGTCTGGAGCGTCGGCGGCCTCGCGGGCGGCGGCGACTGCTGGGGCGGCGGCGGCGCGGCAAGGTTCGACGTGCGGTGCGCGCGGTGGAGGACGGGCGACGGCGGCGGCGACGCGACGGCGGCGGCCGCGTCGGCCGCGAGGAGGGCTGGCGCCGCTGCGGTCGAGCGACGCGGCGTCGTATGGGTCGTTGGCGGGAGCGACGGGGCGCTGCTGAACGATTTGGTGGCGGTTGGTGACGACCGCGTCGCGGCCGGCAGTGGCGCGTGTGCAGGTGAGGGCGGCGTCGGGGGCGATTTTATTTTATTTTGTTTGAGATGTGGACTTATTCGCTTTTCTGTGTCGCGCAAGTTGCGTTTAATTGGTGCAGGAGCGTCTACTACGGCTGCGATGATTGCGTCGCGAGGCCGTATTGCAAATGGGACGCTGCAGCCGCGTCGTGCGAGTGGAAGGACGCGGCCGCGGGTCTCGGCAGTGGTACCGGCGGCACCGGCGACTTGCAGCAGTGCCCTCAAGGTAGGAAGCAGCGGTACTTTCTTACTGCCACCGGTTTTTTTTTTTTTTTTTTTTTTTTTTTTTTTTTTGTTTTTGACGGACCCGTATTTTCCTGCAGTTATAAACGTCAATCTTGACTCGTCTATCGCTGGAGTTGTCACGGAGAATACGACCGTCTTGTACCGCGTCTACGTCGACGCGCCAGAATCAGGTCGGATTGCTGTTTACACCATTTAATCTCACCCCCTCGAAGCTAACCCCTCCGTGCTTTTTACTTCCAACAAAGACCTCTACATTACTCTCACTCAATCCACCCAGACTGCCCTCGTCCTCACCCTCCCCTCCATCCGCACTTCTCGCACTCCCGGCCTCACCGACCCACACCCCACCCTCCTCCTCCCCGCCTCCGACCCACGCCGCTATTCCGGCCCCTACTACGTCCGCGTCGCACTCGCCGCCCCCGCTCCAACCCCCGTCGTCGACTTCACCCTATCCGTCTTCCAATCCCCCGCCGCATCCGACCCCGGCGGTGTCTGGGTCCAGAACGACGACGGACGAACCGCCGTCGACCTCCGGACCTTTGTCTTTGCCTTCCTCGTCTGCGTGACCGCGGGCATGGCGCTGGCCTACGCGGTTCGGCGAGTCCGGGAGCGCGCGCGAGACCGCGACAACGTCGACGCGTTCTGGCGCTGGGCCGTCGGCCTGGCCGCCCTGTCGCCGCCGCCGCCGCCGCCGCCGCAGGTCTTCCGCGCGGTCGTGGCGCTGCCGGCGTCGCCGCTGGACCCGCGG
This sequence comes from Zopfochytrium polystomum, assembly GCA_025765615.1. Lineage (NCBI taxonomy): Eukaryota > Fungi > Chytridiomycota > Chytridiomycetes > Chytridiales > Chytridiaceae > Zopfochytrium > Zopfochytrium polystomum. The sequence goes on along the minus strand of JAIVFJ010000014.1, from coordinate 16,962 downwards.
GAAAGCGCGGTGACGGTGTGCACAAAGACGGAGAAAGACACGACGACCGACGGCGCGGGGGCGCTGGAAATGGGGATCCTCAAGTCGGCGCGCGTCGGCGAGCCAAGCCGACGCCGCGGCGTGGTATGTGTTGGCGGGGTCATACGTTGTTTGTTTTCGCTGACCGTTTCCGCTTCAAAACTCCTCGTCGCACTCCCCCACCAGCCGCTCTCTCTCGCGCTCCTCGAGCTGGCAGGTCCGGCTTCACCCGCCGTCGCCGTGCAGTCGTGCGTAGTCGTGTTCCCCGGGGCGCGTGCCGCGCTCGCGAGGGGCGAGCTGCCGCCACTGGCTGTGGGAGTCGGTTTGAGGCGGGTCGTGGAGTGAGGGGTTTGGAGGAGATTGCGCTTCGTATTTCTGCGTGTACTCGCAGCTCCTCCCCCGGTTCTGTGCAAATGTGGGGGGACGACGAATGGATGGAAGCGTGACAGAGAGCGATGTGCAAGCAAATCGTGACAACGATCTCATTGTCGCCAACCATGGGTCGCGTACTTTTTTTGTTCCCCGCTTGCATCTACCGCTTCAATCACAATCCCTGCCACAGATTAGACCTGTGGAATTCAATCTTTCTTCCCCCCCCCCCCCCCGCCCCGAAAATACTCCCTCATCCCTGATTGAAGATGGAAACCGACAGTTGCTTTAAACGACATGGCAGCCGCAAAACGAAAAAGGTTGGTTTGGCCCCAAGAGGAGATCCGTCCAGGGCCAGGACCGGAAGCCGTGAGTTAGAAAGCGATAGCAGGCGGGAGGTTCTCGTTATTCATACTTCACCTTTGCCTCAATGACCTGCCGCTTGGCCGGGGTCGGGCAGCGGGACGAGGGGTACGGTTCAAATGCGTTGCAAACTTCATCACCATTTTGAAAACAAAGCTGCGTGATTCAAAGTTCAAATCATATGTAGTTAGGGTACCCAAACCTCTCGCTGCGAAAATTCGCTCCCTTACCATAGGACAACAAAGCTGTTTTATTGGATTTCAAGTTTCAAGTTAAGTTGTGGCACTGCCGCGCTTCGGCCGGCGACTTCCGCTACTGCCGTTCCACCCTCTCCACCGCCAAGTCCTTTGCAAATGCACCACCGGCGGCACCGTCGGCTCGCGGCTTGAACGCCATTCCCATCTGGTCCATCGTCGACGACAAGACCATGTCGGCAATCGCCCCCGCCGACTCCGCCGCCGCCGCCGCAGACGCCGCCGCCCCCGTCCCACTTTGAGACGACGACACCGAGGACCGCACCGACGGCGTCGGGGAAGCGCCGGCCGAAGACGGCAGCGAGAATGCCGACCGCGGCGACCCGCCTCCGCCGCTAACCGACAAGCCGCCCACCGGCACGGCCGCCGCCCGTCCGCTGCCGCCCCGCGGCGGGCCTAGCATAAATGTGCTCAGCTCCACCGCGCCCACCATCGCCAGCGCCGTCGAGTTCGGGTCCGCCGTGGTGCCCTCCTCGCACAGCGCGACGGCCGCCGGGAACGCGACCTCCGCCGCCGCGCACGCCGCCCGCAGCCGCGTCATGCTCAGCTGCGGCTCGATGAGGAGGCCCAGGAAGAAGAAGCGGCGAAAGCCAGGCCGCAGAAGCACCGGGCGGTACGTGGAGGCCGGGGCGTCGATAGGAGTCAGGTTGAGGCTTGCGCGGGGTGGGAGCATGGTGTATTCCGTGTTGGGAAGGAGGGGCGGGATCGCGGGAGGAGAGAGGAGGAAGGGGATGTTCAGGAGCGTAAAGAGCTTGATGGTGAAAATGGAGTCGACGAAGAGGTCTTTTGGGGGGGTTTTGGGGTTGTTGGGCGTGGATGCGAGTAAAAAAGTACCCCGAATACAATAAGGTGATTGTTTAGCGGCTCGAACGATGCATACAGCAAAGTACAGAAAGTGGAATTTGCACGTGCCTTTTTGGCTGTGGTCCATCAGCCGCGCCATCGCCACGATCTTGGCTTGTTCCAGCAAACCCGTGCCGCGCGGCTCCACGGTGGCGTCGAGGTGGTCGTAGAGCCCGTCTAGAGCCGTCCGCACCGCCGGGTGGACCGCAAAGTCCGCCGAGAGGAGGTACGCCGCGGGCGGGCTCGGCGGAGGAGGAGGAGGAGGAGCTTGCAGCGAGGCGTCCAACGACCGTTGCCGACGCGGGTGTTGCCGCGACGTAGACGGCGCCGGCGAGTCAGTGGGCGCGGGCTGTGCGTTGGCGATTCGTGAGGCTTCGCGCGAAGGCCGGCGATGTTGTTGTTGTGGTGTCATGGTGGTGGCGGTCGCTCCGCCCGTAGTCGCCATTTCATGGTGCGAGTCGGGCACCTGCAGCTCCTGCTGCAGGTGCGAGTCGGGTACATGCAGCAGCAGCGACTGCTGGTGGTCGTGGAGGTGCTGCTGGTGGTGTTGCTGGTAGAGGCGCTGCAGGAGCTGCAGCTGGTGCGGGCGGTGCGCCTGCTGCTGCCGAAGCAGCGGCTGCGGGAGCGATTGCGAGCGTGGCGACGAGGACAAAGAGGTAGAAAGGGGCACGGCCGGGGTTGAGGACGTGTACAGGGAGGAGCCCTCATCATCATCATCGTGGTGGTGGTGGTGCTCGTGCTGCTGCTGGTGCAGCAGAGGCTGTTGGAGGTGTTGAGCAGCAGGGCGGGGGGCTCCTCCTCCTCCTCCTCCTCCTTCTCGCCCTCCTCCTCCTCCTCCTCGTCGTCCTTGTCGTTCTCGTTCTCCTCCGCCTCTTGGCGGCGCCGATGGGAGGCGGTCCACAGGCGGCGGAAGCGGCATTGTGGAATGGACGGAGAGTGTTTTTTTGCGCGCGGAAAAAATATTTATGCGCCGCTTCCGTCGATGGATGGGGACTCCCACACTGCAGGACTCACAGTGCGCCGAAACGGAGAGTGCGAGAGAGAGAGACGGACAGACAGACGGACAGAAGTTAGAGGGAGAGAACGAGGGAGAGAGAGGGAGAGTGAGAGTGTGTTTTTTGTGTTGTCCGTTTTTTTTTCCGCACAAAAAAACAACAAGCGAAAAAAACAAAAATAAGCCCAAAAAAAAAAAAAAAACAAAAAAACAAACAACACACGAAAGAAACAAGAATGTAAACAAACAAACCAACAAACAAACCAACAAACCAAAAAAAAAAAAAAAAAAAAAAAAAAAAAAAGTTGTGTGAGGCGGTTTCCTCCTCCTCTTCTGCCAATTTTTATTTCGCTTGCTTGCGCGCTTTGGGGGCGCGGCGGGTCTTCTTTTTCTTCTTCTTCTTCTTCTTCTCCTTCTTCGGTCTGTGAAGGGATGGATGGAATGAATGAATGAATGAATGAACGTTGGCGGGGGGTTGGCGTTTGCTTCTTCGCAAGCAAGACGGCGGGCGATCATTGACCAGGAGCCGCTATCAGACGGGGGGGTGGGGGGGGGGGGGGGGTCACACACACAGCCAACCCTCTGACCGGAAGGGCGCGCGCGGTGTGTGTGTTTGCTGTGTGCGCGCTGCATCGCGAGGATGCGGGCACAAAGCCCTTCTGGTGAAGGGGGCCAAGGAAGAATGAAAATGTCTCCCGTAAATATATGAGCATGTTGAGTTGACGAGAGACGGAGAGAGAGACGGAGAGAGAGAAGAGCGAAGTTTTGGGTGTGTGTGTGTGCGTGTGTAGCTTCGATCGCAACTGCCCTGCATGTGCAGAAAGTGGGTCGGTCTCGCTTTCGCCTGGTTGAGAGTCCGCATACAGGAAGGTCAGAATGAATTGGGAACTACGTAACGACGAACGATAACACGACACGACTTCCCCATACCACACCCTCGCGCCGCCCGCACTCCGCACTGCTCCTTCGCATCATCGTCGTGGTGGTCTTCCAGCGCGCAAGCTTCGGACTGACAAGGACAGAATGAAGAAGCATGAAGGGAGATCGGCACATCGCAGCACATCGTGCATCACGATTACCCACTCGCAGCAGCACAGCAGTAGCAGCAGCCGCTGGCACGCCGATGACCGTAACCCACCACCACCAACTCCTATCACAGCCAACATCACCCACATCAGCTGGCAAGGGGGGCCGGATGTTCGCTCGCTCGCTCGCTCGTCCTCGCTCAGGCGTCTGGGTTCAGGGACGGGGACGGAGGGCCCGGGGCGGCGATCTGTGGTTGGTAGGTGAGTGGTCTGCGTACTCCCAACACACCTGCCCATGCCGACTAACTCTGCCCGGCCACCCCCACCGATCTCTCGTTGTCCACGTCAATCTGTGTCAACGACAATTTCAGGTGGAGTGCGGACTTTGTCTCCAACCGATTTTCAAACTCAGCTGCACAATCTCGAAGCCGCTGCTGCAGACACACTCAACCTCCTCTCACCCCAGTTTTGTCGGAATAATTGCGTGCCGGGGCGGTCTTCGCTAAACTCCGCCGTTAAAACTGACAGGCCGTCGGAAGCGAAAAGAAAAAAAAAGAGAAAAAGGAAGCAACAGCAGCAGCCGCGCAACCCCCTTCCCGCACACGCCCACCAACACGCCCACCTTCATCTCGCCCTCCCACCTCAACGCGCTTCCTGCTGTCGGCGACCTGCGTTTCCCATCTATCCTTCCGTCAAAGGTAATCCCAGCATTTCGAACCAAGTTTCCACATCCCTCTGTCCGCTCGGTTCTAACCTTTCTCGTCCCGTTCACCCCCGTCCTGCTCCTCCCGCTCACCACACACCCGTCCCTCCAGCCTCTCCAACCCTCAACGCGATGAAAAAGAGCAGCCTTTCCTGGCGGTCCATCATCCCCGCCGCCGTGATCCTCCTCCTTCTGGCGCCGGGGTTCGTCTATGCGCGCGCGCTTCCCGACATCGGGGGCTCGACCGAAGCTGGGTGAGTCGCGCATTGAGGGTGTTTGACTTTGTTACTGCGCAAGGCCCCGTTTGCTAATTGGCTGATTGGAATTGTCTCGTTCGCCCTCACCCAACGATCAAAACAAACCCCCGTTCCCGAACGCATCCAGCTATAGCGCCGCCAACTACTCGTACTCTTCCACCAGCTGCACAAAGTCAAAGACTACGTCCACGACTTCCTGCACCAAGAGCACCGCGTCATCAGCGGCTGTTGTCACCCCAACCGTAAGCGTCCTCGGGAAGGAGGTCTCGCGATGCCCACAGAACACGACGACCGTCACGGCGACGGCCTTGGTCACTGCCACAGCGACTCTCAGCGTCACCGCTTTCAACACCGTCACTCAGACTGCCACCGTCACCTCCGTCTCCGTATCGCCGACTGTTAGCTTTAGGACGAGCACCGCAACGAACACTGCCACCGTCACGGCCACATCCACGACCGTCAGCTTGTCGACTGCAACCTCCACCGCAACGGCCACCGTCACACAGGTCGTCGTGCAGATCCAGACGGTTACGGCGGTGTCGATCTCGGTCGCGACTGTGACGGCGACAGCGACGTCCGTTACGACGAAGAATACCACGGCGACGGCCACTGCTACGGCTACGTCGGTACGCGTTGTCACTGACGTCGAAACCGACACCCGTAACATCACCACCACCGCAACGGCGACCAACACACGGACCGAGACCGCGACCACCGTGTCCAAGACCACGGCGACGGCGACCGAGACGGCGACTCTTGTTCAAGTTCGAGTCGAAACCGCGACAGTCACCGCCACCGCGACCACCACTGCTACCGCCACCGTCACGGCCACGGTCACGGCGACCCAAAACACCACGGCCACCCAGACCACGACCAGCACGGCAACCTCCGTCTCCCTGACGACCCAAACCCAAACCCTCACCCAGACCCAGACGACTCTCTCCGTCTCCGTCGACACGCAAACCAGGAACCTCACCGCAACCACCACCGCCACCGCCACGGCAACGTCCACGGCGACCGCGACTTCGTTCATCACGGTGCCGACGACAAAGACCTCGACGGCCACGGAGACGGCGACTTCCCTGTCGGTCTCGGTGTCCGCTTCTGCGTCGCCTTCGCCAACGACGAAGACGGAGACAGCCACGGCGACGACAACGGCCACTGCGACCTCCACCGCCACGCAGACTACGACCGCCACATCGACGGCTGTATCTCGCTTCGCTGTCCCCGTCGTCGAGGTAGTCACTGCGACGGCGACCGTCACCGCGACCGCTACCGTCACGTCCACCGCGACTGCCACCACCACGGCCACGACGGAGCGCACGGCGACGGTGACCGCCGTCGCGACGGTCACCAACACCGTGTCGCAAACCGTGACCGCGCGCGTGACGGTAACTGCGCCGTGCCCGGTGTCGTCGTCGTCGGTGGTTGTGCTGGGGAGTATCATTTCGAGGGCGATCAGCGTCCCGTCGTCTTCTTCGTCGCCGCCGGTGGCGAGCAGCAGCAGCTCAGGGACACCGTACAGCGTGCCAGCGACGCTTGTGCCGTACGCTATGCCGACGCCGACCGAGTCGTCGAAGCCGTCGTACTGAGTGGGTGATCGTTGAATTTGTGGAACTCGTTCGTTTTTTTCACCCCGTTTCTTTGATGAGTGTCCCATTCCACCCATCCCGTCACCCGGTTGGCTTCACCTTCAACTCTCTGTGTTTCCGTGTATTCTGCTTTTCCCGCCTCGATGTCTTTTCTTTGATCTTGTTTTTTTTTTTCGTTAGGAGTCGCCCGTTGACCTGTCCCATGTCCGTCACCGCCACCCGCATCCCGCAGTACTTGTGTTTTCCCTTCTACCTTCCCCACATCATGTCGACTTATTTATTTAAGGATGTATCCTTAGCTTTTTTTTTGAACAACAGTCGTCCCCTCTCTCCCACTGCTGTCTCTGCGGCCACGACGCTGTATCACTATTTCATACATATTATCACTTCTTCTCTGTTGTTGACGCATGTTGATTTTGTTCGTGCCCAACACTCGGAAACAACCTTGCGTATACTTATGTGGACCGACCGCTCTTATCTCTTCACCGCATTCGTCTCCTTTCCCTCGGAAGGGAAAAAAGTGTGGTGCGGGGTGAGAGGGAGGCGGCAAATTGTGAGAAATAAATTGGCTTTTTTTTTTGTAGGATTTCGAATGGTGGGGTGAGTGTGGTTGGCGCGAGGCGCAGGTATTGAACGTAAGGGATACGAGAGGTCGGAGCCCACAGAGGGGGGCGGGTGGGTGAAGGGACAACGGCAGCGAGAAAAGCAGGAACGAGCTCACTTTTTGCCAGTTCGTGAAACGAACGAAAACGGGCTAGGTTCCCGCCGCGTGACCCACAAAGAAGTCGCGTAATTCATAGTAGCCTGCTCATATTCACGCCCTTCGCCTTACGTCTTTTTCTCGTCCCCACCCCGCGCGATGCTCCCGGTGGACTCGATTTGCCAGCGGGGGTTCCCTTCGCCTCGCCGACCTTTGTTGAACGGGGGCCTTGGCTCCCGCGCCTGTTTGGCACGCCGCGCAACAGGTGAAGGAGTCAGTTAGGCTTCCCGCACTACGGTAGCAAACGAATCAACTGACGGCAATCTCACCAGCCTTACATTCAGCTTTTTCGTGCGCTGGTCCTTGGTCTGGCCTAAATACTTCGCGAGGCGCAGGAGGAAAGGGGAGGAACCCAGTCAAGGAGGAGCCTATTTCACCAACTTATGAAGAGTCTCTGCAGCAAGACTACTGCAATGCAACAAACTGCAGGGCAGCAAGCCACATTTACTACCTTGCCACTGGATGGTTTTTCCTTCACACTTGCTTGTTTGCACTAAAGTGGGTGGGATGGTGGTTTCAGGGAAGCTGTTGCAGGGGACTTGTGGAGAACGTTTGTCTGAGCATATCCCAACACAGTTGCATGGTCAAAGCTGATGAATGTGCCAAATTAAGCCTTTGTTCTGGTGCTGAGACATGACAGCACTGTGCTGGGTCTCAGGACTTTTGTCTTTGATGAAAGACAAACAAAAATGGTTGTCCTTGAAGGCAGGCTCACACTCAGACCAGAACAAAGCTGTTTTAGAAGTCAGAACGCCACTGTCCCTTTCATCTGAGGAATTGAGCCAGCTTAAAGTGTAGACTGTCAGTAGAATCACATCCCACACACATCAATGTGTTCCTCAATGTGCTCTGTACAGGGATCAAATCTGTTATTTTTTGAATTTTTTAAAACATTTGTTCAGAATGTGCCTGGAAGTGTGTCATGCCCCTTAGTTGCCAAGGGGCAACCAAAATCTTGGCCCTCCTGTTTGAATATTCTTGAGGGACACTCTGGTCCAGTCACCTCTGCAGCATTCAGTCCTGATGGGCAGTTTGTTGTGTCGAAAGTGAAGACAAGACAGTCAGGATTTGGAATGCTTCCACTGGTCAGGAGCTGCATAAGCCGGAGGGACACTTTACCTCTGCAGCATTCAGTCCTGATGGGCAGTTTGTTGTCTCTCGAAGTGATGACAAGACAGTCAGGATTTGCAATGCTTCCACTGGCCAGGAACCGCATAAGCCGGACGGTTTTTCATTTGTGAGACTATACTCACTCTTTTGACCCTGGGATCTGGGCCCTAGAGTGAGGGAAAGCAAATAATAGGCTAAAACTAACTTTATTGGGCTGTTGTCTGGGGGGTGTTTCAACCCTACTACTTGCCTAGTCCACGAAGTATCCCTACTGATCTGTCTAACAGGGGTCTCAAACACAAAGAATGAACATTCAGAGGAACAATCCTCTGAGGGATTGGTGCTGGAGCACCAATTACTCGCATGGCCACAGGCCAATGTGAGGGGAAACAAAAGGGCACTCTCGAGGGAGCAACACAACCACAGAATAAAGAGAGAGAAGAGGGAAACGGTGGTTCTATCTCAGTAACCTAATCTCAAATACAACAGGTGCAGTTAATAGTGACAGGACGGACAGGGCGCGACCTAGCGCCCCTCGTTGTCGCCAGCGACAGGGGGGAGAGAGAGAAGGGAGTTGACTATGTAGGGGTCAGAAGGTCGCCAGCAAGGAACTCGCACGCGGAAACACCTGCGATCATACATGCACCCCGCTGGGCTGCGTTGGCACAATCACTCAACCAACAAGCTTTATCGCATCGCACTCATACTCACACATCTCACTCTCACAGCAATAGGACTGAGGCAGGCACTCGTAGATCGAACTCTCAGGTGTCGGGGACTGTGCAGGGCGCAGCCACCAACACCCTCATGAGGTCGACGACCCCACCGCCGTCGCCTTTGCAGCAGGCGGGTGCCTGTGATCCTCACTCCAACACAGAGCCAGCAGTGTCACACAGTTGGTGGTGGGGCCAGCTGCCTTCCCCACCTGGGGCCCCTTAAGAGGAGCCCCCGAAGGGACCATATACTCACCTGGGTGTGTACCACTTCTCACTACCCTCACCTCCTTGAGCCAGATGGATTTGAAGGGACTCTGTATTGGTGCCAAAGGACAGAAATCAGATTGAAGAAAAAAGGAAAAAGAGAAATGGCCCAAAAACAGCGAGAGGGAAATTGACAAGTCAACCCATGACTTGGAGCATCCACCACAATGCTCTAAGTCCCCCCAACCCTAAGCATGAATGTATATGTGTCGAAAATAAATAATAAATTAGGCAGGCTTGGGGTACAGCCTGTCAGGCAACCCATCCCTAGGCAGTCAGGCAGTCTCCGTTAGTCACCAAAAAAGAAAATATGTTGAGAAAACCCTGGTGCAACAGAATCTGTTAAGACAAAAGTAGTAAAAGCAGGCCCAATAATAAAGACAGGTTAGCTGCAAGTACACTTTTTGATAACGCCTTGGAAACTATAGAACTGGGAATAATAGTAGGGTCCCGATCCTTGCTGTTTTATGACAGGTACGCTTGTTTTTGCAAATAAAATCCCTAGACTTTATCACTGAGACCTCAGTGTAGTCTCACACATTCACTGTCACTCTCACTTTTCCTGGTTTTGATGTGGTGCTCCGCAATGTGCTTCATGTCCCATCACTCAAGGAACCGCTCCTCTCTGTGTCACATGTCCTCCAAGACCCAACTGCTGGGATGCTATTCACTCAAGATTCTGTCTTTCTTCTTGATCTTGCTACCTCACATCTCAACACGGCATCAAGATTGGCGAACGATGTGACAGCCTTTACTATCTCATCCCAGTCCAGCACCCAGCTGCGCAGAGGAAAATTTCAGTTGAGCCCATTGCCTACGCATCACCAGCAACTGCATGCGACCTATGGCACTGACGTTTTGGCCAAATCCACCGAGAGCAAGTACGTGACACTCTCAAGTCTGGTGATGTTGACAGTGCTCCGGCTCCACCACCAACAACACACAAGCCTTGCCTCATTTGCAATATGGCAAAGATGCTTCGGCAACACCTCATGGCCAAACCTTGTTTTGATTTTGCCCTGCTGCAGATGCTGTGTACCAACCAAACTGGAAAGATCAGTACACATTCTCTTGATGGTTCCAACTACTTTGAAGTTATTGTCGACTACACCACAGGCTATACTTGGGTCAATACTGTCACTCGCACATCAGGTGTCACTCAAAGGATAATTGATCGCATTGATTTTGAAGAGCAACTCTTCCCCACTCGTCGAACTCTATTTGTACAGGCAGACAACCTCAGTCTTAACACTCAGCAATTTGGGGCCTACTGTATCAACCACCAACCTCCCATCAAATGGTGATTCTTTCATGTCAGTGTTAGGTGGAACTGACTAGTTAGCAGCAAGAGGCACAAGACGGACCTGAACCTATTGTGGCTGTCAGTTATTGTTCTCATGATGCCCATGGGAGAGCAAGCCACTGCCAATGCAGACCTGGGTGCTGGCTTGCGCTGATGAAAAATACTCCGAGTATTAAGTGGAACGGAAACCTAGTGTCAACAGTTTTCCTCCTCCTCGGCTCAAGTAGATAATATAGGAGAGGTTTTTACCCTGTGCTGGTCACGCTTGCCTAGCAACTATTACAGTGTATATCATCATCATGTATCAATAATTCATAACAGAGTTTTTTTCTCTTTCTCTCCAAGTTGGGGAGAAGGACCACCCACAAACACACATCTCCCAAAATGAAAAAACCTGTGAACAGAAGAGACTCACGAAGCCACACAGAATGCTTGCCTTCCTTTCTTTGAGAGTCCGATAAAGTGGATGAGGGAGCAAGGAGAGCTCGCAACAGTGTGGCTGAACAAGGGTCATGTGAACAAACCGTCACGAGGCATCCCACAATGAAGACCAGGAGAATTTAAAGAGGGCACCAAGAAATCCTCCACAAAACTCTGAATGGACTCTGTCAACGTCAAGCACACAAGCGAACAGTCCAGCTACTGCACAAACAAGCGCACCGAATGCGCCCCTGACATTGCAACAGCTTTCTGAAAAGGTACGAGACATGTTGCAGTGGCTCATGAAAACATGATTCTCCAGCCTTCCCAGCAAGGTGCTTCAGCAAGACCACCCCCTCGCTTTCATCCGTTCCAACGGAATGAGAATCAGCCACAGCAGCTTTTGCAATGCTGCCAGCGGTTGCTGCATCGTGAGTTCACTGCAGGTTACCCTTGTTCCTGCGCATTGATGAAACCTATTGCAGACGCTTGCCAGGGCCCGTCCAGTGCCTTCCCCGCCTACTGCAGCAGCTGCTCGCCTGCTGTACACCCAGCCTCCTGCTGACCCCTGGGTTTCCCTCGTCGAATGGGAGATTAACAACGGTCGCATTTGAGGCAGCGCCATGCCTCAACTATGTCTTCTTGCTGTGAGAAAGTTCCATTCCCCATTTAACAACACATTCTTACCCTTTCTCTGCTCACGTTAGGAAACTCCAGTGCATGACCTTACTATGTAACTACTTGGGCACATGTTACACTTGACAAAGTCAACGAGCACAACTGATACAATTCCACGTGACGTTGCAGTAAGAGTTTGCAAGCAGTCGCAAGTGGTGTGCACGTTCACGTTGCAATGGGTAATTAACGGTTTTGCCACCAATCAGAGGGATCTCCAGCGCTTCGTTCTGCGTTACCTCCATAAATTCCACCCCTTTCCTCAAGTTGGCACTTTAAAAGAAAGCAAGATACCCACTCTCTCCTCAGCTGGTCTGAAAATTGAAAACGCGGTGGACTGCAGTATTGATTGCACAAACTGGGTCGTGGTAAGTAACTTGAACTGAAGCTTTGTCGCTCACTGCTCCCTGTAGTCCAATATGTCTAGCATCGGCAGATACACACCAGTTGAAGGTGCGGCTTTGTCCAACCTCCGCACCTCTGTATCAGACATTCTCAGCTCGACAAAATCTGAGTGGAAAAAAAATTGTAAGTGAGCAGCAGACACACTGTAGCACGGACTTTCTGAATCTCCTTTCAAAAGATTTCGAAACAGTTCAAGAAAGATGAGCTTTGTCCTGATACTTTGGCTGCAAGGTTCTTCAAGCCAATTAAGAAAGACTCCCCATTGCCGTATTTTCCTCCAATTTCAGCTGAAGAGCTTCGCATGGGCCGTTGGGCATTTGCAGTCCTTTGCGTAATGTGTCGTTTTAATGTCTCAGCTCCATGCGTACTACTGCCATTCAGTGAAGCTCACGTTTCCAAATTGCGGCTTGTGGGAGGTCGTGAACTCTCTACTCATGGAATTTGATTTGTATGATAGCGAAGCTCAAGTTGAATTTATCAGCCAGTGTGAGAGTGAAATGACACTGCTAGATTTCGCTATTATGGACCAAGACTCTGCAGAAGCAGCGAACCATGATCATTTTGATGAGCCTACGAATGCCTGAGTCTGTGCATGTGACAAATTCGCTCCTGCATATTTACTTTACACAGTCCCAGTCTTCGAAGTACCTGCATAGTTGCAAAGGTTTGGACATGCTGAGAATTTCTATTCGCCTGCAAGACGGTGGCTGGGTCGCTAAAGTGGTACCCCACCGACGCGGCACCCGTAGGCACCACCGCGAGCGCGCCGGCAATGATCAAGCACGACATATGCCCAACGGCAAGCACAATGACGACTGCGACGCCCAGCGGGGAATGGTCACCGTGGACACATATGCTTGTGTTGACACTGTGGATCCGTCCGGGTCGGGTCGCTCAGGGCTAGCACGCTTGCAACGCTGCTGGGCTCCCCCAACGACAGCGAGCTCAGCAAAAAAGGTGCGAATGCGCCGGTCAACGGGTCGTACACGACTGCGCTGACTGTGAACCAGATACGATAAGCATCGCCGCTGGCGTGTCCTTGGCATTTACAACCGCACGCGGCAGAGAGGGCAAGACAGAGCTTGTGGGATCAAAGCCGGCTACAGTCGACACGTTCTGGCTGTCCCACTTTTGCAGAAAGCCCCATTGCACAAGCTGGCGATCAACGAGGAACTCGAACGCCAGTCACCTGTCCCCGACCGCGAGGCTGCCATCTCCTCCAAGCGCGCCTCCATCCACACCACACCACCAACACCCACTCCATCCACGTCTGCCACACCAGGCCCCGCATTGCACAAAACGCAGCGACGGTCGAGTCGGCTGAGGCCCACCGTTCAGACTGTCAGTCACTATTGGCCCTTTCGGTTCATGTGCGTTTTCCCAACGCAGGGTTCCCAGTTGCCTTCCTACAAAACAGCTTGCCACTGCTTCTTACCACACTTTGCACGATCATATTCGCTCTTGAGCTGTTTGCATCAATCATCAACCCTTTTCTCCACTTGAGCAGCCTTTCTATCTGTGACCGCAATTGCTCATTGGTTGTGCTTCCCCCACACAATGATTCCAATCTGTTTCAAACGTTTGTCAGTCAATCACAATAACATCAGTATCAATATAAAGAGATCCTGTGTGCGATATGGATGGAGCGTTGCTTTCAATCTGGAGCAAGCAGTGATCAAGCCTGCTGGGAAGGTTGTGTCCAGCGTGGGCGTAGATTTTACGCATGTTGGTCCATTGTCCCGGCTTACTTCCACTGGGAGTTTGTTGCGCATCGGCCCTACCATTTTACGAAGATTCCCCAATGATTTTTTGATTCTCGTCCTGTCCTGCAGACAGCCATTCGAGGGACCCGGATTTACTTACTACCCAATCGGATGCGGAGGGGGAAGCAGGAAAGACATGTCACAGCCCTTCAACAAAGGTTTGTGGAATCTTCCGTTGGATTGGGGGTGTAGCTCAATTAAAGAAATAGAGCAAGATTAGCCGTGGCAAGGAAATGGCGGAAAATGTTTCCTCCATTACTGTCAATTTCATATACCTTGAGATTTTGAGGCAGCAATAAAAAGTTTCGTGGAGGGCAAAAAAAAATTTCTGAGTATTGGAGACAGATCACCTCGAAATGGAGAGGGACCACCCCTCCTAATTGAACCTTTTTTTGGTCCCCCCAAAACTTTTTTTGTTCAGCCCGGGATGCTCTAAAAAAGGAGAATGGAATTAACAACTGTACGTAACAGGTGGTGCAAGAAGGCGAGCTGAATATCGCGCACACCGACCTTTGACTTTTTCTCGAAGAAAACCAATTGCAACCTTTGAGTAGAACGCTGGGAAGGTGTCCTGGACGTACTTGACAGTTAGAATTGGCGGCAGAGCACCTCCACGTTCTGAACAGATTCTGTGCAGCTCAGCGGTGTGTGTGTCGGTCCACAAGGCGTTATAGTCTCTTTTTCTACACCTCCCTCCAATGGGGGGGTTGCTGCTGGTGCTTGCAGGCGTGCTGTTGGGCAGTGGGTTTGCGGCTTCTCCCTTCTTCTTCTTTTGTTTGTCTTTTTATTTTTCATTCTTACCTTATCTATTTGAGGCATTCCCTTATGTAAAAAATTCTGCAATGGTGCCGTTGCCTATCGCACCTCCCTGGTCCTCTTTCGCCAATTGCCCTCCAATTTTCCGGATGGCGCTCTAATCTCGAAGGAATTGTACAAAATCACCCCACATTCCACAATTTGTTCCTGAAACGGTGGCGCGCTCTAGCTGATAAGCAGCTCCATAATAGGGAGTATAGTAAACTAGAGCGCGTGCGTGTCTTTTAGAGCGTGATTGAAGAATTAAAGTGCGATAACGATATTTAGAGCGGCGCACCTGTGTGTATTTTGTTTTGGAGGATGGTTGGGTTAGGGTTAGGAGTAGGGTTAGGGTTAGGGTAGGTTAGGGTTAGGGTTAAGGTTAGGGCTAAGAAGGGGGTTAAAAGGGTTAGGGTTAGGTTAGGGTTAGGGTAGGGTTAGGGCTAGGGTTAGGGTTAGGGTAGGGTTAGGGTTAGGGTTAGGGTTAGGAAGGGGGGCGACAGGACGAAGAACTTGAAGGGGACCTCGACCCGACGCACGTGGGCGACGACGCTGTGTGACCGG
Organism: Zopfochytrium polystomum; assembly: GCA_025765615.1. Lineage (NCBI taxonomy): Eukaryota > Fungi > Chytridiomycota > Chytridiomycetes > Chytridiales > Chytridiaceae > Zopfochytrium > Zopfochytrium polystomum. The sequence continues at coordinate 1,769 of JAIVFJ010000014.1, read as the reverse complement.
TTGAAGGCTCAATGGCAGGGTGGGGCCAGAGCCTAGACTTGCCAGACTAGGTGGTGGTGTGGTGGAGGAGAAGGGGCTTGCTTGCTTAAGAGAGGGAGGCCCCCCCTATGAGGGTGACGGGGGCCTCGAGTGTTGGGCTTGTTGCTTGGTGTTTGAACTAGAGAAGTTTCTTGACCAGAGGGACTTTATTCAGCGTGAGCTTTCGGCTGTTTTGGCAGCCTCTTCAGACGCTTGAGTGAACAAAGAAAAACCAAGGGTTAAGAAACTTCAAACCAAAGGAACCAACAAGGGTGATTGCAACACTTGGGGTTTGAAAGCAAGCAAGGGATAGGGGATCAAGGGTAGGTTGCACTCACACACACACACACACACACAAAGAAAGATTAAAAGACAGCATCATACCTCAAACCAAATGTCAAGGGCACAGGGGACACTTTTGGGTTTGGAAGAGTTTCTGGCAAGGAGAGGGGTGAAAAGGGGGGGGGCCCTGCCAGGCTTTATATACCCCCAGCCCAAGGGGGTCAAGCCATGGAAGGAAATGGAATGAATGAAACAGCAAAAAAGGAAAAAGTGATTCCAAAGGTGATACCAAAGGTGATTCCAAAGGAGGGGTGATTCCAAAGGTGATTCCAAAGGAAAGGTGATTCCAAAGGTGATACCAAAGGTGATTCCAAAGGAGAAGTGATTCCAAAGGTGATTCCAAAGGAGAGGTGATTCCAAAGGTGATTCCAATGGTGATTCCAATGGAAGGGTGATTCCAAAGGTGATTCCAAAGGAGAGGTGATTCCAATGGTGATTCCAATGGTGATTCCAAAGGAGAGGTGATTCCAAAGGTGATTCCAAAGGTGATTCCAGTGGTGATTCCAATGGAAGGGTGATTCCAAAGGTGATTCCAATGGTGATTCCAATGGTGATTCCAATGGAAAGGTGATTCCAAAGGTGATTCCAGTGGTGATTCCAATGGTGATTCCAATGGAAGGGTGATTCCAAAGGTGATTCCAAAGGTGATTCCAGTGGTGATTCCAGTGGTGATTCCAATGGTGATTCCAAAGGGAAGGGTGATTCCAATGGTGATTCCAGTGGTGATTCCAGTGGTGATTCCAAAGGTGATTCCAAAGATTCCAAAGAGATTCCAACCAAAAGAGGAAGAGATTCACCACAAAGGACCCCTCTGGGCGTCTGACACTGCCCAAAAAGGCAACTTCCATAAAAGGAAGGTGGTCACATGACCGCCATGTGACCAGTCACGTGACCCCCATGTGACCAGATCACGTGATCCCCACGTGACCCAGATCACGTGACCCCCCTTCTAACGTGGCGCGAGGCGGACGGTTAGAGGTTAGGGCGGTTAGGGTCAGGGTGGTTAGGGTCAGGGCCTTAGGGTTAGGGTTTAGGGTTAGGGCCAGTGGCGAAGGCGTCTAGAAAGAGGGGGTGTGGTGTGGAAGGGGCTGGAGGTTGAAAGGGAGCCAAGAGAGAGAGTGCGGTCGCAAAGTCCTTGGGATTGGTCCGTTCGAATTAGCAAAGAAATGCTGGATCGTCTTCAAGAAGGCCGATTGCTCTTGCGGCTGTCTTTGCGCTTTTTGGCAAAAGGCTGCCACTGACGCCAGGGATCTCGGTAAGGATCAGGGGGAGGACCCTTTGGCTTTGGTTTAGGGTCGAAGGGCGTCGGAGGCGGTGGTCTTGGAGGATCAAAGAGGTCCGGTGGCGGGCTCTGGGGCGTCACCGGGACTTTGGGGTCTCGAAGCTTTGTGAGGATCGAGCCGACGGAC